>JANAVB010006390.1:4948955-5233938 GCA_029216955.1 Iris pallida | reverse complement strand
TATATATATATATAGTATATATATATATATATAATATATATATATATTTAATATGATATATATATATATATATTTTTTAATATATATATTATATATATAATATATATAATATATATATATATATACCATTCAATATTAAATAAACCCCTAATAATTTTTAACCTAGATTTCTAGGGAACCTATGAAAATTATGGGTAAATGGTGGAGAATCTCATTCCCTACAATTTGTGAAGACATTAAAAGCAAAGAGCATAAATAGAGGATTTAATGGCTTACCTAAATTAGGTCTTGTAGGGAAGAAGGAGGTTTGGGAAGAAGGAATTTTTGGAGAGAGAGAAGAGAGGGTTGTAACTTAATGAAGAAGAAAAGGGGCACTTGGCCGGCCATGTGTGTGTGTGGGGGGGGGGGGGGGGGGGGGGGGTATTGGGTTTGGGTGGATCTAATAACCCTCCAACCAATAGACTTGGTTTAAGTTGGTTCGGGTTCGGTTCGGTTCGGTTTAACTCTAACTAACTAAATTAGCCTCTATAATGACTAATTAAGCCATGGAAGTTGGGTTTATGATTTCTAGCCTAATTATGATGGTATGTGGGCCAAGTCCAGCTAGTATGTGGGTCCCACTAGGGTCCAGGCTACCCGGGTCTCCAATTTGAGTCCGAATTGGATAAAATCCAAACCAACCCAAATAAATCCCAAAAAATCATATAAAATCAAATAAAATTCCTAAAATTATAAAACTTGAAAAATGATGAAAATACCCCTAATTCGAAAACTGGGGGTGACAGAAATAAAAGCTACATTTGCTGCTACATTAATATCTTTAGTAGAAGAACGTACTTACGCCTTTGGATACATCACCCATTACGAGTGTCTCTGGATGGTCTGGCATGAACTTCATTCTTTTCGGTAGACTTTCCAGATAGCCCTAGTTGGTAGCAGTATCTTCAGTTACCTTGCTTTTGCCTTGTACATCTTCATCGTCACTGTCGCTAGATCTGTGACTATTGAGCTCATCAAAAGTAACGTTAATGGATTCTTCAACAATCATAGATTTTTTATTAAAAATTCTATATCCCTTACTCTTGGCAGCATACCCGAGAAATATCCCTTCGTCTGCCTTAGAGTCAAACTTTTCCAAGTTGTCTATGGTGTTCAGGATAAAAATATCGACATCCAAAAACTTTAAAATATAAAATGTTTGGAATCCTTCCAAACCACAATTCATAAGGGATTTTCTTTGAGATAGGTCGAATTAACATCCTATTAAAATATGACAGGCTGTACTAACAGCTTTTGCCCAAAAATACTTTGGAAGATTATACTGGTTCAGCATGACTCTAGCCGTTTCGCTTAGAGTATGATTCTTCTGCTCCACGACACCATTCTGTTGAGGAGTTCTAGGACAAGAAAATTCGTGGTAGTATCCACTATCATCATAAAACTTTTTGAAATCGACATTTACGAATTCGTCGCCATGATCACTTCGGATTCGAGTAATCATGAAGCCTTTTTTCGTTTTATACCTTTTTGTAAAATATTTAAAATTCAAAGATGGCATCACTTTTGTTTGATGAAAAGAAAACCCATATGTAACAAGAGAAATCATCAACAATAACAAAGACGTAGAGTTTACCACCAAGACTGACGACTCTACTAGGACCGAATAAATCCATATGTATTAACTGCAAAGGTCGAGAAGTACTTACAACGTTTAAGGGCTTAAACGAAGACCTAGTTGCTTTGTTCTTTTTATAGTCAGCACATACCATATCTCTCTTGAATGTAATCTCTGGGTGTCCTTTTACCAGCTTTTTGGTGTATAGCCGTAAGATAGTGTCCATATTTGCATGTCCTAGCCTTATGTACCATAGCCAACTTTCATCTTGATTGGCTACTCGACACTTTCCTGCATTGTTAGTACTTTCTAAAAAGAAAACATATGTTGTCTTCCTCAATCCCTTCATATACGGGATTACCAGATGACATATCATATATATAACATTTTTCTTTTACGAAATTGATACCATAACCATTATCTGCCAAATGACTTATACTTAATAGGTTTATGTTTCAATTCTGTAACTAGACATACGTCATTTATTACTAGATAGAGAGACATGCCAACAGTGCCGTTACCAATAATCACCTCTCAGATTATTGCCAAAGGAAACATATCCTTCTTTTTATCGATAGCATAGCGAATAAAAATGCATCACAGTCATGTGCTGCGAACATCCGCTATCGAGTATCCACTTGCTTCTAGCATGCGAGGGTTGAGGGTCCACCTATGAATCCTTTGGTACCCATTTCTTCAAGTGTCCTTTATGATTAGTCTTAAGAATCAAAGCAAGTATCTTTGTGTCAACAAGCTTCTAGCTTTACAATATTGTGATATGTGTCCGTGTGTAACATAATATTTGCATGAAAGTTTTGAAAATATGCTATTTGCTTTTGTGTTGAGACTATTATGTGTCCTTTTTGGAAACCTATATGTGAAACCATAATTGTGAGTGACGTGTTGCTTACGTGCTTTCTTTGGTTTAGCCTCTGAAATGTATACTTGGTATTAGGACTAACTGTCACGTCCCAGAACCAGAATACTGGAGAACGGGGGCGAAACAAAGCCAACTACGTATATCAGAGTACGCCAGTACCCCGAGATACGATCACGGCTGTCTAAAAGATAAGTGGGAAGACTCTAGCATGCCACTGACGACTTCTCTGGTCGAATAAATCCTATCTCAATCCAACAACAATAAGTATCAAGAGTATATCATATATGAAAGTAAAAAGGCGTCCACAAATACTATATCATATATGATCATGAAGCTCATGAATACAAAATGCTACACTAGCAAAGTACCAATATACACGATCACTATATCAGTCTCTATCTAATATAATACATCATGTTGACCGAAGACTGAGAAAGTCTCAAAATAATAGGGCTAACACATGCCTAGCTAATACCACCCAAAATGAAATGAACCGCAACTGGTAAGAAAGGAAAACCCACTTTCGAGGAGGAACAACCACAAATCTAAGCAGGCGGCAGGTCATCCAGAGAAATGTAGGAAGAATCCTCGGGCTCTAGCGGTAAATCTGGCCAAATAAAACCAGTGGGGTCAGAACCCCAAATAGCAAGTACCACAAGGAAAGCTCGAGGTGAACGACAAACCCCATCAACAACACACCAACATATAACAAATGTAAATAAATGCGGTTCAAGACTACTACGGTACTAATGCACGTATCTTGAGAATATAAATGACTGAATGAAAATATTGAACAATATAGCAATAAGGATGAATAAGCCGATGAGCAACAAGTGACTTAGGAACTACTCGAATTCGAAGCCACAACCCTTAAATCAAACATGGACCGGGGTTGCAGATCTTTTCCCGAGCAGAACTTAGCCTCTGGCCACTCACCGACACAAGAGCATATAAAGTAATGCACAACCAAAAGTGCACGACCAATCATTGCCTACGGCTTGCTATCGTTAACTATCTAGGGTTATCACAAACCTAATTACTAGAATACAAGTTGAGGAACTTCACTACTACCTACGTTGCAGAAACTCGGATGGTCAAGAGGGCGACGATGGTAGAAAGAAAATAAATACAAACAACCAGTAATCTCTATCAATAGTAGATAAACATCTACTCAAAAACAAACATATCTATAGAAGCATAAAAAATATGGGGTTCATGCGGATTACAAATTATCGCATAGGTACTTTGGACCAAACAGGTCCACATAAAGGAAAGCCGCATGACTGGTTCAATGACATATGCGGCCCATCGACAACCAGCTGCAGAAGGAAGATATGCGGCCAAGAGGAAAAGTTCGTCTGATAAAGCTGACGAGTCCTGACAAAACTGATAAAAATGACAGCTCTGACACTTCAAAAAAAAGATAAACATGAGACGTCGCCCAAAAGCAGGGTTCGTACGCCTTCATGCGGCAGAAGGAGTGTCATCTAAGCCGCATGAACCTTATGTGGCTCAGACATATGCGGCGCCAAAGTCTCCAAATTTCATGCAGCCAAGAGTAACTGTGATCCAAGCCGCATGAGCTTTATGCGGCCAAAATACATAATCTAGGCGGCTTAAATCCTTAAGCTATGTCTGGACTAAGAAAGTTTACGAGTTAAGCCGCATGAGGCTCATGCGGCCCCACATGGTCGAAAATTGAGAGATCTATGCGGCTAAAAAAGTAATTCCTGCAATAGGATGCGTGGCAATCTGACCAAGTCCTAAACTACCCAGATTTGCTGCAACAAAATCCCAACAAATCAACAGATGGTAACAAAAGAGCGGGTCTTCGCGTGCCAATCAGCCACGCGACCACATGCCATCTATGTGGCTCAACATACATTCTATTATAAATAGCAGGGTGCCACACCCCTGCAAAAGGCTGACAACCTTCAGAAAGACAATTTCTTCAAGAGCTCAAGACTGCGTCAGATAGTCCACGGAGTAAGGCAGAGTTGACAGCACTTTCCCGAGCCTCCACTGTTACCCCCCAAAATCAAAACTAAACAATTGTACTTAGATTGTTTCCTAGGATTTCTTTCTAGGCATTCCTTTGTATAAGCGAGTTTAAAATCAATTTTAGCGTTTCTGTAATACCTGTCTTTGATTTTTTACGGCAAACACGGTGACGACTCTACTGGGGACGTCCTTCTCTTCTGATGAGAAGCTGGTGACGCAATCTGATGCGTCCAAGCTTGGCTCTACGTAGCAAATGCTTGTGGTTCGTTTCGACCAACAAGCCTTCGAAGAATTGCTCTCTGAAGGGTGCGCCAGCCCATCTCAGAAGCGAGCCAACTCAAAGAGGAGTCGCAGGACGTCGGCGCACAAAACTGTTGCCCCCGACCAAGTTCTCCAAGAAGCTCCTTCTGCAGCCCAAGACGGTGACCAGAACTCTCCCGCGGCTTTGTTTTCGAACGTAGAGGACCCCACTGTCCCCAAATCTAGTAGAGAAAAATACTACGATGCTGAGTTTTTAGGGGCACAAGAGAAATCCATACGGACAAAGAAGAAGCCGCATAGAGGAGATGGACAGCCTGTCCGTGCGACAGCCAACTCTGGCCGCAGGTAGACAACTCATGCGACAGCCAACTCTGGCTGCAGGAAGATGGCCCATGCGGTCGCCAACTCTGGCCGCAGGAAGATGACCCATGCGACAGCCAGCTCTAGCCGCAAGAAGATGGTCCATGCGACAGCCAATCCTGGCCTCAGACAGGATGTCTCATACGGCCCTGTTAGAAGCTCAGTGTTCGACCGCCTCTCATGCGGGCTCGACGCCATGTGGCCCATTGAGGATGTGGGATGTATCAATCTGGACTCTTTTTACTATGCGCCTTCGGGTGCTAAGTCAAAAAAGTTTAGGGCAGTACGGGCCCAACAGCCCAGTCAACTGTCCAAGTTGCTGATTGTCAGCGGGCCCCGTTGAATGTTACACGGGCTCCTGATGGAAAATTGTGCAGAACCACCCGCATCCTGTCCCCCAGGGCTAACGGACATGGTGGGTCTTTAAAGTCTCCCTCCAACGATCCAGAGCAAGTGCTTTTACTAGCTACGGATCAGGGAGCAAACATGATACCTAAGTACCCGTACGCTCGGGATACCCGAGTTCACAAGTTTGGTACAAAGGTAGATCAGCTTGCTACCGACTTACGTGAGGTAATTACTCACAAATGCAAGGTGGCAGCATTGGCATACAATGAGTCCTTCTCGGGACGTCGTTGCACCCAAGTCATCACCAATTGCTGCTGCGACAAATCAGCAGTACCTGAAGAACAGCAGTCAGTTTTTCAGCGATTGCAGCAACCAGCACCTATCCGACAACAACTGAATAAACATGTGCAAATTCCAGGAGACGAGGAATTTTTTTTCGCCTCCTGTAATTCAACTCAGATGGTTCGCAAGGAAGAAAAGAATATGGGCTCTTCCTATCCGGCGATCTCGGCCAGTATTGCAAGGAGACCCTCATCTGGAGGGTTGCCAACAACAACCACAGGGGGTGTCTATTTAGGCACTCGATCCAAAAAGAAGCTTCCAGCACCTGGGGGTGCACCGTCGGCCTCTTTGACAGTAGATGAAGCTGTGGGTAGCAGTCGCCTCAATATATGCGACAACCCGATGCATCAAGAACACACACATGGGGTAGAGATCCCCCAGAACTGCGTAACAGACTTGGATTTTCCTGAGAGCCATCACCCTCACCAAGACGATGCGGCTTCCTGCACAGGCGGTAGCACCTCTTCCGAGTTCGAGGAAGATGACATTTCGATATTTCCCGACGATTTTTCTATACAAGGGTACGGTACATAGAGTACCTCTGCTACAATCCTTTCCACCTCTATCCACGTGAGGACAGTCTTTATGGCTGACGATGATCATGAAGCGCCTTCTGACCGACAACGGCTAGAAGTACTGGAAGCCATGCTCCTATCCTTGGTTAAATTCGTGGATGAGATCAAAGCCGCCTTGCCAACTCATCTAGCGAGGACGCCCGGACAAACAAGCTTGGGACCCGCAGTTAATGCAGACTCCAACACGACCGCCCCTCCTTTGGGTGATGATCCCATAGGTGTCACGACCCGCACCCTAGATTAAGGGCACGAGACGTGGGTACGTCCAGCCTACGCCGCAGTGTCGGCGGTAGAACGCTGTCCTAGGTCACAATCATCTAACAGTATATATATCTAAACAGTTTATACTCCCCGAACGGGGGTGACATAGCAATAATAAACTCAATCACATCTAAGGAATAGATAGCACGATATGAACAGAACTCAAGGAAATGAAATAGATAAAACAGTAGTCTAAGATAATCCCAGCAATACAAGGTCTCCGATAAAAGAATATATACAAACTGATCTCCAAAAATAGAGTCTAACTAGAATATGTCTCAAGACTGCAAAAGTAAAATAAGCCTAACTAGTCTAGTCTAGGCAGTCGGGGTAATCTCCTCAGCTAGAGCTGGGTCCTCCTGAGGGTCCAGCTCGCAGGTGTCATCTAACGCTGCCCCGTAGTAAGTATCCAGGCAGGCCTCCTCCTCGTCCTCTGTAATATTTTCAACAGGTCCAGTCAGGACAGGAGCGAGCACAGTACATCTCAACAATTCATAGCATGTTAGAAAATAAAATCATGCAATAAAGTAAGATACAAGTACTGAAAGAAGTGCAGTATGTAAACAGAGAGAGAACTGTAATAGAAATATCTACTATACATAGAGAACTAGCAGTGACTAGTGAATCAGAGTACAATATGAACATGTAAATGGCCTGGGATGATTCTGATGCTACACTATGGAATGATTCTGATGCTACACTACTGGAGTATTATTCACATGTCCATTTATACTCCCCCGTACCCCCAATCAATACACAAGGATCCAGCCAGGTTATGTTATATGATGCTATGTAACAAACCCCGAAGGTGATAGACCCCGAAGGTGATGAACCCCGAAGGTGATAGACCCCGAAGGTGATACATAGTAGTCCAATAAATGGGATAAGGATTCCAGGAAGACTCTACGATCATAAGAGTATATGTCGTAAGTGATCAAGGAACCAATGAAGCATAGTGATACGCCATGTAAGTGAAACGCACTGAACATAGAGTACCCGATGCTCCCTAAGGATAACATCTCAAGAAAGGATCCATATAGTACCAATCCGTGTGACCATCGTGACAGTACAAGTAAAGTAATCTACTACAGGAAATAATTCTAAGCAGGATATGAAATGATCAGAGAATGTACTCGCCTGTAACTGAGTGTCCAGAATGAAACGTACTGTCCAAGGAGTGGTGTCTAGCTCCTAATCAGAACAGCACAAGTCACAACAAGTCCAGAATAGTGAAATGGAGTCCTACTATGCATTCTACATGATTCTAGGTCAATCTAGACCAAAGTCAACTCTTGGTCAACTCTGGTCAACCCTAGAAGTCAAACTAGGTCAACCAAGTCTAATTGAGTCTAAACTAGGCTATTCCAATCTATACTAGCTAGCACCATGCCTAACAAGGCTAAGCAAGCCTATATTAGTTACATCACAAAATAGCTTAGCTAATTTCTAGAACCCTTAGCTAGTCTACAACCTCACTATACCCATACATTAACATCACACAAATAGTACACAATCTAGGCCAAAAGCCAAAACATACATTATAGCTAACAAGGAATATATATATATATATATATATATATATATATATATATATATATATATATATATATATATATATATAGGCACTCACACAAATCCCACATATACATATATATGCCTACACATGTATCTCTATATAATATAACTTAGAAATTATAACCTATAGACTATATGTGTAACCCACACAACATCATATTGACATTACAATATATATATATGCCTATGCATATAGATAGGGGAAAACACAAGGCTAAGTGACCACTGTGAATGTGTGTGTAAAGAGTAATGTGTAGCTGTGAATAGAAGGGAATCAAAAGTGTATAGATGTGCAGGAATTAATAGTAGTGAAAGAAAATACTGTGTGCGTGTGTATTCAGTGTTCACAGGAAAAACAGTAAGGGAAAAGGAAAGGCAATCCATTTTCATTTAAAAACCTGCAATAACCACTCTAGTATTCTCAGGTTTAAGGACAGGAACTCAGTTAAAAGAACAGTGTATCATGTATCAACCAACTCATGTTTTGAAACCTCAGATTTTGAGAACAAGTCCCAGTTAGAAAGAAAGGATAGGAAATCAATTCATGTACTTTAAATCTCAGTTTTGAAGAAAACCCAAACAGTACAATACTCAATAAACCTCAGTTTTAGGTTGAACCCCCAACACTTCCAGATTTTAATTAACTTAAAAGTGAACTAACATAAAGTAATGAATTAAACATGGCAAATAACATTCAAAATCAGTTTTAACAGGATTTAAAATCAGAATTTATAAAACTGGGACTTGTGTATCAGTCCACTCATTGCACAGCCCCAAACCACATTCAAATAACACCAACTCTCTAACCATGGCAAGATAACACATAGGAGAACATAATTAGAGTCTAAACTCAGCATTAAATCATCATTACAGGTTTAAAAACATTAGACAATATCAAATTAGAAAAACTGGAATGTACAGGAACTTAGTATCAGACAGAACATTGATTTAATGGGAAAATGAAATAGCAAAATCAATTAATCATGAATCTAAAGCTTTGGAAATGTAAACACCCCTCGTGCACAACCCCACACATCATCTCGTGTCACCCATAGGCCGACACGGCGTGTCCACAGCAAGAAAACACAGAGTGATACACATACAGTGCACTGTCTCGTGCACACGTGCACTTGTGTCGTGTGCACGACACAGGACACGAACAGATCTCGTGGTGACACACATGGGTAGCCCACCTATAGGGCTACCTCATGGGCCCACTGGCCAGTGTCCACGACGTGTCAGGGTCGGACACGAGACCTGTGTCAGTGGATGAAACCACAGTGCACTGCCTACAGGAAAATCTCCGTGTGGGATTAAAATCTCTCTCGACACGACTCGGGGACACGTGAGACTTGACACATGGCGTGTCAGTCCGTGCCCCTAGCCTCGTGTCGAGTTTTGTGTCCAAACGACTCGTGTCGTGTCCGCTACAGGGCCCGATAGGCAAGGGATCCCTGTAGCAGCGCGCGGTCGTGTGCGCGCGCGTATCCACAGCAGAAAAATGACACACCACGACACGAAATCTATGACACAAGGACAGAAACCTATAAACAAGATCAAGATCAAACTTCCTATTCAAAAATATTGAATAAAACGATCGAAATGCCCTTTGAGGCATTTCGCCGAGCACCTAGTCTTAACTGCTGATACGTGTCCAGAACGGACACGAAACCACAGACACTCGACACAAAATCTATTCAGACCTTAGGGGGACCCTTAGGGCTTCCTATTGGTGAAGACTACATGGAATTTCATGGAGTTTTGAAGAAATTACCTCCTGAAGAACAATGGGTGGAAAAGTCTTCAAATGCAATGAACTCCTCAAGCCTCCAAGTCCTACAAATTGTTTCTTCCTGCAACCAATTTATTCCAGCAGCAAGAGAATGAATTTTAGGTCCTAATGAAATTGGTTTGGGGAAGAAAGGATTCAAAATGGATTTTTAATGATTTTTGGAAGATGGGACTCACCTCTTTCCTTAGAACTTTTGAAAGAACCTTAAAAGAGGCTAGCCCTAAAAACTAGGAGGGATTAAATAGGGGGGAATCCCTAGGTTCAGCTAGGGTGGCCGGCCAAGTTAGGTTAGGGTGGGGTTTGTGCTAGGTTAGCTAGTCCTATCTAGTTTAGTCACAAAATGACTTGTGTAACCACAAGCCATTTATCAAATAACTTGATTCCTAAATTCCTAATTCAAGTTCTAAAGAATCACTAACTACTAACTTGAGTCATACTAGTTTAGACTAGGGTCACTTGACCTAACCAAGCCCAACTAACTAGGGTTAGTTCCTAGGTTGGTCTACATGAGTCAAAACTAGTCAAAAATCCAACTAGTCCAAATAAATCCAAAATAAATCCTAAAAATCCCCATAAATTCTAATTAATACCAATAATTTTAATTTACCCCAAAAATGACAAATTTACCCTCAAACTAGAAATGTGGTAGTGACAAATCTACCCTCCTTAAAAGAATTTCGTCCTCGAAATTGAAAGGCGAAATGCAACTAATGAGAAGGATAGAAAGTATACCTCAAGGTCCAAAAAGATAAGGGTACCGCTCGCGCATCTCATCCTTCCGCTCCTAGGTAGACTCTCCTGGAGAATGATGCCTCCATGCGACGCGTACCAAAGGTATCACCTGGTTCCTTAGAACCTTCTCCCGTCGATCCAGAATCTCCACGGGCTGCTCTGGATAGTTGATAGAAGGACCCACCTCAATCTCCGAATGATCGAGCATATGGCTAGGGTCAGCCACGTACCGTCTCAACTGTGATACATAAAATACGTTGTGGACCCCCACAAGTGCAGGCGGCAAGTCTAGCCTGTAAGCCACGTCACCGACTCTTCCGCTGATAACGAAAGGGCCGATGAAGCGCGGGCTAAGCTTTCCGCCTCCACCAAAACATATCGTACCACGAGTCGAAGATATCCTCAAGAAAACTTGGTCTCCGACCTAAACACAAGCAAGGTCTCAATTAAAATAAATAACAAACATGATCAAAAATCACAAACAAACAACCTAAATCTAATCCTACTCTAATCTGTACCTCAAACTCCAAGGGTCTCCGGTGGCTATCGGCCCAATGCCGTTGTCTGTCCTGCGCCACGCGAAGTCTGTCCCTGATGAGCTTCACCTTCTCGGCCGCATCCACAATCATCTCTGGCCCCAGCAAAGCTCGCTCACTAACATCATCCCAGGATAAGGGTGTACGGCACCTACGCCCGTACAGAGCCTCGAAAGGTGACATCTCGATGCTGGCCTGGAAACTATTGTTATAGGCAAACTCCACCAAATGAAGATGATCCTCCCAAGAACCTCCAAAGTCCAGAACGCACGTCCGCAGCATATCCTCAAGGGTCTGAATAGTCCGCTCTGACTGTCCGTCCGTCTGGGGGTGGTATGCAGTACTAAACTTGAGCTGAGTGCCCAAGCTGGTCTGCAGACTCCTCCAGAAATGGGAAGTAAAACGGCTATCCCGATCTGAGACGATGCTGACCGAAACTCCGTGGATCCTGACTATCTGCCGCATATACATCTCCGCCAGCCTCTCTGTAGACGTGCCCACCTTGAATGGCAAGAAGTGGGCTGATTTGGTCAACCTATCCACGATGACCCAAATCGCGTCTTTCCCTCCTGGAGTACGCGGCAATCCTGAAACGAAGTCCATCGTGATATGCTCCCATTTCCACTCGGGAATGGGCAGCGGCTGCAACAATCCATCGGGCCTCTGCCTCTCTGCCTTGACCTGCTGACAGACCAAGCACCTAGCTACAAAGTGGGACACCTCCCGCTTCATTCCTGACCACCATACATGCTCCCGCAGATCTCGGTACATCTTGTTGGCACCCGGGTGTATAGAGTACTGAGATCTGTGGGCCTCCTGCATAATCTACTCTCTGAGCTCCCCGCTAGGTACACATAACCTGGCACCGTGCCTCAGGGCACCATCCTCTGCAAGTGAGAACTCAGGATCCCCCACTCCTATACTGATCTGCTCTCTGATACTCTGAAAAGCCACATCCTGAAAATAGGCCGCCTTGATCCTGTCTACCAAGTCTGACTGTATCTGTATCCCCCATAGCTGCATCTGTACTCCCGGTACGATCACCTCAATCCCAAGGCTCTCCAAGTCGGCAAGCAAATGCCGATCCATGGTCAAACACATGGCTGTCGGATACCTGCTCAAGGCATCGGCAACCACGTTGGCCTTTCCTGGATGATACTGAAGTACAATATCGAAGTCCTTCATCAACTCCAACCATCTGCGCTGTCTCATGTTCAACTCCTTCTGAGTGAACACATACTTCAGGCTCTTGTGATCTGTGAAGATCTCCACCCTCTCACCATATAGATAATGCTTCCACAGCTTCAAAGCAAAAATTACTGCTGCCAACTCCAGGTCGTGGGTAGGGTAGTTCTTCTCATGGGGACGTAACTGCCTGGAAGCATAGGCAATTACCTTCCCGTGCTGCTGCAACACACAACCCAGCCCCTTCCCTGAAGCATCACTATAAATAGTGAAACCACCTGATCCCGAAGGCAACGTCAGAATCGGAGCTGTCGTCAGCCGCTTCTTCAACTCATCAAAAGCTGCCTGACACTCCTCTGACCATACATACTCAGCATCCTTCCGGGTCAACCGTGTCAACGGCTCTGCAACCCAGGAGAAATCCTGCACAAATCTTCGGTAATATCCTGCCAGCCCCAGGAAGCTCCTGATCTCTACAACTGAAGTCGGCGCTGTCCATGCCTCAACTGCCACGATCTTCTTCGGGTCAACTGAGATACCATCTCCAGTCACCATATGCCCCAAGAAGTCCACCCGGTCCAAGAAGAACTCACACTTGGAGAGCTTCCCGTAAAGCTGCTCCTTTCTGAGAATCTCCAGCACTATCCTCAAATGCTCCTCGTGCTCCTCCTCAGTCTTGGAATATATCAAGATATCATCAATAAACACTACTACAAACTGATTCGGATACTGATGGAACACCTTGTTCATAAGGTTCAAAAACACTGCTGGTGTATTGGTTAGTCCAAATAGCATAACCAGAAACTCGAACTGTCCATACCGCGTCCTGAAAGCGGTCTTGGGAATATCCTCCCCCTTCACCTTCACCTGGTGATATCCCGACCTCAGATCAATCTTGGAAAATACCCGAGCTCCGCTCAACTGGTCAAACAGATCGTCGATCCGCGACAGTGGGTATCTGTTCTTGATCGTGAGGTTGTTGAGTGCCCTATAGTCAATACACATGCGTACTGACCCATCCTTCTTCGGCACGAACAACACTGGTGTACCCCATGGCGACGAACTCGAGCGGATGAAGCCCTTGTCCTGTAGCTCATCCACCTGCTTCTTCAGCTCCACCAGCTCGCTGTTGTTCACCCAATAGACATGCTGAGAAATGGGCTCCGCTCCTGGAACCAAGTCTATCGAGAACTCAATGTCCCTGTCCGGTGGCAGTCCCGACAACTCCTCAGGGAAAACATCCATATACTCTGCTATCAAGGGGTGTGGAATCGTCTGCTCCTCGACCGAGACTCCACAGAAGACTCCGCTGCTCTGCTCTGCCTGACGTCTGGAGTACTCGAACTCTGGCTCCCCTGGCGCTCTGAACAGAACTCTACCCCCTCTGCAATCGATGCTGGCGTGGTGCCTGCTCAACCAATCCATGCCTAGTACTATATCGTAGTTCGGCAATGGCATTACGAGCAGGCTCACCTCCAACTCACGGCCTCCCAAAACTACTCTCCGATCCTTACAAACATCACTTACGAGGATAATACCACCCCTGGTCGTGATCTTGTAAGTCCTAGGCAACGATTCAGCTATGATACCATGTCTAATCACAAAAGATACTGAAATGAAGCTATGAGATGCACCGGAATCAAACAATGCAAATGCTGGACTGGAGTCAAGAAGAATCGAACCTGCAATCAGCTCTCCAGTCACCTCTGTATCTCCAGCTGCCATGGCGAAAGCTTGCCCCTGCTGGCCTCCCCTGGCCTGCTGCTGGTGCTGGACAAACCTCTGCTGCTGCGTCGGCAGGGCTGGTCTCCGCTGCTGGCCCACTGGAGCTCTGGCTCCACCTTCCGGAGCTGTTCGTCCCATACGGTACTCCCTCATCTGGTGATCTGCTGAGCCACACACTAGGAACAAGCCCAGCCTCTTCCTGCACTCACTGGCAGCATGTCCAGTCCTCCTACAGTATCCACAAGTGGTAACCTGCCTCTGGCCCTGCTGGTGCTGCCTCGGCTGCTGCTGGTGCTGAGCTGGCCTCTGCTGGATTGGCTGAGGCTGGAACTGCCTCGGCTGCTGAAACTGAAAGTGGGGCCTCTTGGCCTGGCCTCCGCTGCTACTGCCTCCAACTGGGTCTCTCCCTCTCTTGAGCCTAAGCTCAAGATCATCCTCAGCTAACAGGGCTCCCGTCAAGATCTCCTCAAACGTAGCATCTCTGTTTCCCTTGGTCAGGGACTTGACCTCCTTGACTAGACCCTTTCGGAACCTCTGGGCCTTCGCCGTCTCGCTCAACCCCTCAACAAACCTGCCGAGACGGCCAAACTCTCCCGCATACTCCTCAACTGAGAGGCTCCCCTGGACCAAGCTATCAAACTGTGTCTCCAAGGCTCTGACTGCTGAATCTGGAAAGAACTTCTTCTTGAAGAAGCCCCTGAACTGCTCCCAAGTCTGCCCTGGTACCCCCACCCTGGGGTCCGACTGATACCAGGTGCGAGCAAGATCTCGCATCCGGCTAGCTGCGGCCTCGATCTGAAGGTCTGCTGGAATCCTGGCCAAGCGGAAGATCTCCTCCATATGCTCGATCCACTCATCGGCATACAGGATCCCCTCTGTCCCCATGAAGTCCCTGGGGCTCATCTTCTGAAACTGCTCGATCCCTAGTGTCCTCTGCTGCTGTACTACTGGTTGAGCTGCGGCTGTCGTGACGGCCAACTCCATGCCTCTGTCCTGCCGAGCCTGCTGTCGGTCCATGAACTGCTGGAAGTATGCGAACATCTGAGCTGCGTCCACATGTCCTGGAGGCGGTGGCGGCTGGAAAGGATCCTCTGAAAAGTCCGGGTCCTGCCTCCCAGTCGGTAGTTGCATACCCCCTGCTGCGACTGCCGAGGTCTCAACACGAGCTGAGGTGGCAGGAGCTGCAGTCCCCTGGCCTCGCCGTGCTGGCTGAGAGGTAGCAGTCCCCTTTATAGCATCCTCATGGGTGGCACGCTGCAATCGAGTCTCTACCATCCTGAAGATAGACAAACAAGAGTATCAATTTTTGCGAAAGAAGCGATATAACAAAGGCGGACAATTATAATTCAAAGGATCACCTGACAAAAGGATTTAGATGGCAATAAAAGGAATTTTCCTAAAGTGATTGAGTATCTTAAAATTAATGTCCTATATCCTATAGCAGGCTGCAGTGATACTCTAGTTCGAGTACCACTACACTTCTAGTCTAGACCTGCATGGGCCACCACTAAAAACGTGTCACGACCCGCACCCTAGAGTAAGGGCACGAGACGTGGGTACGTCCAGCCTACGCCGCAGTGTCGGCGGTAGAACGCTGTCCTAGGTCACAATCATCTAACAGTATATATATCTAAACAGTTTATACTCCCCGAACGGGGGTGACATAGCAATAATAAACTCAATCACATCTAAGGAAGAGATAGCACGATATGAACATAACTCAAGGAAATGAAATAGATAAAACAGTAGTCTAAGATAATCCCAGCAATACAAGGTCTCAGATAAAAGAATATATACAAACTGATCTCCAAAAATAGAGTCTAACTAGAACATGTCTCAAGACTGCAAAAGTAAAATAAGCCTAACTAGTCTAGTCTAGGCAGTCGGGGTAATCTCCTCAGCTAGAGCTGGGTCCTCCTGAGGGTCCAGCTCGCAGGTGTCATCTAAGGCTGCCCCGTAGTAAGTATCCAGGCAGGCCTCCTCCTCGTCCTCTTTAATATTTTCAACAGGTCCAGTCAGGACAGGAGCGAGCACAGTACATCTCAACAATTCATAGCAGGTTAGAAAATAAAATCATGCAATAAAGTAAGATACAAGTACTGAAAGAAGTGCAGTATGTAAACAGAGATAGAACTGTAATAGAAATATCTACTATACATAGAGAACTAGCAGTGACTAGTGAATCAGAGTACAATATGAACATGTAAATGGCCTGGGATGATTCTGATGCTACACTATGGAATGATTCTGATGCTACACTACTGGTGTATTATTCATATGTCCATTTATACTCCCCCGTACCCCCAATCAATACACAAGGATCCAGCCAGGTTATGTTATATGATGCTATGTAACAGACCCCGAAGGTGATAGACCCCGAAGGTGATGAACCCCGAAGGTGATAAACCCCGAAGGTGATACATAGTAGTCGCATAAATGGGATAAGGATTCCAGGAAGACTCTACGATCATAAGAGTATATGTCGTAAGTGATCAAGGAACCAATGAAGCATAGTGATACGCCATGTAAGTGAAACGCACTGAACATAGAGTACCCGATGCTCCCTAAGGATAACATCTCAAGAAAGGATCCATATAGTACCAATCCATGTGACCATCGTGACAGTACAAGTAAAGTAATCTACTGCAGGAAATAATTCTAAGCAGGATATGAAATGATCAGAGAATGTACTCGCCTGTAACTGAGTGTCCAGAATGAAACGTACTGTCCAAGGAGTGGTGTCTGGCTCCTAATCAGAACAGCACAAGTCACAACAAGTCCAGAATAGTGAAATGGAGTCCTACTATGCATTCTACATGATTCTAGGTTAATCTAGACCAAAGTCAACTCTTGGTCAACTCTGGTCAACCCTAGAAGTCAAACTAGGTCAACCAAGTCTAATTGAGTCTAAACTAGGCTATTCCAATCTATACTAGCTAGCACCATGCCTAACAAGGCTAAGCAAGCCTATACTAGTTACATCACAAAATAGCTTAGCTAATTTCTAGAACCCTTAGCTAGTCTACAACCTCACTATACCCATACATTAACATCACACAAATAGTACACGATCTAGGCCAAAAGCCAAAACATACATTATAGCTAACAAGGAATATATATATATATATATATATATATATATATATATATATATATATATATATATATATATATATATATATATATATATATATATATATATATATAGGCACTCACACAAATCCCACATATACATATATATGCCTACACATGTATCTCTATATAATATAACTTAGAAATTATAACCTATAGACTATATGTGTAACCCACACAACATCATATTGACATTACAATATATATATATGCCTATGCATATAGATAGGGGAAAACACAAGGCTAAGTGTCCGCTGTGAATGTGTGTGTAAAGAGTAATGTGTAGCTGTGAATAGAAGGGAATCAAAAGTGTATAGATGTGCAGGAATTAATAGTAGTGAAAGAAAATACTGTGTGCGTGTGTATTCAGTGTTCACAGGAAAAACAGTAAGGGAAAAGGAAAGGCAATCCATTTTCATTTAAAAACCTGCCAATAACCACTCTAGTATTCTCAGGTTTAAGGACAGGAACTCAGTTAAAAGAACAGTGTATCATGTATCAACCAACTCATGTTTTGAAACCTCAGATTTTGAGAACAAGTCCCAGTTAGAAAGAAAGGATAGGAAATCAATTCATGTACTTTAAATCTCAGTTTTGAAGAAAACCCAAACAGTACAATACTCAATAAACCTCAGTTTTAGGTTGAACCCCCAACAGTTCCAGATTTTAATTAACTTAATAGTGAACTAACATAAAGTAATGAATTAAACATGGCAAATAACATTCAAAATCAGTTTTAACAGGATTTAAAATCAGAATTTACAAAACTGGGACTTGTGTATCAGTCCACTCATTGCACAGCCCCAAACCACATTCAAATAACACCAACTCTCTAACCATGGCAAGATAACACATAGGAGAACATAATTAGAGTCTAAACTCAGCATTAAATCATCATTACAGGTTTAAAAACATTAGACAATATCAAATTAGAAAAACTGGAATGTACAGGAACTTAGTATCAGACAGATCATTGATTTAATGGGAAAATGAAATAGCAAAATCAATTAATCATGAATCTAAAGCATTGGAAATGTAAACACCCCTCGTGCACAACCCCACACATCTTCTCGTGTCACCCATAGGCCGACACGGCGTGTCCACAGCAAGAAAACACAGCGTGATACACATACAGTGCACTGTCTCGTGCACACGTGCACTTGTGTCGTGTGCACGACACAGGACACGAACAGATCTCGTGGTGACACACATGGGTTGCCCACCTATAGGGCTACCTCATGGGCCCACTGGCCAGTGTCCACGACGTGTCAGGGTCGGACACGAGACCCGTGTCAGTGGGTGAAACCACAGTGCACTGCCTATAGGCAAATCCCCGTGTGGGATTAAAATGTCTCTCGACACGACTCGGGGACACGTGAGACTTGACACATGGCGTGTCAGTTCGTGCCCCTAGCCTCGTGTCGAGTTTCGTGTCCAAACGACTCGTGTCGTGTCCGCTACAGGGCCCGATAGGCAGGGGATCCCTGTAGCAGCGCGCGGTCGTGTGCGCGCGCGTGTCCACAGCAGAAAAATGACACACCACGACACGAAATCTATGACGCAAGGACAGAAACCTATAAACAAGATCAAGATCAAACTTCCTATTCAAAAATATTGAATAAAACGATCGAAATGCCCTTTGAGGCATTTCGTCGAGCACCTAGTCTTAACTGCTGATACGTATCCAGAACGGACACGAAACCACAGACACTCGACACAAAATCTATTCAGACCTTAGGGGGACCCTTAGGGCTTCCTATTGGTGAAGACTACATGGAATTTCATGGAGTTTTGAAGAAATTACCTCCTGAAGAACAATGGGTGGAAAAGTCCTCAAATGCAATGAACTCCTCAAGCCTCCAAGTCCCACAAATTGTTTCTTCCTGCAACCAATTTATTCCAGCAGCAAGAGAATGAATTTTAGGTCCTAATGAAATTGGTTTGGGGAAGAAAGGATTCAAAATGGATTTTTAATGATTTTTGGAAGATGGGACTCACCTCTTTTCTTAGAACTTTTGAAAGAACCTTAAAAGAGGCTAGCCCTAAAAACTAGGAGGGATTAAATAGGGGGGAATCCCTAGGTTCAGCTAGGGTGGCCGGCCAAGTTAGGTTAGGGTGGGGTTTGTGCTAGGTTAGCTAGTCCTATCTAGTTTAGTCACAAAATGACTTGTGTAACCACAAGCCATTTATCAAATAACTTGATTCCTAAATTTCTAATTCAAGTTCTAAAGAATCACTAACCACTAACTTGAGTCATACTAGGTTAGACTAGGGTCACTTGACCTAACCAAGCCCAACTAACTAGGGTTAGTTTCTAGGTTGGTCTACATGAGTCAAAACTAGTCAAAAATCCAACTAGTCCAAATAAATCCAAAATAAATCCTAAAAATCCCCATAAATTCTAATTAATACCAATAATTTTAATTTACCCCAAAAATGACAAATTTACCCTCAAACTAGAAATGTGGTAGTGACAATAGGAGCATTCGTTCCTTCAGTTGCAGATGAAGCCAAAGAGGCAAGGAGGAAAGTCCAGGAGCTTCGAGCGATGTTTAATGCCCGAGACTCCTCTCAGGACCTTAGAATATGACCGCCATATCCCGTTGCATGGAGAGATGTGCCTTTTCTACCACGGTACAAGCCGTTCCATATCAATTCGTATGATGGAAAGACCTCTGCTAGTCGGTACATGACTTACTTTGAAGTCACAACCGACCACTTTTCGCGTAGTGACGCCATCCTTACACGATTATTCATTGGAGCATTGGAAGGGATCGCGTTTGACTGGTACCACAACCTTCCCGGCAACTGTGTCCATGCTTTTGACGGCTTCAAGCACATATTCCTGGAGAGATTCTACGAAGTGGGGCATGATGTGACAATGTCGTCTCTCATGGACGTCGTTCAGGGAGAGAGGGAGCTGACAAGGAACTATATCGAACGGTTTCGCCAAACCGCAATGAGGTTGCCCCAAGGCAATCTCGAGAGCTCTTTGATTAAAATCTGCCAAAAGAAGTTGCTCTCTGCAATCAGCAATTGGATGGGCGACGATCAGTTCAGGGATTGGACAACCTTCATCATAAGTGCCACCAACACAGAGGCGAAGTTGAAGAAGGCTCGCCAGCTGGGATTACACATCCCAGACGGAGAGGACAAGGGCAGACGTCCTGGTTCCACCTCCAGTGTCACGCTCCAGAACCAGAATACTGGAGAATGGGGGAATGACTCAGCCAGCTACGTATTACGGGTAGATGAATACCGTATAATACGATCAATGCTGTCTAACAAGACGAGGGGGGTGCATACTATATGAAAGTCTCCCTATGGTCACTTCACATCTATGGTCTCAATCATTCAAACAAGAAAATAGAGAACATGTAAGATAAAGCAGTAAGACGTCCCAAATGCTCAGTCAAAAATGTTCTTGATATTTGGCTTTATCAAAACATAGCCAGAGGATGTAACAAAGTATACACAATTGTTTATCAGCTGCAGCCTGACTTTAGTTACAATTATGCAAAAGTAAGTACAAGACAATCCGACTAACATGTCGGTGCCAAACGACAAGGTATAAAGTAGATAACAAAACGAGCGGGGAAGTAAGAAACCCACTCGAGTCCTCCTGCGATCATCCCTCTAGTGTTGACCATCTTGGAGGTAGAAGTAAGTTGGATCCTCGGAAACTGGCTCTAAATCTGGCCAAGTAAAACCAGCGAGGTTAGACCTCTAATAGCAAGTACCGCAAGGAAGCACGATATGAGAAAAAAAAACCAGAAATAGGAAACATAATAAATAGATCTCTGCTGGTTACTGGAATTCACATCACATCACGACACTTCAAACCAACCTCCCAACCAAACAAGGACAAAAGTTGACCCGTCATGTCCTGATATTCCGATCATCTTAGTTAGTCATCAGAGTAGAGACA
The DNA here is from genome assembly GCA_029216955.1 of Iris pallida. Taxonomy (NCBI): domain Eukaryota; kingdom Viridiplantae; phylum Streptophyta; class Magnoliopsida; order Asparagales; family Iridaceae; genus Iris; species Iris pallida. The sequence continues at coordinate 5,212,690 of JANAVB010006390.1, read as the reverse complement.
GTACACAAACAAATCAATTTAAATGGCCATAAAACTACTACGGCTTGCTACTGTGAGTTCCAAGTTATCCTGAAATTATGCAATAGGGATTCCTCAGTTCTTACTATGTGCAAGCAAGGCTAGTTTACCCAGTCAATCAATTGCGCCAATCATGAATTAGACGAGTCCTAGCGGGACGTCCGTCATCAATATACAATATACAATAAATAATATAACCAGATTCCGCTTCCTGCCCGTGTGGCAGATTTACAGTATTTATGGGAACCAGCCGACCTGTCGGGCACTTAATAGTCCCAAGAGGGCTGCCATGTAAGAACTCGGAAATCCATTCTCTCCATGCAATTATTATTTTATTTAACTTAATAGTCTCTATGTTGAGTGAAATCCCATGCCGTGGATCATGGTCATTCAGAATGAGCACTTGTGTACGGGGTACGATATGCACAACTCTACAACGATACCGTACGGTTAGGTTGTAGGTCTTACATAGCGTAATGTAACAATCAAAACTAACCACAGAATAATCATGCCTTGACCATAAAGTGCACATGTTGCTGTTTGTAGAAAATAAATAAATAAATAAATAAATAAATAAATAAATAAATAAATAAATAAATAAATAAATAAATAAATAAATAAATTGAAGCCTGCATGTATCTGTATGCCAATATTCGGGATCAGCCAGTCGATTGCAATAGTTCATAGTTAATATGAACGTGTCTCATCCATTCAATTCAATAAGACGACTAGTCAGTCTCTTAGTTCCAACTAGGAACCCATGATCAATTATTAAATTAAGATGACAATCCTTGTTTATTAATGTCAAGACAATAATTAATGTTAATAAATGCCAAGTCAATCAATCAATGGTAACATATGTCAATCAATGTCAATTAATGCCAAAATAACAATTTATGTTTAATTAATGCCAACTCGGGACAGAATCAGTCAAAAGGGCATTATGGGCAGCCATAGGCAGATGCCTATTTATGCGGCTGCGTAAGTCGGGCTCCATCTATACGGTCTGGAAATAACATTTCATATGAGGCTCAAAGAACAAGCCTATGCGGCTGGGTGCAAATAAGCTTTATGCGGCTAAGATATAATGGGAGTTCATGCGGCTGCGGATGACTGGCCTCATGCGGCTCGGGTTTTGAATTCATGCAGCTGCAAGCAACGCGCGCCCATGCGGCTGAGAAATATCTCATACGGCTAAAATAGGTGCAAGCCTATATGCGGCTGAGAGGTCATGCAGCGCCATGCGGCTGAGAATGATCAGCGCCATGCGGCTGTGGGACTGAATGCATATGCGGCTAGCTAAAACTTATGCAGCAAATAACTCTCATGCGGCTAACTAAGCCCATGCGGCTAACTAAGTCCATGCGGCTAACTAAGCCCATGCCGCATGAAAACTCATGCGGTCAAGCACTCTCATGTGGCCAGAATCTGTTCCTCTTCTCCGAATTTTCTAAGGACAGAACCATGGAAACCTATTGCTTCCAAGCTCTCTAAATCCTTCATTCCAAGCCCAAATCAGAACTTTCATAGGTCAAAATAGGGTAGAACAAAATTCTCTTCAACATGGAACCATCAAAACTTGAAGATAACAAAGTTTACTAGATAAAAACCTAAGAAATTCGAAAATGCATTAAACTTAGATCTACAAGAAATGAACCATGGAAATTGAAAATGCTAAGTACTAAAGAGGCTTAAGATCAAGTAAGGAAGATGATAGAACGATAAAACTGAGATTCCATCATGAAGCAAGTTTGGCACTTGCCTTGGTGGCTGAGTAGGTGGAGAAGAGTTATGGAGGAAGAAGAAGTATAAGAAGAGTAATGGTGAAGTAATGAAGAGAGAGAAAGGAGATGGACTTTTAAATGAAGGGGTGGTGGTAGGTGGGGGTTTGTTTCGGTTCATGTTGAACCAACATACTTAATCCAATCCAAGACGAACCCAAAGTATAGCTAAAGCCGAGTACAAAAGCAGGAAATAAAATACAGAAATAAAATTGTAGAAAATTAATTAACATGAAATTAAAGGGGTTTAATTACAGATCAATACCTGATAAATATTAAATAAATATATTAAAGCAGTACATGTATTAAAAATACGTATTCTGGAAACGGGAAGTGACATCTCTACCCTCCTTAGAAAAATTTTGTCCTCGAAATTTTAAACCCAAGCAGGATAGGAATATCAAAACTAAACAAATCTAGGTACAAGAAACTTGAGCAAGCAATCATTCTTTAATGTTAAGTAGCAGATAACATATCTATATTAACAATCTACGATATCACGTAGTTCTATCCATAGGGTGACAAGCATGAGGGGTCAAGACAATCAAGGTACACGGGAAGAAATATACCTTGTGAGTCAAACAGATGTAGATACCGTGATCGGATATCATCCTCATGTTTCCACGTTGACTCTCCTAATGAGTGATGACCCCAAGCAACCCGGACAAGGCTAATTATTCGGTTCTTGAGTATCTTCTCTCTTCGGTCCAAAATGGACATCGGCTGCTCCTCGTAAGACAAGTTGGTACCAACAACCAGCTCAGAATGATCAAGGATATGGCTTGGGTCCGATACATACCTTCGCAGCTGAGATATATGAAATACGTCATGCACCTCTCGTAACGAAGGGGGAAGGGACAAACGATAAGCAACATCGCCTACCCTATCAAGGATAACGAATGGTCCTACGTATCGCGGACTCAACTTCCCGCGAACGCCAAATCTAATGATCCCACGGGTAGGTGAGATCCGTAGGAACACGTGGTCCCCAACAGAAAACTCTAGCGGCCTACGATGATGGTCCGTCCAATGACGATGCCGATCTTGTGCAACTCGGAGTCGCTCTCTAATTCCTTTAACCAATTCAACTGTTTGAACAATCATCTCTGGACCTAACATCTTCCTCTCCCCGATATCATCCCATGCTAGTGGCGACCTACACTTCTTACCATATAGTGTCTCAAATGGCGCCATCTGGATACTGGCTTGATAACTGTTGTTATATGAGAATTTGACTAAGTGCAGGTGGCTCTTCCAAGATCCTCCAAAATCTAGGGTACAAGCTCGCAGCATATCTTCCAAAGTCTGATTTGTCCGTTTTGATTGCCTGTCCGTCTGTGGATGGTAAGCCGTGCTAAATCTTAACTTGGTGCCCAGAATATGATGTAAGCTCTTCCAGAAATATGATGTGAAACGGGTATCTCTATCTGACACAATACTGACAGGGACTCCATGCTGCCTGACTATCTGTTGCATATACAACTCTGCCAACTTTTCTGTAGATTGTCCTACTCTGAAAGGAAAAAAGTGTGCTACCTTTGTAAGCCGATCCACTATCACCCAAATAGCATCTTTACTACTTGGCGATCTCGGTAAACCGGTTACAAAGTCCATTATGATGTGCTCCCACTTCCATTTCGGGATAGGAAGCGGTTGCAATAATCCAGCTGGCCTCTGCTGCTCTGCCTTCACTTGCTGAAATATCAAGCAACGGGAAACAAATCTAGCTATCTCCCTCTTCATTCCATTCCACCAGAAGGGTTGCTTGATATCCTGGTACATCTTGGTCCCTCCAAGATGTATAGAATACTGGAAACTGTGAGCTTCTGCCATAACTTTCTGTCTGATATCTCCACTAGGTACACATAGACGTGATCCAAACCTAAGTGTACCATCTTCATGGATTTGCATCTCCTTCCTGAGCCCTGACTCACATTCTGCCCTAAGCTTCTGAATCCTTGAGTCCTGTGCCTGAGCTGCCTTGATCCTATCTACCAAGTCATATTGGACTCGTAGACTTGCCAGAATTCCTACATCACTAGTATGTATAACTTTTATGCCCATCTCCTGAAGGTCTTCTAAAATGTGCTTCTGCGTTGTCAACATAAATGTACCGCCTCTTCTACTTAGAGCGTCTGCTACCACATTAGCCTTGCCCGGATGATACTGAAGCTCAACGTCGTAATCCTTGATCAGTTCTAACCATCTTCTCTGTCTCATGTTCAGCTCCTTCTGAGTAAAGATGTACTTCAGACTTTTATGGTCTGTGTACATGTCCACTCGATCACCATATAAGTAATGTCTCCATTACTGCCGCCAACTCCAAATCATGAGTTGGATAATTCTTCTCGTGGTCCCGAAGCTGCCTAGATGCATATGCTATCACCTTCCCGTGTTGCATGAGGCCGTACCCAAGTCCTTTACCTGACGCATCACAATATACCATGAAACCTCCGGGTCCGACTGACAATGTAAGAATAGGCACTGATATCAACTTCTGCTTCAGATTCTCAAATGATACCTGACATTCTGCTGACCAAATGAATGGCACATCCTTCCGTGTCAAGCGGGTCATGGGCGCTGAAAGTCTTGCAAAACCTGATACAAACCTTCTGTAATATCCTGCCAATCCCAAGAAACTCCGTATATCGACTACGGTCTTGGGTACTGGCCAACTCTCTACTGCTTCTACCTTCTTGGGATCCACTGCTACTCCAGCTCCTGATATGATATGACCCAAAAATGAAATGTGATCCGTCCAGAACTCGCACTTGCTGAGCTTGTCATACAACTGGTTCTCCCTCAGAACCTGTAACACTTTTCGGAGGTGGTCTTCATGCTCCTTTTTACTAGCAGAGTATACAAGAATGTCGTCGAGAAACACCACGACAAACTGATCTAAGTATGTCATAAAGATGCGGTTCATCAAATCCATGAATATTGCTGGAGCATTGGTCAAACCAAATAGCATTACCAAGAATTCATAATGCCCATACTTCGACCTGAACGCTGTCTTGGGAATGTCCTCCTTCCGAACCCTCACTTGATGATAGCCTGACCGAAGATCTATCTTGGAGAAAACTCTAGCTCTGCTCAACTGATCAAATAAGTCGTCGATCCTTGGTAGTGGGTACTTGTTCTTTATTGTCGCCGCGTTAAGCTTCCTGTAGTCAATGCACAATCTGGATGATGCATCCTTCTTCCCCACAAGTACCACTGGTGCTGCCCACGGCGATATGCTAGCTTGGATAAACTTCTTCTCCTTCAGTTCCTCTATGTGCTGATATACCTTGACCTGCTCCGAATCCGCCATTGTGTAAACCCGAACTGATATCAGTTTAGTTCCAGGTGCCAATTCTATACTGAACTCAATATCTCTAACCGGTGGTAGACCGGGAAGTTCTTTGGGAAATACGTCTAGAAATTCTTCAACTACCTTCGGAACCTGAACTTCTTCCATTGCCGTTACTACTCCCTGCTCTTGCCGAGTTGCCTCTGATCTGACAAAGGTGAATCTCTTCATGCCTGGAATATCAAAAGATACACTCCCTCTACGACAATCTATTATCGCATGACTGTCTTTCAGCCAGTACATGCCTAAGATAACGTCGAAATTTCCAACAGGAAATTCTATTAACTGGGCGGGTAAGGAATGTCCGCAAACTACAACACTACACGCTAGAATAACTCTACTAACTCCTACGAGCCCATTGCCTGTGAGTATATTCAACTTCCCCGGCAATGCCTCGAACTCCATTCCTAGCCGTGTCATAAATTGTGCAGATATAAATGAAAGTGATGCTCCCGAATCAAACAATGCTACTGCGGGATACGAGGCGACGAGAATGTTACCTGTCACAACATCTCCCGATGCTAATGCCTCTTCTAGGGACAGAGTGAATGCCTGCCCTCTACCTCCTTGCTGGTTCCCATACTGTGGCCTGGCCTGGTGCTGCTGCTGGCCCCTGTCTTGATGATGCTGGGGTGGTCTATGCTGGTGTTGCTGCATCGACGGTCCCTGCTGCCGAAACATCTGAGCCTGCGGCATTAAGGACGCTGTGCCAATGGTCTCACTGCTATCGCTGGTCCTCGATACTGTCCTACCCCTGGTGCTGGCAGAGCAGAAAACTGCTGTACTGGTCCTCCTGACCTCATATTCATGGGACAGGTGGTAACCCGATGATCTAGATTTCCACATATCAAACATAGTCCGTTCAATGCCCGACACACATCTCTAGTGTGCCCTATCTTCCCACAATAAGTACAGCCCACTGGGGGTTGCTGGTTCTTCCTTGGTTGTTGTTGCTGCTGCCTGGGTGGTGGTGCTGGCCCTCGTATCGCCACATCGTGGATACGAATGCCAGGGGACGGTGCTGTTGTTCGGGGCGCTGCTCTCCCTCCTCCTTCAATCTGACTGTGGGATCTCTTCTGACCCCCAGTCTTTCTCGTGATCCTCTGAATGGTGATCTCATGCCTTCGGATTGCCGTCAATACTTCGTCAAAAGTCTGATAATTGTGCCCTTCTATCAATTGCAAGAGTTCAAGATGAAACCTTTGCTGAAACCTCATAGCCCTCTGGCGCTCCGTCGCTACCATCTCTGGGGCAAACCTACTCAATCTGCAGAACTCTGCTGCATAAGCATCTACCGTCTTGCCGGCCTGCTTGAGATTGATAAACTTCTGTTGTAGCTCAAACTGTGCCACAACTCCATAGTACTTCATCTTGAATCTTGCTGTGAAATTGTCCCAAGCAACGGGACGTCTGATACCTACTTCCTCTGATTCCCACCAATCTCGTGCGAGATCCTGAGGTAACAACTTCACCTGATCCATACGTTCTTCTGCCGGTACCTTAGCCGCTGTCAAAATAGCCTCAATATCCTTAAGACATGTATCTGCCGAAATAGCATCCTCTGTGCCCTCGAAACGGCGGGGGTTGTACTTGCAAAACCTGGTTGATGCTCCTGAATCTGGCCTCGCCCCTCTTTCTAACGCCGTCTGTAATCCTTGGTTGAGTAGTACCTTCTGCTCTTGTAACTGAGTGTGCATGCGCTGCTGGGCTAACATCTGGTGTTGTTGAGTTGCCATCATCCCTCTCATGATCTCCAGAAGGGCCAGTGTGTCCACTTCCACAGGGGTAGACGGAACTATCGGTGGTGTTGGAACCTCCGGATACTGCGGTCCAACTGCTGGTTCCACTATCACTTCTTTTTGGATAGTCTCTTGAGGTAGTACTGGCCCTTGTTGCTGATCAACATGGTCATGTTGTCCATGTTGCCCTTGTTGTTGTTATCAATCCTGACAGATGCGGACGAGCTACCCCTAAAAAGGGACAAGAGAGCAATCAAATGACCGGACATGAAAGATCAATAAAGTCAAAGGATACTGGAATGTCAAGCTAGAGTTGGGAATAACGAATCATGAGATCAAGGGAGAACATGTGTGATTGAGACATCCTATAAATCAAAACACCCCACAAGTCTGAAATCAAACCTGCATGGGCCACCACTAAAACCTTGTCACGCCCCAGAACCAGAATACTAGAGAACGGGGGAATGACTCAGCCAGCTACGTATTACGGGTAGATAAATATCGTATAATACGATCAATGCTGTCTAACAAGACGAGGGGGGTGCATACTACATGAAAGTCTTCCTATGGTCACTTCACATCTATGGTCTCAATCATTCAAACAAGAAACAGAAATAGAGAACATGTAAGATAAAGCAGTAAGGCGTCCCAAACGCTCAGTCAAAAATGTTCTTGATATCTGGCTTTATCAAAACATAGCCAGAGGATGTAACAAAGTATACACAATTGTTTATCAGCTGCAGCCTGACTTTAGTTACAATTATACAAAAGTAAGTACAAGACAATCCGACTAATATGTCGGTGCCAAACGGCAAGGTATAAAGTAGATAACAAAACGAGCGGAGAAGTAAGAAACCCACTCGAGTCCTCCTGCGATCATCCCTCTAGTGTTGACCATCTTGGAGGTAGAAGTAAGCTGGATCCTCGAAAACTGGCTCTAAATCTGGCCATGCAAAACCAGAGAGGTTAGACCTCTAATAGCAAGTACCGCAAGGAAGCACGATATGAGGAATAAACCAGAAATAGGAAACATAATAAATAGATCTCTGCTGGCTACTGGGATTCACATCACATCACGACACTTCGAACCAACCTCCCAACCAAACAAGGACAGAAGTTGACCCGTCATGTCCTGATATGCCGATCATCTTAGTTAGTCATCAGAGTAGAGACAGTACACAAAAAATCAATTTAAATGGCCATGCAACTACTACGACTTGCTACTGTGAGTTCCAAGTTATCCTGGAATTATGCAATAGGAATTCCTCAGTTCTTACTATGTGCAAGCAAGGCTAGTTTACCCAGTCAATCAATTGCGCCAATCATGAACTAGACGAGTCCTAGCGGGACGCCCGTCATCAATATACAATATACAATAAATAATATAACCAGATTCCGCTCCCTGCCCGTATGGAAGATTTGCAATATCTGTGGGAACCAGCCGACCTGTCGGACACTTAATAGTCCCAAGAGGGCTGCCATGTAAGAACTCGGGAATCCATTCTCTCCATGCAATCATTATTTTATTTAACTTAATAGTCTCTATGTTGAGTGAAATCCTATGCCGTGGATCATGGTCATTCAGAATGAGTACTTGTGTACGGGGTACGATATGCACAACTCTACAACGATATCCGTACGGTTAGGTTGTAGGTCTTACATAGCGTAATGCAACAATCAAAATTAACCACGAAATAATCATGCCTTGACCATAAAGTGCACATGTTGCTGTTTGTAGAAAATAAATAAATAAATAAATAAATAAATAAATAAATAAATAAATAAATAAATTGAAGCCTACATGTATCTGTATGCCAATATTCGGGATCAGCCAGTCGATTGCAATAGTTCATAGTTAATATGAACGTGTCTTATCCATTCAATTCAATAAGACGACTAGTCAGTCTCTTCGTTCCAACTAGGAATCCATGATCAATTATTAAATTAAAATGATAATCCTTGTTTATTAATGTCAAGACAATAATTAATGTTAATAAATGCCAAGTCAATCAATCAATGGTAACATATGTCAATCAATGTCAATTAATGCTAAAAAAATAATTTATGTTTAATTAATGCCAACTCGGGACAAAATCAGTCAAAAGGGCATTATGGGCAGCCATAGGCAGATGCCTATTTATGCGGCTAGGTAAGTCGGGCTCCATCTATACGGTCTGGAAATAACATTTCGTATGAGGCTCAAAGAACAAGCCTATACGGCTGGGTGCAAATAAGCTTTATACGGCTAAGATATAATGGGAGTTCATGCGGCTGCGGATGACTGGCCACATGCGGCTCAGGTTTAGAATTCATGCGGCTGCAAGCAACACGCGCCCATGCGGCTGAGAAATATCTCATGCGGCTAAAATAGGTGCAAGCCTATATACGGCTGAGAGGTCATGCAGCGCCATACGGCTGAGAATGATCAGCGCCATGCGGCTGTAGGACTGAATGCATATGCGGCTAGCTAAAACTTATGCAGCAGATAAGTCTCATGCGGCTGACTAAGCTCATGCGGCTAACAAAGCCCATGCGGCTAACTAAGCCCATGCCGCATGAAAACTCATGCGGTCAAGCACTGTCATGCGGCCAGAATCTGTTCCTCTTCTCCGAATTTTCTAAGGACAGAACCATGGAAACCTATTGCTTCCAAGCTCTCTAAATCCTTCATTCCAAGCCCAAATCTGAACTTCCATAGGTCAAAATGGGGTAGAACGAAATTCTCTTCAACATGGAACCATCAAAACTTGAAGATAACAAAGTTTACTAGATCAAAACCTAAGAAATCCGAAAATACATTAAACTTAGATCTACAAGAAATGAACCATGGAAATTGAAAATGCTAAGTACTAAAGAGGCTTAAGATGAAGTAAGGAAGATGATGGAACAATAAAACTGGGATTCCATCATGAAGCAAGTTTGGCACTTGCCTTGGCGGCTGAGTAGGTGGAGAAGAGTTATGGAGGAAGAAGAAGTGTAAGAAGAGTAATGGTGAAGTAATGAAGAGAGAGAAAGGGGATGGGCTTTTAAATGAAGGGGTGGTGGTAGGTGGGGGTTTGTTTCGGTTCATGTTGAACCAACATACTTAATCCAATCCAAGCCGAACCCAAAGTATAGCTAAAGTCGAGTATAAAAGCAGGAAATAAAATACAGAAATAAAATTGCAGAAAATTAATTAACATAAAATTAAAGGAGTTTAATTACAGAGCAATACCTGATAAATATTAAATAAATATATTAAAGCAGTACATGTATTAAAAATATGTATTCTGGGAACGGGAAGTGACATCCAACAACAACAACAGTGTCGCCACCTCCAACCGGGACAATAAGGGCAAACAGGCCATGGTCGCTGATGCAACCCAGAAGCCCGAACAAAAACAGGCAGAAGGTCCGTGGCCTAAGGTGAATTACTCATTTGAAGATAGTCATGTCAAATGTATCTTCGATATGCTCTTGCAAGGGGGTAGGATCTAGCTCCTTTCACCAAGGCGTGAGCCCCGAGCGACAGAAATGGACGACCTAAAATACTGTCACTTCCACCACTATGTACATCAATCCACTCATGACTGCTTCCAATTGAAGCGGTACATTCAGAGTCTTATCGACTCCAAAGCTCTGTCGATAGACTTTGAAGAGGTTACCGTGGCAGCAAACATGGTATCAATTCAGTTCGGTGACTTCCCTCCGACAAGCACTCCAGACGGGGTAATACCTGTCCCCCGGGCAAAGATGGAGGTTATTAATCTTTCACCCATCCAAAGCCAGGCATCTGGATTAGTACCTCTCACCACCTCACGAGGAGAAATCATGTGGGTGCATCCGGACTTAGTGCCCGAAGTTACCCAGGAGGTGTCATCTCCTACCATCAAGAAGAAGGGCAGGAAGTCTAGATCCTGCCATACAATTTTAGCCGAGGCTGAGGAAGCTGCAGCCGTTGTTACCCGATCTGGAGCACAAGTCCAGCCCGTACGGGATAGTTTAGTCGAAGATCCACCGCCGGCAACATTGTCTTTCTCTGATATTCCAAGGCCATCTCAGCCTCCACTGGCGGATAAATCCAAGCCAAAGGAAACCCGCTTCGACAGGCCACTCCGTAATGATGTACCTCAGGGACTGGAGAGACCTTACAACTTTGACATATTGGCTCAATTAGCTAATACGCTAGCAAAGTTGTCGTTGTACGAGCTCCTAAGGCTCTCCAAGGATCTTCATGTCGCATTAAGCGAAGCACTCCAAAATGCCGACGCCTACCTAGCTCAAGTCAAGCCTCTAGGGAAAGACCAGCCAGTAGATCTACAGGGCAACAATAGCATAGATGCGATGTCGAACATCATATTCACTCCACATGACATGTTGATCAAGTCCAATTTGCATGATCGCCCCTTGTACTACACTGGATACATAGGCGACATCAAGGTAGATCAGATGTATATCGACCCTGACTCATCAATAAGCATCATCCCGAAAAGCTTGATCCAATTTCTTGGCATCCCTATGCACCGGCTAGCGGCGACCAATACTGGCATTAGCGGTTTTAACTCGGGAAGGAGTTATCCTCTGGGGAAGATCCGATTGAAATGTCAGATTGGCGACCTGAAGACGAGGGTCACCTGCTACGTCATAGATGCAGATACCTCCTACAACATCCTCCTGGGACGTCCTTGGATACATGACTATATGATCGTGCCATCCACCCTTCACCAGTGCTTCAAGTATGTCAATAAGCACGGCTTCGTGAAGACTAAATTCGCCAATATCGATCCCTTCAAAGGGGTTGAATCTTATTATTCTTCGGAGGCTTGTCTATATGACGAATCCCGAAAATATATAACTGACGAACTGGAGGTCATTACAGGGCCGGAGGAACCCTTGAGAGTCTGTCTCCAGGCTCGCAAACCGGACAAGGCCGCATCCCTCATCGCAACTTTGCATAAAGAGGTGCTCGGTTCTCCTACCTCGCCTACGCAATTGGAACCAATGGTCATACGGCTCTCGAGATCCAGCCAGGAGCCAAAACCTGTTACAGGGTCGATGGTGATCAGATTGTCAAAATTCAGTCAAAGGCAATAAGAAGATGCAAGGCCCTCTGTAACACCGATGGTGATCCGATTGCCAAAGTCCACTCAAATGCAGTCGGAAGACACAAAGTCCCTTGCCGAACCGATTGCCATCCGTCTTCCCAAGATGAGCCGGCAACCAAGTGTCGATCCAGCACTCTCAGGCAAGCCAATATCTCAAGCTGAACGCTTGGTGGTCAAGCTTCCCAAGACAACATCCCGACCTCTAAGCTCGCAGGGGGTAGCCAAAGAAGACGTAGAGCTCGCCAAATACTTGGTTACACAGGTGGATAGCCCCTCTCCTGGTGATGTAATCCCTGTGGACAAAATTCCCTACTTTATCAATAAGAGGCTGTCGTTAGACTATTCTGAGTATGATAAGCCTAATCTAATGTATGCTGCACGGGACTGTCTAGACGTTAGCCTGTACACACGGGTGACAACCGTCCATACCCCAAATCGACTTGCTCCTGGTAAAGGCGCCTACTTCCTGGTCCCAGACAGAAGAGGATGGGATCATACGATCATTTTTGGCCAAAAAAAGGACCCCAATCTTTTACGCCACAAGAGTCCGATCTCGGACCCGACGCCGGAAGGTTATCGCTCTACCTGTATAGTCCTCAAGCCAAGTACTTCTTGCAAAAGCAGGGGTACGACATGGAGGCTACTCTGGGTCTAAATCACGGTAGTGGTCGGCGATTGCCTCTACAGCTGTCAGCACCGGTGGGGAAATCGTAGGACCATTATTACAAATCCAGACGCGGCCTCTGGTATGTCACACCACCAACAACGCCCGAAAGTTCTGATGAAAAATGCGAGTGGCACTCTCATTCGTCAGAGTCACCTATTTACGACTCTGATAGCAGTATTGGAGACATATTTAGACATACATTATCTCTCAACATGACATCCGCTGATGTCGAGGAGGAAGACGAAGATCTACTTGAACCACTTGAGTTAGAGCCGTGGGTCCAGCAACTAGACGCACAATGGAAGAAATGCTTTGAACTTTGTGATCCTCCCACTGAGGATGAGGTTATGCAAGTTAACATCGGCGATGAATCCTCTCCAAACCCAATCTTTGTCAGTAAAAGCTTGACAGACAGCGAACGGGAGTCGTCGTTATAACTCGTCAGAGAATACATCGACGTCTTTGCTTGGAGCTATGAAGACACGCCAGGACTAAACCCCGAGATCGTACTTCATAAGCTCAATATTTATCCGGGCGCAAAACCAGTCAAACAACAGCAACAGTGGTTTCGTCCAGACATCATGAATTCCAATGAAGCGGAAGTAAACGAGCTTATAGCTAGCGGTTTCATCCGCGAAGAACAGCACCCAGACTGGATAGCCAACATTGTACCAGTCATCAAGAAGAATGAAAAGATCCGAATATGCATCGATTTCTGCAGTCTGAATGCAGCATGCGCTAAGGATGAATTCCTTCTACCGATCACCGACATAATGATCAATAATACGTGCGACTTCGAACGCATGTCCTTTATGGATGGCTTTTCAGGATACAATCAAATGAAGATGTCGCCTGATGACGAGAAGCATACGTCATTCCGAACACCTATCGGCGTATATTATTATACGATCATGCCCTTTGACCTGAAGAACGCCGGTGCTACATTTCAACGGGCTATGAGTGCCATCTTCAGAGATCATTTGCGCAAGACGGTGGAGTGTTACATTGACGACATCGCCGTTAAGAGCCGCTCAAAAAATGATCACTTACATGATTTAAGAACAGTGTTCGACCTCATGCGAGCGCACAATTTGAAGATGAATCCCACCAAGTCTTTCCTGGGGGTGTCCAACGGAAAGTTCTTGGGCTTTGTCATCACTTCTCGGGGCATTCACATAGATCTCGACAAAACAAAAGCAATCATGGAGATGAGTCCACCGAGGAACCTCCGTGAACTCCGCGGCCTTCAGAGAAGACTAGCATACATCAGGAGGTTTATATCTAATCTCTCAGGGCGATGTCAATCTTTTACTCAACTCATAAGGAAAGGTGTCTCTTTCGTATGGAATGAGGAATGTCAGCGTGCCTTCGATGATATTAAGGAGTACCTGACGAATCCACCAGTTCTCGTAGCCCCGGTCGCCGAAAAGCCCTTCCTGCTCTATGTACGGGCGATGGAACACTCCCTCGGTGCTCTGCTAGCACAGAATAATGATGCAGGACATGAACAAGCTATTTACTATCTCAGTCGGATGATGGTAGGACCGGAACATAGGTACACCGCCGTGGAGAAGGAGTGTCTTGCCCTAGTGTTCACCATTCAAAAAATACGACACTATATGACAGGACAGACTATCCATGTTGTTTCACGAGTCAATCCTTTCACGGTTCTCATGACCAAGCCCGGTGCATTCAGTTCTCGTCTAGCCACCTGGGTGATACTATTATCTCCATACAACATAGTTTTTGTTCCGCAGAAGGCTATCAAAGGTCAAGCCCTGGCCGACTTTCTAGCAGCCCATCCAGGCTTAGAAACGGCCAGAATCTATGAAAAAATTCTCGACGAAGTCGTCGCCTCGAACATGACTTCGCTTGACGCCATTTGGCGGATGTTCTTTGACAGCGCTTCAAGAACAGGGCCACAAGGTGATATCGTCGCTGGAGTCGGGGTAGTATTAATTTTCCCCTCTGGATTGGTGGTCAATCGGGCATATTCTCTTACAGAATATTGTTCAAACAACGTAGCCGAATATAACGCTCTAGTCATCGGACTCCAACTCACAAAAGAAGAGGGGATCAAATACCTGGAAGCATATGGCGACTCACAGTTGGTTGTTAACCAGATTCGAGGTTCATATGAGGTTCGCAGAGAGGACCTAATTCCCTAATATCAAACAACAGTTGCTATCATTGCAACCTTGGAAGGATTCTTTATAGAAGATGTTCCTAGGCTCCAAAATATCGAAGCTGATGCCCTAGCAGGTCTCGCCGCTTCCTTGGCGCTTCCAAATGGTACCCATCATCTAGTCGACGTAATAGGCCATGAGCTGGTCTGCCCCAGGAACAACCTTTAACTGGGTATAAGCCACTCTGCCCAGATAACCAACGACACACATGACTGGAGACGCCCGCTCATCGACTATGCAGTCTATGGAATTCTGCCCGAGAACGTGAAGGAAGCAACTTCAATCAGAAGATGCTCCCTCAGATTCTTCTATGATATGGAGACAAAAATATTATATCGACGATCCTACGATGGGTTACTATTAAGATGCCTGTCAAATGCAGAAGCCAAAGAAGCTTTACGCGAAGCTCATGACGGCACTTGTGGGGCTCACCAACCTGGCCCGAAATTGCAAGACCGTCTCCGTTGGATGGGTTACTACTGGCACACAATGGTAGCAGATGCAGTTAATTATGCAAAGAAGTGTAAGTCCTGCCAGATCCATGCAGATTTTATACATCTGCCATCTGAATTCTTGTACCCGACTGTGGCCTCTTGGCCATTTGAAGCATGGGGAATGGACATCATTGGGCCAATCACCCCACCGTCATCTAGAGGGCATCGGTTCATACTTGCAATCACCGATTACTTCTCCAAATGGGCGAAAGCTGTTCCGCTGACAGAGGTTAAGACATCGAACATGATTAGCTTCATAAAGTATCACGTCATCTACCGTTTTGGACTACCCTAGAGGATTATTCACGACAATGGTCCGCAGTTTGCAAGCCACGCTTTTTATCGATTTTGCGACAAAAATTAGATTCAGAACATGGCCTCGACAGCATATAATCCATCAGCTAACGGTCTGGCTGAGGCTTTCAATAAAACTATAATCAAGCTCCTCAAAAAGTTCGTGTCTGCAAACAAACGCGACTGGAATAAAAAGCTTGGCGAGTGCTTATGGGCGTATCTCACCACAATTCGAACGGCTAAAGGAAATACACCATACTTCTTGGTTTATGGGAGCGAGGCAGTCCTCCCATTGGAGACTCAGATCCCCTCACTTCGAGTGGCTCTTACTTATCGGTTAACGTCGGACGATAACTACCGCCGACGGCTACAAGAGTTGGAAGCATTAGATGAGAAGCGTTTACAAGCTCAACAAAGCATAGAGCTCTACCAAGCACACATCTCTCGGGCTTTCAACAAGAAAGTCAAACAGAGAATATTCCAAGTCGGCGATCTCGTCTTGGCTATTCGCAGACCAATGGTCATGACTCACAAGACCCCCGACAAATTCCAGCCTAAGTGGGAGGGTCCGTTCATCATCGAGACTGTATTCTCCAACGGCGTGTACCGTCTCGTAAAACAGAATGGAGACTTGCTCATGATGTCCATCAACGACAAGTTCCTCAAGAAATACTATGTCTAAAAGACATCTTCTAGATATCACCCAGATTGTTGAGTTATGTACCCTCTGGTATCGCTGAACTTACACTCTGATATCAAATCTCCCAGATTATTGAGTTATGTACCCTCTGGTACCACTAAACTTACTCTCTGACTACTCGGAATCCTGGTCATATCTATAAACTTCATGGTCGTATCTTTTCTCCACCAAGAGTTTTTCTTAAAATCTATTACCCGCACCACCAGTACGCAGGAGGGTGATGGTCCACAAAACTTATCCTAATCTGTTACTCGCACTATCGGTGCACAAAAAGGGTAATAGGTCCACAAAATTCTCCAACGGGAAAAAACAACCATGTCCATATTACCTCTGAGTTGTTTTTCCATCCATCACAAACAAATCATCCAATACATAGAACTTCTACGTTAATATGCCCATTTAGCCCACTCCTACCATGTCCTCATTACCTCTAAGTAGGAAGGCTCTGTTTTGACCCATATTTACCACGTTCTCATTACCTCTGAGTAAATATGTTGGTTTACTCCCCACTTATTATCAGTACTCGCATCGCCAGTACACAAAAATGGTAATAAGTCCATAAAAATTATCCTAATCTATTACTCGCACCATCGGTGCGCCAAAGAGTACTAGGTCCACAAAATATCATTCAAATCTATTTGCTCGTATTTTCAGATGCACAAATGGGCAATAGGTCCACAAAAATCCCCAGTGGGGTGTTCATTATCAAACATTAATGCTGTATTAGGCCCTCTAGTACAAGCACCACAAAGTACCATAAATAAAGAATGGAGTGAACATACCCTGCTTATTCAAGATCAGTTACATTCATAGGGCTACATCGACAGCATAAAACAAAGAAAGGAAAATCCAACAATACATAGTTTGGTCAGTTTGACAGTACTTCGCCTTCATCAACAAGCAGTTTCGTGGCCCTCGAAAGAGGTCATGTTTTACTGTTGAGAAGCAAACAAGGCTGTTGAATCCCCCAAAGAGCTTCCTGTAGGAGGGCAAATATAGCATGCTATCCTCCCCTCCGTATTGCGGATACCTTAGCTCCGCTCCCTTGAAGGTCCATACCTTCAAAACATCATCCCTGACGGTGGTTTTGCCTACTTAGAGAGCCGTGAAGGCAGGACGTTTATAACAACGCCTGACCACCGTCCAACTCTTCGAGGTATACATGCCCTTCCTACCACCCGGGGAAACCTCTTTCGAAGCATGAAGAGTCCTGAGTTGTTTGATGTGTATGCCAAAATGGCGCGAGGAAAACTCTTCCGAAGCATGAGGAGTTCTGAGCTGTCTGATGTATGTGTCAGAATGGTGTATTTTCACTCTATCGCTGACACCGGTCCTGAAGAAGTTTGCTAGCCAGATCCCTACAAAAATATAGGAAAAAAGAGGATTTAGTACCAAGAAAACAAATAACTTTGTTATACGGCCTAGCCAGTTATGCGGCCCAGCCAAAACAGAACTCATGCAGCCCAAAGTCATGAGGCCGACATCATAAAGTACTCATGCAACATTTATACGGCTCAGTCATATTCATGCAGCTCAATTATGAAGTGCTTATGCGGCTCAGCCATGAAAAACTCATACGGCCCAATACTCGTGCGGATCAGTCATGAGCAATCATGCGGCCCAGCCTTACAGTATTCATGCGTCCCGATCATAAAGTGCTCATGCGGCACCTATGAGGCTCAGTCATGAAATGTTCACACAGGTCAAATTTTGAGGCACTTATGCGGGTCAAGTTCAAAATGAGCATCGGTTATACGACCCAGCCCATGTGGCCCTATCATACAGGACACATGTGGTCCAAATGAGTAGGGCATGCATTGACCAGGCTTAGAGCAGAGGCAGTATATGATAGGCCCGCGCATGAAAATATGCGCTATGGCCATTCAAAATTTCAGTCGTCATCTGCCTACCATCCTTATTCTTGGGAGGGAGTTGCACGTCGGGATGAATGGAAGGAGCGTCTGCCGCTCTCGACGGAGAAGCAAGTCTCTTTCCTTTGGCCGCCGCACCAGTCGACTTGGAAGCTTTTGGAGCCATAGCAGAAAGTATGATGAAGTCGAAGGAAAAGAAGATGAAAGGGGAAAATCTCTCTCCAAATGACCCCTATTTATAGAGTTGCTGAGAAGTGCCTCTTCAATTCTCGAGATCATTAAGGATAATGATGACGTTTGGAGACTTTATCCCTAATAACCGTCAAGCGTCTCTTTGGTTTTCGAGATCATTAAAGATAAATGTTGACGTTTGGGGACTTTATCCCTAGTAACTGTCGGCTTTATCTCGAAAAAAGATCCACAACCGAATCAAGAAAATTAAATGCAGCAGTGACAGCTGGCAGGCTCTCTGCGTCTCGAAGTGTCCCTGCAGCTCAAGATTTGCTCTTCAGCTCAGGATTTCCCAACGACTCAAGATCTCTCTGCAGTTCGAAAAATTTTCTACGACTTGAAGACTCCCTACGGTTTGACATATTTTCATGCTTCTTATTCAAAGTATTCCAAATTTGTAATTTAAAAACTTTGAAGGAGGTCTTGTAGAAGCATGAAAAATATGGGGTTCATGCGGATTACAAATTGCCGCATAGGTACTTTGGACCAAACAGGTCTGCATAAAGGAAAGCGGCATGAATGGTTCAATGACATATGCGGCCCGTCGACAACCAGCTGCAGAAGGAAGATATGCGGCCAAGAGGAGCAGTTCGTCTGATAAAGCTGACGAGTCCTGACAAAACTGATAAAAATGACAGCTCTAACACTTCGATAAAAAGATAAGACGTGAGACGTCGCCCAAAAGCAGGATTCGTATGCCTTCATGCGGCAGAAGGACTGTCATCTAAGCTGCATTAACCTTATACGGCTCAGACATATGCGACCCCAAAGTCTCCAAATTTCATGCAGCCAAGAGTAACTGTGATCCAAGCCGTATGAGCTTTATGCGGCAAAAATACAGAATCTAGGCTGCTTAAATCCTTAAGCTATGTCTGGACTAAGGAAGTTTACGAGTTAAGCCGCATGAGGCTCATGCGGCCCCACATGGTTGAAAACTGAGAGATCTATGCGGCTAAAAAAGTGATTCCTGTAACAGGACACATGACAATCTGACCAAGTCCTAAACTATCCAGATTTGTTGCAACAAAATCCCAACAAATCAACAGATGGCAACAAAAGAGCGGGTCTTCACGTGCCAATCAGCCACACGGCCATAGGCTATCTATGCAGCTCAACATACATTCTATTATAAATAATAGGGTGCCACACCCCTGCAAAAGGCTGGCAACCTTCAGAAAAACAATTTTTTCAAGAGCTCAAGACTGTGTCAGATAGTCCACGGAGTAAGACAGAGTTGATAGCACTTTTCCGAGCCTCCACCGTTACCCTCCAGAATTAAAACTAAATAATTGTACTTAGATTATTTCCTAGGATTTTTTTTCTAGGCATTCCTTTGTTCAAGCGAGTTTGCAATCAATTTCAGCGTTTCTGTAATACCTGTCTTTGATTTTTTATGGCAAACAATATTGATAGTGTTTTCAACACTCAATCAATAGAGGTAAGGGGCCCACGTCGGTCGGGGTTATCCCTGCCACTGTGGGGACCCATAGCGACCCGAGTCGCGGTAGCATGAAGTGTCCTTCCCTCCCAGTGATCTATATGAGTTTACTAGTCAATTATCTATAAGATTTATTTTTAATTCTCAAGTTGTGGACACTCAAGAATCGTCCTATAATGATGAGTCATGGGTACAGTTCATTTGCAAGATATCTCTGGTAAATGTTCTCAATACATATTACACATGATACAATAGACAGTACTCACACTCAATTATCTATTGCCAAGATGCAAATAGATTAGACATATAACAAGTTAATTATATGGTGTCAATAAAGAACATACATTCAATCTCAATCTAGAAGTCAACCAGACATTCAAATCTCAATCTAGAAGTCAATCAGACATTCAAATCTCAATCTAGAAGTCAATCGATAAATCAGTACAAGAGTGCGCTACTATGAGCCACTATCTAGAATATGGACATAGAACAATACGTGAACATAAGCATCTGTCATGTATATAGGGTGTACAATCACTTTCTAACTATACAACAACACTAGAGCATGATACGACATCATTTCAATCGAAGAAAATAGCAAAAAACGAACAAAAAGGGGCAAAAATAGCCTATTTAGATAATCCGACAGATTACTACGGATTACCGACGGATTTTTCGAAGTGTCACAGCAAGCTTTGTCGACAAATTCGGATGATCCGGCGGATTTCCGCATATTACCGACAGATTATCCGAACCGTCACAAAAGTTGAATATTGAAAACTCCAAAACTTGTTTCGGCCATAAAAATTTCGTTTTAAATCGAAATTCGAATTTTCAAAAGTCAAAATTGCATAGAATTGAATTTCCTACAACATGGAAAATTAGTTTTTTTTTTTACAAATTTCGAAATTTGATAGATGAATACCTCAAAATACTCAAAAATACTATCTAAAAACTCAGATCTATGCAATATCATCGATCAAAACCGAAAGAGCTATATACTAAAGATGTTAACAATTTAGAGAAGCATATTATAGAATAATAAAACTTTAGTTTCTATGGAAAACCAAAATTATAACATGGTCATATCACTTTTGAGCAAGATGTACTTGCCTTGGTTTTAGCAACCAAGTCTAATCTTCTACTCCACCACCAAGAGGGGTTCCGAAACCACAATCTAGGCCTCAAGGCCAAGCTTTCCCAAGCTTAAGGAAGAGGAAGGAAAGTAAAGAGAGAATGAAGAAGGAAAGAAAAGAGAGAGGATAGAGAAACTCAATGGGTATATATAGAAGGGGGAATTAATCGTGACAGTTGGATCGTGATCCATGTCACAATCTAAGTCAATCTCATCCATTGAAAGAAAACCAATTGTCCAATGGATAATATGATGCATCTATACTATTCATAAAAAACATCTAAACATTATTCATCAAAATATCGAAAGTACTATTCATGAAAATATCGAAAACACTATTCAAAAAAATATGTAAAATAAAAAATATGAAAAATCTGTCCGGGCGGTATGCCGTCGGTATACACCGATATATTGGCAGTATGCCAGTCAAGGAGGAAATCTACAATTTGGGAAAATTTTAAAGCGTTCCAAAAACCAATAAAGTATGAAAGACATCACAAAATACGTATCCGTATATAAATACCGATATTGTGGGACGAGTCTCACAACTCTCCACAACTTAGAAAAATTTCGTCATCAAAATTTCCTAAAGCTAGTCGAGGAAAAATACGCATGCTAAAACAATATAAAATCATAACTCATCTAAAGAAAACATCCCGTTTACAAGTGATAATTGAGATACAAAATTTAAATAAATGAAAAACATAATAAAAACATACATATATAATACAAGAAAAGAATAGAACTATGAGGCATATGGAATAATATACCTGTGAGTCAGTTGAGTAGGGATTCGTCCTCGCTTGCCTACGCTGACTCATAAAGTGGACAGGGGTCAAGTCTCAAAGTAAGTCGGTACCAACGACTCAGTCGAAGACATGACCATAATCCAGGACGCACCTGTATAGTCGGGATACATGATAGATATCGTATATCATGAGATACGGAGGCAGAAGAGTGGAACGAGAAACTCACCTTCACTCACCGAATATGTCAAGGCGACCATTGTACTCCGAATATAGGTAGAATACAAGACAATCAACAAAACCCAAGAGTAAGATAAATTGAAGCAAATGCTCAATATCTCACCTACAATCTGACCGCCCTCGGCCAACAGCTCCTACAAGCTCATGTTAAAAGCCTGTCCATACTTCAGGGGTACTCGTGTAGTCTGCTGCTGGCTTGGACATAGTGCTGGACGCTGGTGCTGAAATTGTTGGGACTGGGTCGGAAGCGGGCGCTGAACATATGATCGAGCTGACTCTGCTGGTCCCCTCTGACCCTCAATTGCCAATGGCACTGGGGCAACTGATGAAGCTTCTGGACGTCTACGGGGACAAGACCCATTCATATGACTAGATGCCCCGCATTTGAGACACTGACCATTGGTCCTCTTGTACTAGGCTCGGGTGTGCCCTGACTTTCTACAGTAATCACATCCTGGATGACCTGACTGCCTAGACTGCTTTACTTATGCCACCGTCCGGGATGATGATATTGTCTGACAAGGAGGTTGGTGATCCGGAGCTCTGACTGCTGGGCCTGGAGCTGAGAATTGAATGGTAATGCCCCTCATAGTCGAGTATGACCTCTTCTGACCTCCGATCCTCTCTGCTAGCCTTTGACTGCTCATCTCTAAGGATCTGGCTACTCTCATTACTGTATCGAAGGTATCATAAAAATGGCCCACCACGAGCTGCTGAAGCTCCAAGTGCAAGCCCTACTCGAACTTACGAGCTCTATCACCATCGAAAGCTACCATGTGCGATACAAATCAACTAAACCTACTGAACTCTGCCGCATACTGATCTATGGTCCTCGTTTGCAGACGAAGGTTGATAAACTATTACTGGAGCTGGAACTTGGTTGAGGTGTGGAAGAACTTCTCCTGGAAGCGCTCCCGAAATGTCTCCCAACTAATAGGCCTAGAAAGACCCATCTCCTGTGCTACCCACCAATCGCGGGAAATATCTGACAACTGCAGCTTCACCATTGCTACCCTCTCCTCTGCTAGAGTCCTAGCTGCCTCCAAAATGGCCTCGGTGTCCTGAAGCCAAGAATTGGCTGATACTGCATCCTCGGTACCGAAGAATTGAGCTGGATGCAGGCGACTGAAGTTGGATGCTGAGTTGTGACCACAATGACCGTTCGCCTCGAAGGCTGCTGTAATGCCCTGGTAGAGGGTATTGTTAGTATGGTCCTGGCCCTGTTGCAACTGCTGGTACAACTGAACCACCGGCTGCTGGATCTGCAGCTGCGCCTCCATAATACCCCTCATCATCTCGAGTAGGACACGCTGGTCTATCTGGGCTGGCTGTACTAAAGGGACTGATGGAGCTGGCTGAGCTGACTAGACATGAGTAAACTGAACTGCCGACGGATGATGAGGTGGTGCTGGATTCTGACTCTGTGGAGGCGGGGTCTAATCTTGACCTTCCATCTGAACTGCCTGAGACGACGGAGTGACTAAACCCTCGAAAAAAGAAGCAGGTGGCGTGTCCCTGAAAGATAAATACACGAGATATAAATAATAGACAGGAACAGAGCAAGGATATATCAAGCATGTTTACAGTTCAAGGAAAGCGAGAAAGGCGATAAGTAAAAGGAGATCAAATGAAAAAAATATAGGATTGAGATTCTAACAAGATGAATCCCCCACAAGTCTGAAAGACAGACCTGCATGGGCTACCAAAAAAACTCTGTCATGCCCCAGAACCAAAATACTAGAGAACAAGGGCAAAACAAAGCTAGCTACATATATCAGAGTACGCCAGTACCCCAAGATACGATCACGACTGTCTAAAAGACAAGTGAGAAGACTCTAGCATGCCACTGACAACTCCTATGGTCGAACAAATCCTATCTCAATCCAACAACAATAAGTATCAAGAGTATATCAAATATGAAAGTAAAAAGGCGTCCCAAAATACTATATCATAATGGTCATGAAGCTAGTGAATACAAAATGCTACACTAGCAAAGTACCAATATACATGATCACTATATCAGTCTAGATCTTATATAATACATCATATTGACCGAAGTCAGAGAAAGTCTCAAAATAATAGGGCAAACACATGCCCTAGCTAACACCACTCAAAATGAAATGAACTACAAGTGGTAAGAAAGGAAAACCCACTCGCGAGGAGGAACAACCGTAGATCTAAGCAAGCAGTGGGTCATCTAGAGAAAGGTAGGTGTTTGCAAAAACAAAAGTTTGATTACAAACTGAGAAAAGAGTACAAGAGTATAATTGATTTCTATGGAAGTACAACTATAGGAATCTGATCAGAAAACGATCACTTTATCCCTTGGACGATGCGATATCGAAGATGATAGACTTTGGAGAATGCTGCAGCAAGTGCTCTGGAGGTTATGACCGTTAGTGCTTTTGAAAGTGATTTGGAACTCTATTTATAGAGCTTAGAGATAAATATTAAGTAGTTATCCTTGTTGGCGCACACTGCAATTGGAGCGCTATTCATCCCTTGGCGTGAACGGTTGGTTTAACTTCTTGGACGCATGGCATGCTGCGATTGATATGCGCTTGGTCATAGGCAGTATTACTGACACGTTCTTCGAGATTAGTGGCATGTGTGCCACGTCATCTAACTGCTTCAGGATAATTTGATTAGGTAGTACCAACTGCTAGGTAGCACCAGGCGCTACTTGATATTTTATGACTTTCTAAATGATGTGGTGCCATTGATTACCTCGCGCCAATTGCAGATGGCGCAAGACACTTGTTGGTCATTTATGATGAATCTGACACGTCTGACAAAATCTCCTTGAGTGCTACGCGTTCGGGATTCGAACAGATTTCTCGACTGACGTGCTGTCTGTCATGATAATAACTGTTTACTTCTCCGAGAAGATGGCCACGTGGCAGGCAACACCACTTGATGACCAGCGCCAATTGATATCCTATGCTATCTGATGTCTGGCGCCACTTGATGATTTAATTGCTGGCACTATTTATGAGTAGCGCCTGATGCTGATTGTACTTTTTAGGCTTCTACAAGACCCCCTTCAAAGTTTTCAAATTTGAAAAGCTTTAAAATTTGAAATACTATGAATAAGAAGCGGTTGGCGTAGATCAGTATCATAACCGACCCGACTTTCAGGCACAGATCGTATGACTGTTACGTCTAAGGCTTGGCTATAAATAGTTGAGAAGAGAGAGAAAATACTTCTTTACTTGAAATTTCTTTCTCTCAAACTCTTCTTCTGCAACTTTCGAAGCTTTCAACCGATCGCAATGGCCTCGAAGAGATCCACCGCTGCTGAGAAGGGAAAGAAAGTGGTCGAAGCTACTTCGCGTGTGCCCCTACTGAGGGTGCCACAACACATCACGTCGTCGCCGAGAGTCGAAGAGGTGAACCCAGCCTTCTAAAGTAAGAAATTGAACGAAAAAGATAACAACAGACTGCTCTCGCCATTTGCATGTAGCACGGTCAATAGGCCAACATCGACTGCCTCTTTCAGAGTGGTGGTCGATGCTTTGCGCCATCTGCACCTTGTGCAACCTCTTTCAGAGTATTTTAGCAAAAAAATCATAACAAATGACGCCATGTGCCATCTATCATATTCTCAGCCTGCTGTGCCATCTGTCATTATGCGCAGAACATGCGCTAGTTGATGTGATGTGCCACCTGACTTGATAATTGTATGTGCCAACTAAGGACTGTTTCCTCATCCCCTGTGCCATCTATGATTGGCGCAGGGTATATATTTTTTTAGGAAAAAACAATCTTTTCAAGATTTTTAACTCTGAATTTTCTTTTTGTAGTTGATCTGAGGGAAGACTCTCATGCCGAGGAACTGGCATCTGCTTTTCGGGTGTCTGAGTACCAGGAAGACTTGTCTCATATCCCTTTTCCACAGTATGACCTGCCTGAGACCCGGAGGGCTATGTTAAGGTCTCAGGATGACAAGACCCTATTATGCCTGATAAATGGTGAACCCCTCGTAAGCTTTGATCCGGTTCCCCATAAGAAGTCAGCTTTCTTCTTTGGCGACGCTATCAAGAAAGACTGCCAACCTAAGGCAAAATAAGAAAATCGAGTATATCAAAGCGGGAATATATTGACTCATCTCACTGACATGACGAGACATCTGTCACTATCCCGTTATGCTCATGCCAACTCCCATCGTAACATGGTCTGGGACTTAGCTCCTTTTCAACAGGCCAGAGTGGGAAAGATATACCATAGACTAGGTCCCGAAAATAAGGATATATTCTATAGCTCATCAGAGAGAAGCAACACTCATTTGAGGGGCCCAAAACCAAGCTGTGTGCCTCCTGATAATTCATCTCTACTGATCCCAGTTAGAATTCCCTTCTTAGCGAACTTGTTTGCCAAGGCTGAAGGGAGGTATCTAGATAAGAATATACGGCTGACAGGTCTGATGAGTCCAGAGAACAAACAATGGAATCGTCTTTCGATCTGGGCTCTGAACAACTTTAAAAATGAACTACTGGGTTTAGAGCTTTAAGAGACGATTTGACTACTTCCTGTGGAATTCGTACCAATTCTAACTTGTTTTTAGCCTTAGCGGAGAGATACAACAGTAGAACGAGCAGTTTTGTGACCCCTCACGGAGAGATAGGCTTCGCTCTTCACGAGATGCAATATATTTCTTATCTGCCCATGGGTGAAAACCCTTATAAAGAATTGGATGCTCTGGCCGAGAAGAGCCTAAAAATGGTCGCAGTCTTCGAAGAATTGTTATGCCACTTCTTGTTCTGTACTGTTCTATACAAGAGCCATGCACAGGGGACATGCTATTTGTCTAAATGGTTGGCATATCTATTTCTGGGCCACATTCATGAAGACAAGGTGCAAGAACACCTGGATTGTGATCCTAACTTCTTTGAGCCGCTCGACCGCAGTACTATCCAGAAGTTGATAGAAAGGTCCCGGTATGTTGATAAAGAATTGACAGAGGATTGGCTTATGTCAAACAAGGTGGGAGACTAATGTCTCGAGAAGCAGCTCTAGCTGCCTTCTTATCCTTGTGGCTGCGACGGTTCGTGGTTCTCGGAGCCAGTGTTATTGATAGGATCTATCGCGGTGTACTATTTGCCATTGTGCATTTAGTATTCGGGCACAAGATGGACATTCTCTCTACGATGACTTGCCGATTGAATGCGGGTCTTCGCTCTTTCATAGAGACTATGATGACGGATCCCAGTACCCGGGATAATTTCCCTCGTACTGAAATTTCGTACACTTATCTGTTCGGCTGGTTGTTGTTACACAACCCCATTTTAATGTATCCGGCTCTAGGCGTTGTAGGAGGGAACTTCATCCGACGTTTTGCCACATGTCGGTGGAAAGTGAACTCTCTCACCGACTGCCGAAAAACATTGAATATGGGTTCGGAATAGAGGTTTTACTGCATTTCTCCACTTCATGGAACCGAGAATCTTCCTTCTTTGCTCATGGATCTAGAGCCTATGGCTACTCGTCCGCCACCCGGTGCCTTTATGTGGTTGAAGATGATCAGACCTTCCCACCTGGTATATCGATTTGGTGGTGAATGTAGTCTGGAGCCGTACCTACCTAGCTGATTTGTCTGCCAATTCGGCTACGATCAAATGTATGTCGGCAACGCCACTACTTGTTTGAAAGCTTCTGGTTATTTGATCGATGGCGCAAGTGGATAGAGGTATTATAGTGCCAGGGGCACCAAAGCTAATTTTTTAATTCCCAATGCTACTCTTGAGATGGGCCCGTATATATTATATACACGTGAACTTTTATACTTCGACTAATACCTTCTTTGAGGGATTCACCATGTCTAATAGTTTTGTAAGTGCCAAACGTTCATGGTTGGGGGCCAGAACCACCTTAGAATTTAGAGAAGCTGAAGAGAATGCTCCTGCAAATGAGCCTCTTGAAGTTACCCTCATCGGCCTTCCTGATGAGGTGAATGAACCGCTAGAAATCTTCCTCAAAAAGCAGAAAGAAAAATTTCCAGCAAAAGGGACTAACAAAAGATGAAGAGTCAGGGAATCACCAACCCTTCTGTCACAACTAAACCTCCTTTTCCTAAAGCTCAGGGGAAGAAGATGAAGGAAGCAGCTGTTATTATTGAACAGCCTGCAGCGAGGACCAGATCCCAGATGCGACAAGTTGAAGTAGGGATTTTCTTTAGGGGAACAAGGACAACCCCTTCTCCAATCCCAAAAGAAAATAAGAGATCAGATGTGCACGACGAGCCTTCTAAATCTGAAGGATCTTCTCCAATGCCGCTCGAGCGCAAAACGAGGAAAGGACTATTGATAACCGAAGTTAAGCAGCAAGAAACTGCAACTTCGCTTACTCTACCAGTGCTAGGATGGTCCCCTGGTCGATCAGACTTGTCTTTGCCATTGCAAGACCCACCGTCCCTGAAAGGTGATATTCTCGTCCTTGCAAATATTAATTTGTTGGACTTTTGTGCTGATATGTATATTTTCTATTTGCAGGAACTCCAAAAACAAATATTTCGACTCCAACTGTTGTAGCAGATATTCCTTTAGTTCCTTATTCAGAATCAGCATCCATAGCGATCACCCTTCCAGTGACTGTACTCGCTGCGGTAGGAATAATGTTACCATCTCCAACCAAGATGCTCCAGAGATCATGCCTTCTGTAGAGATATTACCTTCGAATGTTCCAGCTTCCTCTATGACTGAAACCTCCGTATCCTCTCAAAAGGGCAAGGAGATGATAGAGGCACTAAACGATTATGACTTCGGCAATGATTTGGTCGAAGAAGAAGAAGATGAAAACCCCACGGCTGAAGATAGCCAAACTGCTATTGAGGGTAAAGAATACCCTATTGGAGACGAGGACCATCAAAACCCTAAAGTCAATAAAGAAGTTGATGCGGAGGAGACCCAGATCCCAGCTGAAATTATTGAAACAAGAGAAGCAGAGGTGACAGCAACTACAGATGGCCAGGCTGAATCAGAAGCTGGAAGCGACCACTTCATGTCAGGTGATTTGGAGGCTGGGAGCAGCCAAGCGGCTGTCTCTGAAAACACCATGGCGAGGCACTATACAGAGCGAGATACCGTGCCTCGTGAGACCCCGTATGCGTTGCTGGGCTCAGGTAAACTTCTGACTTTATTTGCCATGGCTTCTTTGATGCTGTTTGATATGATATATAATGATTGTGCTTCTTGATTGCAGAGGGTCCCGTAGGGACAATGGCTATAGCTCTATTGGCATCTACAGCTTTCAATTTCAGCTCAACTATGGCTTCTCTTAATATGGGGACTCAGGTTGGAGAAGAAAGCTCTTCGAGGATGCCAACACCTAGATCTCCTGGTGCACAATCCATGATTCCATCTTTTTTATGCAGAAGGAGGGATTCAGACTGAAGTGGCTACTCCTGGTGTATCGGCAATGAGAAATATCGTCGTCGAGACTTATACCAGCGCTTTCTTCACTTCCTTAAGAACTCTTGTTCAGATGGTCTTGGAGAAAGGCCACCCCTAGAGTCAGTAAGAAGAACTACCTCCTTTATCATTGAAGCTATCCGAAATATTGGTGATTTGGATAGGGTTAGCTTCTTGGAGCACATCTTAGATACGCTCGAAGATGCTATCAAATCCTACCAATATCTGACAAGAGGCAATATCCAGTGACTCGTAGATGCTGAGTCTGCAGCATGACAAGCAGCATTAGAAGATTTTATGGTTTTCTTCTCAACATGATCTGCAGAGTTAGATGCTAGCATTATCGAAACTACTTCTTCTGTTGAGCGTTATAAGACTGAAGCCGCAGAAAAAGAGAAGGAAGCGACTGAATGCCAAGC
Organism: Iris pallida; assembly: GCA_029216955.1. Taxonomy (NCBI): domain Eukaryota; kingdom Viridiplantae; phylum Streptophyta; class Magnoliopsida; order Asparagales; family Iridaceae; genus Iris; species Iris pallida. Next base: position 5,182,889 of record JANAVB010006390.1, on the reverse strand, counting down.
TCGTCTTCAGGAATTAGAAGCTGAGATGGCCAAGCTTCGCGAGACACTCAGAGCAGCCAAGAGACGCGAATAAGTACTTGAAATACATCAAGTTATCGCAAGCTATCTGGATGATCTAAGAAGGCAGCGAGAGAAATTTGTTCGAGTTTAGGCTGTAGAAATCGAACGCCGAGTTAACTCCCTGCAACCTTTTGATCCAGAATCTGGAAGGGCTTTGGCCAGGCAAAGGGTGCTTGATTCCAGAATAGAGAGGGCTGATGCTCTGAAGAGAATGATAATTGAACTTAGCACACAGCCTTCCAAATGAAGCTATCTAATTGTGACAAATTTTTTTGTTTTGTTGAACGTACAATTTTGATGTTTTGCACATCATTGGAATAAAAATATTGATGAACTTTTTGTGGCTCTATTACTTATTGCGTATCTATTTAAGACACAAGTAATAGATAGGAATAAAAAATATGTTCATAGGTGCTAGACATGGCATATTTCTTGAAAATAACAATACTTATTAATCTGTTCAGAGGTAATGTGGACATGACAGAATATAATTCACAATATTGTTATTTCGAAGATGACATCATCAGAAGTAATATGGATGTGACGAGTCGTTAATGTAGATAGCAGAATTCAGTGGTAATGTGGACGTGAATTCGTACATCTATTGATTATCCTTGAGCCAACTGGGACTCAAGAACAGGATATCTTTTAAAACAACTGGGTTTCAAAAAGATGATATTTGCAATGATGAAGTAGATGATGTTGTCACTCTGGATAGACTCCACTAGAGATTCAAAGATTTGAAGTATGTACAATATTTGTTAGAAAATACAGTACACACTTTCAAACATGGTATTTCTTCAGGAATTTGCCGTTAATAGTCATCATAGCAATTTGGCCATCCATAACAGACAGTTGATAAGCTCTATTTGAGAAAACTTTGCTTATAATGTAGGGACCTTCCCACTTTGGTTAGAACTTTTCCTTGCTCATGTGTGTCATAGTCATAGGACGTCTGACAGTAAGGACTATGTCACCTTTTTTGAAATGCTCGTATTTTGATTTTACAGTTGAAGGCTTTTGAGACACGGGCTTGATATAGCTCGATGTGTTGTTGAGCTAGTAGCCGCTTCTCCTCAAGTGCTTCAATCTCCTGAGGTCAAAGACGATCATTGTTTTATGTTGTGAGTTTATTGGCAATGGCTATTCTCAGTGATGGAATATGAATCTCCAACGGAAGGATAACTTCATATCTATACACCAAAGAGAAAGGTGTACAGCCGGTTGGAGTGCGTATGGTAGTGCGATAGGCCCATAAACATTCTCCAAGTTTTTTGCTCTAGTTCTATTTATTGGTAGAAATAAACTTTTTGAGAAGCTTGATGATTATTTTGTTGAATGCTTCTGCCAAACCGTTAGCTGCAGGATTGTAGGCTGTGGAAGCAACATTGTTGATTCGATTGTCATCACAGAATCAAGTGAACTTCTGACTGACGAACTGAGGTGCATTGTCATGAATGATTCACTGAGGAACACCGAATCTGTAGATCACATAATGTTTGATGAAGTTGATGACACTGTTTGTCTTGACTTCAGCTAAGGGAATAGCTCTGGCCCGTTTGGAGAAGTAATCGGTTATAGTTAGAATAAACCGATGTCCTCGAGATGAAGGCGGATTAATAGGACCAATGACATCCATGCCCCAAGCTTCAAAGGGCTATGATGCTGCAGTAGGATACAGGAATTCTGATGGTTGATGAATGAAATCTGCATGGATTTGACATGCTCGGCATTTCCTTGAATATTCGATGGCGTCTGACATCATGGTTGGCCAATAATATCCCATGCGTCGAATTCGATCTTGTAGCTTAGGCCTAGGCTGATGTGCACCATAAACACCATCATGAGCTTCATGTATTATCTGATTTTCTTCATCTCTGGCAAGACAATATAGAAGCATACCATCATATGATCATCAGTTGAGTGTTTTAGAGGTATGGTTGTAGTAGAATCGAAGTGATCGTCGATGGATTGTCGTTGCTTCCTTAGGATCTTCATGTAGGATATCATGTACCACAAAGTTGATGAAAGAAACTCTCCAGTCTTCACTTATGGTGCAGATCTCGATTGAATTGCTGGATTCCTGATGTAAATGATTCTCAATACAGAATAATTCTCTGTTAGTGATGACAATCATCTGTTGTCTTTTTTACAGGGATTGCTAATACTGCCGCTAGATTGGCAAGCGCATCAGCTTCTGTATTGCAAGCTCTACGTACATGTTCAATAAAGAAACCTTTGAATAATGTAGCCAACTTGACTGCTACTTCATGATATGGAACAAGATCTTGATGTCGCACTTCATACGTACCTCTAACCTGATTGACGATCAGTTTAAAGTCTCCGTATACTTCAAGGTAGTTGATATCCAATTGTTTGGCTAATTTGAGACTGATGATTAGAGCGTTATATTCAGCAACATTATTAAAGTATGGTTCGTCTAAAGAATAAGCTCTCTGAATTGCTAGTCCTTCGGAAGATACCAGAACAATTCCAACTCCAGCGATAATAGTGCCTTTAGGTCCGATTCTGGAAGCACCATCAAAGAATAGTCGCCAAACAAGGATTCCTTCTGAAGTCATGTTGGATTCTAGAGTTTCATCAAGAATTTTGTCATAGAGTTTAGATGTCTCAGGGATCGGATGAGCATCTAAGAAGTCAGCTAGGGTGTGAACCTTAACAAACTTTTGTGGGACATAGACCATATCATGCTATGCTAGTAATATAGCCCATGTACCGAGTCTGAAATTGAGTGTACTTGGCTTTTTAATTAAGACTTATAGGGGATTGACTCTGGAGATGACATGAATGGTTTGGCCCGTGATGTAATGTCGTGTTTTCTGAATAGCGAACATCAAGGCTAAACATTCTTTTTCTACTGGACTGTATTGGTGTTCAACACTGATCATTGTACGACTAAGATAACAGATGGCTTGCTCATGACATTCTTTGTTCTTTTGGGCTAGTAAAGTGCCCAGGGAATGATCCATTGTTCGGACGTACATCAGGAAGGGGATTCCTGTGACTGGAGGCATTAGGACTGGAGGGTTCATCAAGTACTGCTTTATGTCTTCAAATACTTGTTGGAATTCTTCAGTCCAAACAAAAGACACACCTTTCTTCATTAGTTGAGTAAACGGTCTGCAGCATCTAGAGACATTTGAGATGAATCTCTTGATATACGCAAGCCGTCCCTGGAATCCTCGTAGCTCTTTTAGGTTGCATGGAGGATACATCTCTTGAATGACTTTGACTTTCTTGGGGTCAACGTGTATACCCTTAGAGGTAATAACGAATCCAAAGAATTTGCCACTAGAGACTTCCAGGAAAGATTTGGTAGGATTCATCTTGAGTTGATGTTGGCGCATTAGGTCGAAGATAGTTCTTAAGTCTTGGATGTGATCTTCCTTTAGATGACTTTTGACTGCAATATAATCGACATAGCATTCGACTGTCTTCCATAAATGTTCACAGAAGATGGTGCTCATGGCCTGCTGATAGGTTGCACCCGCGTTCTTGAGACTAAATGGCATAACAGTATAGCAATAAACTCATAGAAGAGTGCGGAAAGATGTATTTTTTCATCTTCGGGGTTCATCCTGAGTTGATTATATCCGAAGAATTCGTCCATAAAAGACATCCGCTCGAACCCACAAGTGTTGTCGATCATGACATTAATGATCGGAAGAGGGAACTCATCCTTGGGACAAGCCTCATTGAGGTCTCTAAAATCGATGCAGACTCGGACCTTCCATGTTTTCTTTATAACTGGGACGACATTAGCCACCCAGTCAGGATGTTGTTCTTCTCTGACAAAGCCACATGCGATGAGCTTCTTGACTTCAGCTTCTATGGCGTCCATCATGTCAAGTCAGAATCGACGCTGTTGTTGCTTGATTAGCCTTACATTCGGCAAAATGTCGAGCTTGTGGGTAGTGATCTGCGAATCTAATCTCGACATATTTTCATAGCTCCAGGCGAATACGTTAATGTATTCCCTAATAAGCTGAATTATTTCTTGTTTATCTACTTCATGAAGGCTTTTGCTGATAAAAATCAGTCTTGGAGAAGCTTCTTCTCCAAATCAACTTGAACTAACTGATATTCGGTAGGTGGCTCGCATTGCTCAAAGCAAAGTTCCCATTGAGTGTCCATCCTTTATGCCCAAGGATCAGATTCAGAGGTTTCAGCAAAATCGTCTTCGTCTTCAGAGAACTCGACAATCACCATATTAGAAGATAGAGTCACTCGATGGATGTGCCTATACTGGTGTCTGAATCCCATGAGGCAGAGTCAGAAGAGTTAAATCGCTCTTTTTTGTCAGACTCAGAAGCATCTGGGGTCGTGATCAGCAAAGTGTAGCCCAACCCATGTTTTGTTTTGCTATAGTATTGTAGTGACTTTCCTTTTGGAGCAGGAATACAAATATGAGTTCGCCTTCCCCTACCACCGTTGAGGCCAATTTTGAAATTGTAGCCCATCTTTTGGATGATGTTCTTCGATTGTTGACTGTAACGACGTAGTTGAATTTGCCCACTGTCGTCATTTTTATCCTCGCTATCGGACATATCCTTTTGATGCAATCCTTTGCTGAAGAGGTTAAGATGTTCATCTTTCTTCCTGGAGGGAACCAGAAGAATGAATCTTGTACTGATTCAAGTGATACTTCGTCTTGAAGAGGTTGAACTGCTCCTAATGTAAGAGGTTCGAAGTTATCCAAGATTTTTGGATAACATCAAGCATAGTAATTGACATCAATATACTGCAAAGGAGATGCTACTTTATTGATAATTATATCACCATTTACAACAGGGCTCTTGATCTTAGCCGATGGCTTGCTAAGATTGATAACCAAAGGAGGAGAAGGAGAAGGAGAAGGAGAAGGCTTGTTACGACGTAGGTCAATAACAAATGGCTCAGAAGAGGTGAGGTCCATATGTTCCGTCTTCTCAATAAGAGGATGTTTGACGGAAGAAAAGAGATGGATGGTTAGAGTTTGAGAAGATGAAGGACGAGAAGTACGTCCTTTGATCGAAATCATAAGGACATCATCTGTATTGTCCTTTTGATCTTCCTCATTATCCATGGCCAATACGACTTTTATGAACTCTTCTTTGTACATCCTGGAGTTATTGAAATATGCTTCGACGCCCTGGAAGGGATTAAGATCAGCCACTTCTTTTCGGACTTCTATGTTGTCATCCACATATTTGAAGAATTGGTGGAGAGTGGATGGCACAATGTTGTGTTCATGCAACCATGGTCTTCTTAACAAAGCATTGTAGGAGCCATGATTGTCAATCACATAAAAGGTGACCTTCGTGCGGAGATTGCTGATTTGAACTTTCAGGCGAATCTTTTTCGGTGGTTCACTTCTTCCGAAATTGAATCCCAGAATAGTCGTGATTGTTGTAGAGAGATTATGGACTGGGATCTTTAGTGCATCCAGTAGAGTCTTCAGTATAATGCTAAATACAGATCCAGGGTCAATCAGGATGCGATCGACTTTCATTGTATCGACATATCCTGTGAAATAGAGAGTTCGATCATGTCGATTGTCTTCCAAAAGCATGTCATCATGTGTGAAGGTGATATTAGGAATCAGCTCCATCACACTATGACTGTGAAAATAGGCCACAGGTTCCTTATCTGGTTTCTTGAGGAGTGTTAGACAAGCGTCAGCTTGCATCAAAGCTTCGCTTAATATTTCCTAAGTTTCCTTCGAGAGAAGAAGAAGCTCGAAAATTGACAACCTCGCTGGAGTATTGGCTAGCTGAGCCAATATATCGAAGTTATATGGCTTCTCCAGTCCAAGAGGTAGAGTTTTCTTCAATATTTTATCGAAACGAACTGGCTGTTTGCCTTTGTCGATCGCTATTGGTTTAGGAGGAGTCGGTTCCACTGGAGGCGATAAAGCTGATGGAACATTGACAGCAAGCAGAGAAGATGTTGAAGGGGCATCAGGGACTGGAGGTGGAATAACTGCATTTTCTTGTCCCTCTGGATAGTCTCTGAGATAAAGCCTCCCAGATCTGGAACCGGTCATGGCTTCCTCTTCTGGAGCTGGTACGAAGGAAACTATATTACAATTCTTTATTAGAATTTTATTTCTCGAGGACTTCTTCTGAAGCGATTAAGGATTTGTTCAGAATCCTAAGCCAACATGAGACTGATTGTGTTGAAGGCGTAAAGAAAGAGGTATAGGAGACCCCTTCCCATCATTCAAGCTAGGGGCTTTCTTTAGGTCATATCCTATCTTTATCTTTCGGCTTCGGTAGTGTTATCCCAGAGGAAGAAGGTGAATCCGCCGCCGGGATGAAGGTAGCATCTAGAGGTGGAAGATGATGACCGCCCAGTGAAGTCATGTGACATGACTTATATTTGGCTATTTTTTTGGATTTTATAGACGAAGCAGGGGTCTCAAAATCAGCAACCAAATTATGATGGATCCACATGATTTCTCCTTTGTCGGTTGACAGAGGAAAAAGGCCGTCACTTCGTGCTGGTGGAAGGTTGATGATCTATAGAGTGACTTTCAGGATAGGGACGACTCCATCCTGCACAAGTTAAGTAGAAAAGTCACTGAACTGCAGAGTGACGACATTGGCAGTCACAGTCTTCTTATCCTGATGGAGAGTGATCGCGCCGACATTAATCAGCTCCTGGATCTTTCCTTTGAGCATGTAACATGCCCTAGTCGGGTGTCCTATGAACCTGTGATACACACAGTATTTAGGATTGTCAGTTTTACCTACTTCATCTGGCCGTTTTGCTTCGGGAAGTTGAAGCTTGTTGCTTTTGATCAGACAATCAAATAAGCTCATGATGTCGTCCTCGTCAAAGGAATATTCCTTCTTAGGACGCTGTGCTCTCTGTGGAGGTGCCGTCGTAGTAGGTGTTGATTGACCCACGTTAACAGCCAAAGCTTCTTTACCTTTCACATTGATGGCTAAAGCTTCCTTGTTCTTGCAGTTGTTCTGACGACCACCGTTGTTGGTATGTTCATCTTTATCAAGATTAGGCATCTGGATGCCTAGTTGCTTGAACTTGTCAGCACTGTCTTCGGCTGCCCTGACACTTACTATGAAGGAGGCCCAGTCTTGAAATTGTATGGGTCCAGTCCACATGCTGACTATAGGTAACAAGTTTGATTTGCAAGTATCTATAGTCAGTGCATTTGGAGTACCCAGAGGCATTTTGAGTACCTCTCGACGGAAGCGCTCAATAAAACATTCAGCGGTTTCATTATGCCATTGCTAGATTTTGATGAGGGCCGACATAGTCATGTCGTTTGTTCCTTCATAGAATCGTCCCAGGAACATCTGCTTGAATCCTGCAAAATAAGTTATGCAACCATCTGGCAAGCTACGATACCAGTCATAGGCTGCACCCGCCAAGCTCCCAACGAATACTATAGTGAGTAGAGCATCGTTCGGCTGGAGCTGATCCGTCATCATCTCAAAGTGATTGAGGTAATGACTTGGAGATGAACTGTCGTCAAACAATATGATGGTTGGAGGCTTATATTTAGGTGGAAACAAAACTTTCTTCCACTCTATAAGGTAGGGTTGTTTAATCCCAAGCTTCTGCAGACCGTCTTTCTGCTTGAAAGCTTCGAACTGATCATGCAGAAGCTTTACCACCTCATTAGTGTCCCCTGATGTTTGGGGAGCAATTGACTGATTCAATGTGTTAGGAGGCGGGACTGCAAGATAAGCACCACCTCCAGCACCGGAATGACTTGGAGCTAGCATGGCAGAATCGTAAGCAGACTGTACCCCCAGACCGGTATTAGCAGGGGAAGATGCTGTTATGTGTTCTTGGGTTGGAATCAGATTCGCAACCGGCGGAACAATACGTTGTGCCACGATCACAGCATGCATACTTGCCATCATTTTGGCCATGTTCTTCAAGTTGGTCTCTAAAGCGGCAATCCTCTGCTCCTGACTGTCGGAGCTGGATGCATCTTGTTCTTCGTTAGTGACATAGGTAGTCACTTCTCTGGCCACCGAAGAAGAGCTGGTAGAAAAGATGGTCCGTTCAGAGCCTTCATTATCGGCATCGAAATCATGCAAAGAGCCACCCCAGGATAAAGAGTAGAAGGATTCTCCTGATCTGAATCAGGAAGATTCCTTTGACCGATTGTTTCTTGGTCGGAAGGAAGATTCCTTTGACCGATTGTTTCTTGGTCGGAAGGAAGATTCCTTTGACCGATTTTCTCTCGGCTTCTTGATCTGGTATTTTGGTAGACTCCTTCACCGGAGTCACGGATCCGATCAAGGTATTGTAGACTAGAGTTGCGGGCTGCATTACGTCTTGGACGTTTTCTACCCCTAATGCTTCAAGATGTCATATTGACTGAAGCATACAACAGTTCATCTTCGTCCACCATCACAAGTTCAAGTCCGAGTGTAGTTCAAACGATCGAAGATAGACCGTTTAGCTGACTGGCAGCAACATTTGATCACTATTTCATGGTGGTGATTACAGTGATGTTCCTGATGTGGAGTTACAGATGGACAAGACGGTCCTACGATCTTCCGTTGTTGTACAAGAAGTTTGCGGAGATCTGTTACAGTGATAGGATAAGGAGAAGTCGGAGGTACATATTCCTTAATGATGTTAGGAACATGATTTCGGTTCTTGAGGTGCCCTGTTTCCTGTGTGTACAGAAAAGTACTGACTTTATTGGCATAAATGAGAGGATTCTTGATTTGAAGAACTCTTCCTGTGCGCAACTTGACATGTAGCGCATATTATTCTTGATATGTGCTTGATATTGTTCTGCACTGGTTTAAGGTAGGTGCGCATGTCAGGGTTGTGCGCCACCTGACTGTCTGTCTGAGACACCCTTAATTTACCCAGCTTTCTTCTTGAAATGTGCAGGATAGGAAGATCTTGGCTCTGGCTTGATTGGCACTGACCATGAGGAGTGGACAGGATGCCCTGTTGTTATGTGCCACTTGTTCCAGCAAGTTTGGCACGGCGTAGGTGAGCAGCAAAAAATGGACTTCGAATAGAGTCTAGTTTTCTGGCATTGATTTGATTGTCTTTGCCAAGAGAAGTAGACCTTCTACTCAGGAGCATTCTTGCATTGACTGGCACAGAGGCACAATCAGATGCGTTTTCCATCGAGTCAAGAACTGGGGAATGATAAGGAGAGGCCATGGGGCGCTTTCCTTTGTTCTGTGCAGGGTAAGTGGTGATTAACTTCTCTACCAAGTTTAGAACTAGGGAGGAAGAGGTATTGGCCATGCGGCATTGTCCCATGATTGGCGCCTGGGTAGTGATTGGCGCGCCCTCGACCAATTTCAAAATTGGTGAGGAAGAAGTGGCCATGTGACGCTGTTCTTTAGTTGGCGCCTGGGCAAAGGCATGAGCACTCTCTACCAATTTCAAAATTGGCGAGGAAGAGGAAGAAGCTACAGAGCTTTTCTCCAAGCTTGGAGCAAGAGTCATGATTGTTGCACTAGAGGACTTCGGAGTCCATACATCATACACCCTGTTCTTGGCAGCAATAGTAGTACGCTTGGTACCCCCTCCGCCAATCATGGCTTCATAGGCAATTTGGTCGACTTGTACGACCAAAGTCTTCTGCGTCGTGCCGACCGACGCAACATCATATTGAGTTATCACTTTCTCGTCGGAGGAGAAAGTCGTCCCCAGCAGAGTCGTCATTTTGTTTGCAAAAATAAAAGTTTGATTACAATCTAAGAAAATAGTACAAGAGTACAATTAATTTATGGGGAAGTACAACTATAAAAATCTGATCAGAAGACGATCACTTTATCCCTTGGACGATGCAATGTCGAAGAAGATAGCCTTTGGAGAATGTTACAGCAAGTGCTCAGGAGATTATGATTATTAGTAATTTTGAAAGTGATTTGGAACTCTATTTATAGAGCTTAGAGATAACTGTTAAGTAGTTATCCTGGTTGGCCCACAATGCAATTGGCGTGCCATTCATCCCTTGGCGCGAACGGTTGGTTTAACTGCTTGGACGCGTGGCATGCTGTGATTGATATGCGCTTGGTCATGGGCAGTATCACTGACACGTTCTTCGAGATTAGTGGTATGTGTGCCACGTCATCTAACTACTTCAGGATGATTTAATCAGGTAGTGCCAACTACTAGGTAGTGCCAGGCGCTACTTGCTATTTTGTGACTTTCTGAATGATGTGGTGTCATTGATTACCTCGCGCCAACTACAGATGTCACGAGATAGCTGTTGGTCATTTATGATGAATCTGACATTGTAACAACCACTTTTCTAAAATGAGGATAATTTTAAACTTTTGTAAAATTGATTAATAAATAATAGGATTTAAATTATGTTAGTGATTTTTGGTGAATTTTAATTAATTTAATACTATTTAATTTGGTGCATTATGATTTTAATATTTTGCTAGTGTAACCCTAGAATTGTTAAGCCTAGAGACTAACCATGACCATGGGGACCTAACCATGTGATTAGAATGACTAATTATAACTTTTTAGCCTAAAGGTATTTTGGTCATTTTGTGACTTTTGAATTAATTAGGATTTTGATTAAGTGATAATGTGCTAAGTGTTTTGTTAGAGATTAACCGAGAATCGCCCTAACCTAGATATTATCCATGAGCCTAGATATTAGATTAGAAGCTTCCATCATGACAATGTTAGGAATATCTAGATATTAGTTTAAAGGTAGATATTTGTTTAAGGCTAGATATTTACTTAGCCCCTTTATTAGGAAGGCTTGAATTATGTATGTAGAGGCCTCCAAACCTTATAAAACTTAACCCTAACCCTAGAATTATATCTTGGCTGCCATCAAGAGACCCCCAGCCCTATATAAACACATGTTCACATCCCCTTGCCTCTTTCGTTAAACCTACAAACCCTAGTTTAGTGTTCTTCCCCAATTTTAGCCCTTTTCTTCAAATCAACTCCAAATTGGACCAAATCAATGGCATTGGACTCCCCTACAGTAGATGATACCATTGGTGGGTAGCTAGCAAGGATTTGAAAGCTCTTGGCCATTGCAAGTTGGAGAGAAGACCTCATTTCATAGGCTTTTCATTGAGATTCACTCTCAAGAGGTAAAACCTATCAAACTCATTCAAATTCTTGATTTCTTTCCATAACTGCATTCATTTAGGCGTCCCATAGCTGTAGACCAAGTTTGGTAGGAATGGCGTCCATTTGATACGCGTATCGGACACGTATCGATGTGTTATTAAAAGTGTTTGATGAAATGTCTCTATGAATTATTTCTTCACCATTTTCAAAACTAATTACACATTTTTATAGTCCTACATGTGGGGATTCTAGAACCCTAAGACTGAGTACGATTTGAGTTAGTTTTTGTGTCCAAATATGGACACGAAACTCAGCACGAGGCAGTGACACGGCTTCCTGCTGCTCGGGCACTGTAGCGGACATGACACGACACTTTGTGACCCCAAACTTGGTGGACACGTAGGACACATGACTGACATGATGTTGATAAAGTGGTTGGGTTTCATAGAGTAGGTTGTGAGAAATTTGTCTTGTACTAATTTTTCCACTAATACTGCTCAAACAAAATCTCTCTCTGATACGGCTCTCGTGTGAGGACACGACACGACCCCGACTCAATACAGGCCCCTAGACACGAAGTACTAGACCTAACCTAGCTATAGACACGATCCCAAGACCTGTGGGTGGATACGTTGTATCCTGGGACCATCGACACCTCAACATGAGACTGTGCTGAACAAATTCCCCGACGCTGGGTTCGACCCCCCCTGTTTGGACACGATGACACGTCTTGGACTCGGTTCAGGGGGTCGATTGTCTAGCCCTAGACCCCCTTGACCACTGTGCACAAGCACGACGTGTCTCGAGCTCAGTATCGAGCCTAATCGAGCTCGACACGGCCGCACGAGGTCGTTCTTTACAGTTCTCTGATACACTTTGCATTTCTGTTTTGGGCATGATTGTGTCCACTTCGTGGACACGTCTGGGTCTGTTTGGACACGAGTGACATGCCCCTATCACTGTACACCTTGGTCAATTTTGATTTTCGAGTTTTGAACAAGAATTGGTATTCGAATTTAAGTTTGGGATTGAAATTGTCATATTTTTTTGATACTTATGCAAACTGAGATCGATTTGTTGTAACTTTGGAAACTGAATTTTCCTGAGATTAACCTGATTTGATTCTGAGATTGATTTGGTATCACACTGGAATTGAACTTAACCATATTTTGAGTTGTTTTGTTTTGTTAAACTGAAACTGGGATTGGAATGCATAAACTGGAGATACAATGTATACATGATTGACCGTTGGAATTTGGTTTTAGATGATATGTATGTATGAATGAATATATGAATAAAATGTATATAATATATATAATGCAAGCATGAATGAAAATATGTAATGTATACATGTTTGTATGACTTGTATGTATACATGATATGTATGTAGGCATGTATGCCATGATATGTATGTATGCATCTATGTAATGTATGTATACATGTATATTTGTATGTAATGTATGAATACATGTATAATGTAATGCAAGCATGTAGGCAATGTAATGTATGTATGCATACATATATGTATGCAAGTATGCATACATGATATGTATGCAAGTATGTATGTATCTATGTATGTTAGATATTATAGCCTATGCTATATATAGGTATGTATATTGTGATATTGGATATAGGCCTAGAGTATAGTTGACTAATAGGCTATTTGAACTTGTGGACTTTAGTTGACTAGCCCTAGACCTAGAATGACTTGGAATTGAACCTAATAGGCTAATTTGACTAAGTTGACCAAAGTTTGACCAAAGTTGATAAGTGTAAGTTCCAAAACCTTAGAATTGGCCAAAGTTTGACCAAATAGTTCAAGTTGACTAGAGTTGACCAAAAGTCAACATTGAGTCAATATGTGACCAATTGACCTAACTTGACTAGTGTTTGACTTAGTTGACTAAGATTGACCTAGTTGACCAAATCCTAGATGTTGACTAGTTGACTAGAGTTGACCAAGAGTTGACTTTGACATAGATTGACTTAAAATTATGTAGAATGCATTGTAGCTTTATTTACCTTATATTGAACACATTATAACCTGTACTGCTCTAAATAGGACATTATGACTCCGGTTCAGACATCTAATATACATCAGTCATTCAGGGTATCAGGCGAGTACATTCTCTGATAGTTCTTTCATTTACTTGTCGATTACTGTATTTCAATTCTAGTTAGTTCTATGTGATTTTTGTTACAAACACGTATTGATATTTCTGAATTCATGTATGCGACACACATACTTTACTCGTTTAGCCTCTACTACTCGAACTATTCGCACCACCTATTAGCATCTTCATGTGCTGATTGGACTTGTATTCGATTGATGTGTCGGATTATGGATTCACTTGTATTAGATAGGCGGGAAAATACTTGTTTAGACATGTGAACATTTTCTACTATTCGAACCACCTCTCTGTGAACGATATTCGAACGATAGCCATCCCATACTTGGCAAGGTGTGCGATGTGCCAGATTTATCCCTTAGCCGTTTACATGTCTATCTCAGTATTTTAAAACACACTTGGAGTATTGATTAGAATCATCATTAGAACCATCATAGATCATTTTAACACCATCTTATTCGAACTACCTTATTAGAACATTGATTGGAATCACATTCGACTCATCTTGTACTAGACTCACATTGGGATTTACACTTGACTTATATTGTACTTTTCGGACTTATCATGTTACTCTATTTCAGCTAGCTTGTATTACAGTCTTCCTTGCCTTGTTTCTTCTATTGTTTTGTTACATTACTTCCCTTGTTCTTTAATTGTTGCTCTATATCATCACCTGTATAAAGCTTCCATGTTCATCAATATAACTGTCTATAACTGCTTTATAGTCTTTGCCATTTACTTGGAATTTCTAGATGAGTTGTGCTCGTTCCAATCTTGACTGGATACGTTAAAAATATTATAGATGTCTTCCCTGAGCACACTTGCCCTACTTGCTTGGGACTGGAGACAGATTAGCTACCTTTGGCCCCGACACTCAGGAGTGATCGGGAGACTAGCTAGTAGACTTGGTTTAGATTCATGTTTAGAACTTGAATTGTAATAATTTGATATATTGAGTTTGTATTTGAGTTTGTTTAAGATATTATTATTTAGTAGTTTATATTCGTTGTTGTTGTTTAGTCTTTAGTTATAAACTTATGTGTTATCTTATCGTGCTTAAACCGTGATTGAGATTTTATTATATCTATACTTGTCCTCCGTTCAGAGGTGAGATTTTGACAAGTACATTATATAATTGCGTGAGTTATTGATTAGATAGTAACCTAGAACAGCATTCTACCGTCGACACTGTGGCGTAGGCTGGACGTACCCACTTTTGTGCCCCTACACTGGGTGTGGATCGTGACACATTTTTAGTGGTGGCCCATGCAGGTCGAGATTCACATTTAGTGTGAAGTCGTAGTAGTACGATGATTAGTTGTGCTACTGTGCGCCTACGGTAAGAGATAAGGAATAGGCTTTAGCGTGAGAGGTTACTCAATCACAGTTAGGACTACTTGAGAAGATTCCTGGGATGACCCTTGAGAATCTCATTATAACTATCTCAAAATTCGATTCCGACAGTTTCTGTCTACCTTCCTTGTTCGTTGTTGAAATTGATTCTTGGTGTTCATCGTTGACTTAATTTTCTACCAAGATAAATCTTATGGGCTAGATTGCCTCAGATATAAAATCTATAGTCTTTTACAGCCATATTAGCTGGTATGGCGATGAGATAGAGTCTGATTTTGGATCTATTTCTCAGTGTAGGAATTTAAGGTTTTCGCAGCCAAGCTAGCGACAATGCGAAAATTTTAAATACCATGATTCTAGAGGTATGTACCTTAGTTATGGACTCTATAGATTATCGCTGTCGTACTTAATAGCGTGATGAGGATTCTGGTAACATGGTTCTGGATAGACGGGTATGATTATCAGATTGTAGAATAGATACCATATAGAGGGTGCCCTAGGATGATGGAGTGGAATGTCAATGTGGATGTTACTTGAGTATTATGGATTAGATAGAGGGAGCTAGGCCACCTGTGGTGCAGCACCATGCCCCACACTATCAGAGGGATATACCCCAGAAGGGCGGGGCTTTCGCACTGACGGTCGAGGAGGCCGACGCTTTGGGTGACGGGTTAGCAGGTCTGTCTTTCTTGTTCTTCTTTTCCACCTTCATGTGTGATTTCATTAGTACCTGTCAGGATATTCTTGTGATATGCTAGATAGTATAGTGTTGTTCGAGACTGTGAAATCACAACCAGTAGGATTATGATTGCATGTTATAGGATAGTTATTTCTCGACCTTGATTGATTGCGGGTTTGACCTAGAAGGAGTACGATCACCTTAAATTTCGAGGACGAAATTCTTCTAAGGAGGGTAGACTTGTAACAACCACTTTTCTAAAATGAGAATAATTTTAAACTTTTGTAAAATTGATTATTAAATAATAGGATTTAAATCATGTTAGTAATTTTAGGTAAATTTTAATTAATTTAATACTATTTAATTTGGTGCATTGTGATTTTGATGTTTTGCTAGTGTAACCCTAGAATTGTTAAGCCTAGAGACTACTATGACCATGGGGACCTAACCATGTGATTAGAATGACTAATTACAACTTTTTAGCCTAAGGGTATTTTGGTCATTTTGTGACTTTTGAATTAATTAGGATTTTGATTAAGTGATAATGTGTTAAGTGTTTTTTTAGAGATTAACCTAGAATTTTCCTAACCTAGATATTATTCATGAGCCTAGATATTAGATTAGAAGCTTCCATCATGACAAGGTTAGGAATATCTAGATATTAGTTTAAATGTAGATATTTGTTTAAGCTAGATATTTACTTAGCCCCTTTATTAGGAAGGCTTGAATTATGTATGTAGAGACCTCCAAACTTTATGAAACTTAACCCCAACCCTAGAATTATATCTTGGCTGCCATCAAGAGACCCCCATCCCTATATAAACACATTTTCACATCCCCTTGCCTCTTTTATTAAACCTACAAACCCTAGTTTAGTGTTCTTCCCCAATTTTAGCCCCTTTCTTCAAATCAACTCCAAATTGGACCAAATCAATTGCATTGGACTCCCCTACAGTAGAGGATACCATTGGTGGGTAGCTATAAGTGATAGAAATATATAAAATAATAATAACAACATTTAATATATTAAATACCGTTTATAATAGTCACTCACTAGATTATAAAATGAGCTATGGTTTTATACACCTCTATGTATCCACATGGACACTGTTGGTCGCACTACACGTCCACATGGGCTTGGGCTCATTTCGGGTCCAGTCCGAGCTAGTTTGGTACAACCGGGTCACCTAAAAGTCAAATAATATTAATAATAAATAATTAAATTATTTGTAATGGTCATGTCACAACTTGGCCTGGTTTTCCTAGTTAGGACACACTTATGGCTCGGTCTTCCCTACCGTGGCTAAAACACTAGCCAAGGCACACCACTGCACTATCCGTGCCACTACTGTACTATCCGTGCCACGATTTATAGTCACCTTGTACTCCAATTCCTAACCATTACTACAGTCATCTATCTTAATAATTAATTAATTATTTATTTATTTATAAAATTTTAAAAATCATGAGTCCAGATTTATTGCTAACCATTACTCCAATTCCTAACCATTACTCCAATTTATGAACCAAACACAACCTAAGTCTTAACAACTCAGATTTATTGCAACCAACAGATCATAGCAGTTCAGATTTATTTCAACCAATATAACAGTCCAGATTTATTACAACAAACAGATAAAGATTAATCTTAACCAATCCCCAACCGCCCACTTCTCAAGGCGCAGTTACAAGGATGTGGCCACGTGGCTGTATACCCCACTCATCACAAAATCCTATAAATAGCATGGGATTATTCCTTTGCACGGACACACAGAGACATACAGAGAGAGAGAGAGAGAGAGCATTTCGCCAGAGCCGAGGTTGCGTTCGATCGTCCAAGGAGTAAGGCAGAGTTGATAGCACTTTCCCGAGCCTCTACCGTCGCCCCCCAGAATCCAAATTAAACAATTGTACTTAGATTGCATTTCTTAGGTTTTGTTCCTAGGCTCTCTTTGTACGAGCGAGTTTGTAATTGTGCATTAAAGTTCAGTCCTCCCATAAAACTGTTCTGTTCTTTGATAATCAATGGAAAACAATCAGATGTGCATATGGACAGACACTTATACCACTGATACCAAACCAACTGGGTTTATGTTTACAAGGACTGAACACTAAGACAAGTAAGCTAGAGCCATTTCTTATTTGACAAAAATGAATGATATGAAGACTGATATCTTAAAGAATGTTAGGTCAAGAGACCTATGTGAACTTAACTTGGGGCTGGATTGTTGAAATGACAGGGGATTGATACAAAATAAATTAAGGATTGGACATTCAAATGTTTAAGATTGAACAAGATAATATGAAGATGTATACATTACATGATGCAGAACAGCCCTTATATAGCAACTGAATACAAGTTGCAATGCCACAGCTGTCCAAAAGTAAGGTCAAACACTAGTGGACTGAACCATAGCAGTGTATGCAAAAGTAAACCATTTAACTTAATACTCCACCTTCATACATGTTTCCTCAAAGCACAGTTAGCTAGACACAAGACCTCCTCACTATCTAGTAACTGACACATAGGTTCACTTATAAGTTAGCTACAAAATGGATATTAGAGCCCTCCCCTTCATTCTCAGTTAATTGCTTCTAGATAACTTAGAATCTATAAATATCCTAGCTCTTGACTGACTTCATATATTGAACCCAAAAGATAAAGGTGGATTGACATATACCCCATGAACTAAACTCCTATAACTGGGAATTTGAAATGTAAACTGAACACTAAGATAAGTAAGGGGGTCGATACTCTAAACAAGAAATGATGCTCTACATTGGGTTTTAGAACAGCAAATACAAGAGGCAATGGCCTATCCTAACAGGTGGGTGCATGGACTAAACCAAATGAGTTGATACAAATCAAATAAAATTGACACAAGGATTCTAATAGGATTGAATATATAAGTAATTGGACTGAATGATGAAATGAACTAACTCGAGCCCCTCTATATCATTGACCGATACAAAGAGACTCATGGATTGGACAATGCAAGACTGACCCATGTAAATCAACATGGAACAATATGACTGATGTGCCCTATGTACAGAACATATACCTGATACTCAAAGATTACATTCCCAGGTAAGGGGAATCGATACCAAAAGTTGGTAGGACAGAGCAAATGCTTCTGGTGAAGACAGTGAAGGCAAGTGGTGGCTCAACAGTAATGTTCTAATGACTGTACATGATAGTACAGTCAACTTAACTTGGGGCTGGATTATTGAAATGGCAGGGGATTGATAGAAAATAGATTAAGGATTGGACATTCAAATGTTTACGATTGAACAAGATAATATGAAGATGGATACATTACATGATGCAGAACAACCCTTATATAGCAACTGAATACAAGTTGTAATGCCACAACTGTCCAAAAGCAAGGTCAAACACTAGTGGACTGAACCATAGCAATGTATGCAAAAGTAAACCATTTAACTTAATACTCCACCTTCATACATGTTGCCTCAAAACACAGTTAGCTAGGCACAAGATCTCCTCACTATCTAGTAACTGACATATAGGTTCACTTATAAGTTAAGTTCACTTGGCCTGGTTTTCCTAGTTAGGACACACTTAATATATAAATTGAACTAATAGAAATATATAAAATAATAATAACAGCATTTAATATATTAAATACCGTTTATAATAGTTACTTATTAGATTATAAAATGAGCTATGGTTTTATACACCTCTATATATCCACATGGATACTGTTGGTCGCACTACACGTCCATATGGGCTTGGTGTAAAACCCCTAAAATTTCTACTATATTTTTTTTATTATTAAATTTTGTATTGATTTAAATTTTTTTTATATATCGCGTCGTCGTATTATACGTCGCGCACGACTTTTGTTTCTTTTTTGATTTTGCTCGACGAGTGCGAATATGTGCGAGCGTACATATTTTAGAAAAATAAATTTTATTTATTTATTTTATTACACTTTCAAAATGATATATAGAATTATTATTCTTGCTATAAAAAGTCTATTGTTTTTAGCAGTTATAAATAATAAATAATATTCTTCGTGCAAAATATTTATTTCATAAATATTTTATTAAATTTATTTTTAAATAATAAGGTAATTTCGAAATTATTATAATAGTACTTTTGGAAAACATATTTTGAAAATATTTTGGCAATTTAAATCTTGATTTAATTTTTTGGAATTATTTAAATAGTTAAATAATTGAAATTTAATTTATTGATTTAATTTTTAAACCAAGAATTTAATTAGATTTAAAATTGATTTGTATTTAGAATTGGATTTTGATTTTAATTTGGATTTGATTTGATCGATTTTAAATAGATTGAATTATCTATTTTTGGGGTTTAAATTATTCCTAATCCATATCTAATTGGGAATTCCCACATCCTATAAATAGGCAGGTACTCCTCCAATTCATTATTGCTCCACAAATAAATTCCACAACCATCCCAGTATCGTGCATCGTGTCTGTGTTTCCTCCCCATCCACTATATCATCTTTCTATACAAGTACAATTATTCTCCTCAGTGTCGACAACCCGACACAATCTCTGATTTTAAACCTAACCCTAACTCAAGCCCTAAACCTAGCATAACTTTCCACCACCCAGCCCTACTCATCGCCAACCACCAGGAAACACCACCACTGTCGCCCAAAATTCGGCGACTTCCCGGCCAAACTCCTAACACAGCCACCCGTTCACCCGAGCGCAGCCCCAAAATCCGCCACCGGACAAACCGCCATCATCACTCCGTTCCCGACTAGCCAACCCCGACCATCACCGGCGTTCGACGCCGGCGAACCCAAACACCACCTTTATCAACACCAGACCACCAACACCACCGCTCCTACGGCCAATGGCCGGACCACCACCACCGCCACCAGAAATTGGAAGAAAAAGAGAAAACCCTTACCTGCCTCGACCCGCTCCGCCGACCTGACCCGCAGTCGACGGGACCGTCGCGCCGACGAACCCCTCTGCCGGCGAGCCTCCGCCGAGCCGTCGCCCATGTCCGCCTGCGACCGCCCCGTCTTCTCGATTTCCGCCGGCCGCCGCCTGCTGTCGCCTCCGCGTCGGCCGAGCTCCGCCCCTTTCTGCGCCCTAACCCTCGCGCCGGAGTACGCCGCACTCCACCCGGCGTCGCCCACCACCAAGACCTCCGCCCGATCGTCGACCAGAGCCTCCGCTCCACCGCCTTTCAAAACCCTCCGTCTCCAAACGCCGCGCCCTCCGCCGCGTGCGCCTTGGCCGACCCTCCGCTCCACCGCGAGTCCGCCGCATGCGCTACCGCCATCTGCGCCGCCCGCCGACTCATCCTCCCCCCTCCTCGCGCCTCGCCGCGGCTCACAGCTCCGCCAACCCCCTCGCCGCCAGGAGCAAACCCCTTCCGCCGTGACGTCCTACTCCTCCGTCCTTCCACCGGAGCCCGACCACAGTCCCCTTCTCCGACCAACACCCGCCGCCCTCTCCCTCACTCGAGCTCTTTCTCTCTCCCTCTCCTCCTCTTTTCTACAGAAGAGCAGTTTTTGTTTTAATGGGTTTTTTGTTGGGTTCTCTTGTTTTTTTTTCTCGTTTTGTCTTCTTCTGTCGATTATTATTATTATTATTATTATTATTATTATTATTATTATTATTTAATTTTTATTCTGTATAACCTTTGTTATGCAACATACATTGCTTTTTACTGATTTGCTTTGGTTTAATGGTATTTTATTGATTATTATTCCTTACAGTTAACTGAGATTGTGAGGTTAACATTAATTATTACAAATTTTAGTATTATTTTATTATAAATTAGTACTAGTATTATTGATATTTATATATATATTAATATTTTGTAAAATATAGGTATATAGTAATATAAATATTTTATTTGGTTTGGCTTATATTTCAAATTATGGTTTTAAAATTTTTAAAATAAAATTTTTAGGTTATTAATGTTCATTTAGAAATATTTTGACCCGTGAAGATATAGTTTTCAAATTATAAAACGATTTTTCTAATATTTTCAAAAGATTTGTCCAAATTATTTTACCAATTAAAATATAGTTTTCTGCCCATAATTTCAATTTTGACAACTTAGAGTTTTGTCAAAAATGATTTCTTTTGACTTTAAGTATTTCTTTTAGACTCAAACTAGTTTTCGATTATTATAAATAGTTTTCGAAAATCGTATATATATTAATTATTTAAATTCCTCTGATTATCCCTCTGCCGTGACCAGCCCATTTATTTCTATACCTTCGCCCAATTCGAGACTACCTTATGTCCACCCCAACTAATTTGACCGTCCCGGACCTAATGGAACTGTCCGTGCCACCATCAGAGGTCACCTTGCATAGTTGATGCACCAAAGCTATATGTTCGTGCCACCTTGATCATCGCAGCACACCAGGCGTCCTACCAGGCAAGACACCTTGCCATTTGCTGTTTACTTATTTTAGCTCATATTTCATGCATTATTTATTTTCTTTATGCAAAATAAACTGTGATACATGGCATAACTGTTAGAACTTACTGTTCATTTACTTTCCTGCTATGTATTATTTTTCTCACATTAAACCTAGATTTAAGGGACCACCTTGTGTGTTGCATTCATTGGCCTTGACACGTTGTAACACGAGGTTGTGTGTCGCATGTAGAACACGGAAGTGCGTGATTGGCTGGCCACCAGTACGTACAAGCCGTGCGATAGGAATAACCGCTAATAGAGATTGCATGCTAGTTTGACTTAGCGGTTATAGTGGTTTGTGTTGTGGATACAACACAGTAGGCATTGGACAGGGAGGACAATTCCTTAGCGTATGGGCTTCGATGCACTTTCTTTGTGACCCGGACTCTCCGCTGGAGATACGGGGTTGATGACCCATGATTACTGACGGCCACTGACGATTCTGCGGAACGTCATGGTCTTACTGATGGGGCCTCTGGTGCCCAAGGGGGACTATGCCGATCCTATTCAGCCAGGGTCCATGCGTAGGAAGGATTGTTCTTAACTACATTTCACTTAGAACGGTAGGCTACCCTATCCGTTAGGTACGAATACTTTTGGTTTGGGTACTTGTATCTGACCGTGGCTTGGAACAATAATTTGTCGCGGATTAGTTTGTCACATCTTGTCCTTGTTTGGTTGTAGGTGTGACTTACTACTTCGATGAGAAGGTATTGAACCTTGTTGGGGTCCGAATACCATATTGGATTCATAGCATGGAAAGTTACGTCACCGTGAATTAGTTTACCATCTCCTGTCCTTGTTTGGTTGGGGGGATGGTACGCTCGTTCAGTAGGTGCGTATTGGACCATGTTATAATTCGATTTACTTATTTATTTGAGCAATATTTATTCAGTTTATATGGCATGATATTATGTGCCTTGTTACGTCCCTCTGAGCACCTGGTTGTCTTGCCAGGTGTGTGCTATTGTCTTTCGCAGGTGCTTTAGCTCTAGCCGTGTTCATTGCTATTGCTCGAGGATGATTGCATTTGGATCGTCTTCGCTTCGCTCGCCACTCATTTCATTTTTCTATGTACTTTTCTTTATCTTGTTGGTAGTGGATTTGTCTCCGCCCAACATATTGTATCAAGAAAATTTCATAGATGATTATATGATATCTTTTATTCATTATTTGTGTGGATGAGATTAGTTATGGTTCTACTGCATTTTACAGCTTATGTATTCGTATGAGGTTTCCATATATTGAAGTGTACATCGTATGAATACAGCTGGCATGTCTACGTTCCTAGTCCTACGTATTTTGGGACTGGGGCGTTACACTTGGGCTCATTTCGGGTCCAATCCGAGCTAGTTTGGTACAACCGGGTCACCTAAAAGTCAAATAATAGTAATAATAAATAATTAAATTATTTGTAATGGTCATGTCACAACTTGGCCTAGTTTTCCTAGTTAGGACACACTTATGGCTCGGTCTTCCCTACTATGGCTAAAACACTAGCCAAGGCACACCACTGCACTATCCGTGCCACTACTGTACTATCCGTGCCATAATTTATAGTCACATTGTACTCCAATTCCTAACCATGACTACAATTATCTATCGTAATAATTAATTAATTATTTATTTATAAAATTCTAAAAATCACCATTTAAAAAATGTTAGGTCAAGAGACCTATGTGAACTTAACTTGGGGTTGGATTATTGAAATGGCAGGGGATTGATACAAAATAGATTAAGGATTGGACATTCAAATGTTTAAGATTGAACAAGATAATATGAAGATGGATACATTACATGATATAGAACAGCCCTTATATAGCAACTGAATACAAGTTGCAATGCCACAGCTGTCCAAAAGCAAGGGCAAACACTAGTGCAATGCCACAACTTGTATTCAGTTGCTATATAAGGGTTGTTCTGCATCATGTAATGTATCCATCTTCATATTATCTTGTTCAATCTTAAACATTTGAATGTCCAATCCTTAATCTATTTTGTATCAATCCCCTGCCATTTTAATAATCCAGACCCAAGTTAAGTTCACTGTCATAAGTGAACCTATCTTGTTCAATCTTAAACATTTGAATGTCCACGATTTATATATTTCTATAAATCGTGGCACGGATAGTACAGTAGTGGCACGGATAGTGCAGTGGTATGCCTTGGCTAGTATTTTAGCCATGGTAGGGAAGACCGAGCCATAAGTGTATCCTAACTAGAAAAACCAGGCCAAGTTATGACATGACCATTACAAATAATTTAATAATTTATTATTAATATTATTTGACTTTTAGGTGACCCGGTTGTACCAAACTAGTTCGGACTGGACCCGAAATGAGCCCAAGCCCATGTGGACGTGTAGTGCGACCAACAATGTCCATGTGGATATATAGAGGTGTATAAAACCATAGCTCATTTAATCTAGTGAGTAACTATTATAAACAATATTTAATATATTAAATGCTGTTATTATTATTTAATTATTTATTATTAATATTATTTGACTTTTAGGTGACCCGGTTGTACCAAACTAGCTCAGACTGGACCCGAAATGAGCCCAAGCCCATGTTGACGTGTAGTGCGACCAACAGTGTCCATGTGGATATATAGAGGTGTATAAAACCATAGCTTATTTTATAATCTCGTGAGTAACTATTATAAACGATATTTAATAAATTAAATGCTGTTATTATTATTTTTTATATTTCTATTAGTTCGAAATATAATAATTTTTTTCTGGAAAATACCATTTTGGAAATTGGGACCTTTGACTAGAACGAAATAGGTATATACATATATATTGTGTGTGTAATAGATTTAGTAGATTTGAAATGAGAAATCAAGTTGTTATGTATATACATATATATTGTGTGAAGATATATATTAATATATATATATACAAGGAAGGTTTTGTTAGACATATATATATATATATATATATATATATATATATATATATATATATATATATATATATATATATATATACATAAATTACTTAGCCATTTAACTATAGAGTGACACTCAGTACAAGTATACCTAGAGGAAAAAGGGAAAAAGAAAATAGAAAACAAAACAAATAAAAAGAAAACAAAGGAACCCAAACCTAGGCCAACAAGGCCACAGCCCAGCCCAACCAAAATTCTTTTCACGCATAGCAGCCGACCCCTTGAACGATCGAGCGGTATACATATATATGAACCAAGAGAGGGAAACGACACAAACCCTAACTTGACGGCGCACCACCCTCCCCGACACCCTAGGCGGCCCCCTGCGCCCGCACGCCGTCGCACGAATCACCGGACGGCGACAGAACCCGTGCGCACGCGACAAAACAGAGATGCGACAGCAGCAGTAGCACGCAGCGCCGACCCAAGTTTATGACAAGATTTCTCGTCACACGGTGGATCATTTTTTGATCCAATTAATTAGGTGCGTAGAGAACGTATACACCTTCATTTCGCTTTAAGTAGAATCGATTTTAACATGATAGATTGTCTAAAATAATCCCTCAAAAATCTCGAAAAACTGTTCCGAAATGAACATAATTTTAACTCATCAAACCTGTTTTGGAAGACGTTTTACGAACATAATATTGGTGATTTATAAAATCCACTTGAAGGCATTTATAACAACATATAGGAGTCTAGAACCCGTTTTGTAGTTTATGATTTCATCGCATATCTGCTAAATTATTCGTCTCCCAAAATTATGAAAAACTGTTTTCAAAATAATTAAAAATTTAGAAAATCCGTCCGATACGACGTGCGTTCCGCCAAACCGGGCGACATGGTTGCGAACCGAAAGCATCAAAAGGTGCGTATCAACTTCGCAGACGTGTGGGCTTTGACGGAATTCAAATTGGTTGCGTGTGCGCGATGAATCTGATGCGTATCCGTCAAAATTCATCGTATCGGCCACTTTGTAAAAATCCCAATTACTTTGTGAACGTTCATCAGATCGAGACAAAACTTATGCCAACAAGACCGTATCATTTTTTTGGTCCTGTATGCCAAGTTTGGACCGATTCTGAGACAGTTGATCGGATCGCCGTTTTGCGGTCCCTGCAATCTGACTCAACGGGCAATTTTGTGTACGGCCCGTCAAAATTCAACTTTGGACATACGGTTGGGTTCGTATCATCAAAACGAATCCATAGACATATAGTTTGACGACTTTAGATACCTTTGACTCTGGCACGCTTTTCGGTACAAAGTGGGTCCAACGGCGGACATCATTTTGAGCTGAAATGACCGTTTTGCCCTTGTGTCCAGAATTGGACTAATGGATAGGCTATCCTAACTAATTTGACTATTCTGAAAATATTGACAATGTCTGTTTCAGCATCCGGAGTCGTTTGCAGGAGTTAGATTTTTGTGGTTCTTTGGTTGACGAATTGCTATGTAGATGTGATCGATTCTACATCAGGCAAGTATACCTTGCCGAACATATACAGTATTTATATTATTTTCTTTCTATTGTACTTCTTCCATATGGTTACCCGTTTCTCATATTGTGATTGGTTTGTCATCGACTGTTTTACTTGTTTCTAGATTTGCGTGCACGTATAGGATATTCGATATTGCTTGTCTATTGGTCTTCTTCGTGTTATCGTGTCTTGTGATTTTGGTGGCCCATGCAGGTCAGAGCATATCGTACCGGTTACGTAACTATTCTGGTACGAGCCCGCGACTATGACTAAACCTTAGAAATCTCAATCCACACTGCCTTGAAAATTCTTCTAGAAATTCTCTACGTCCTCGAAAACTCCATATTTGCTCTCGATTATACTTCCTTGCTTTCCATACCATTGATTCTCGTCCCTTTTTATTTTGAGGTGACGAACGATCGTGTTGTCTAAAATTTATCACAAGTTCTTAAGATATAGTATAATATGGCTTGACTATTGAATATTTGGTTGTTTATAGATATGAGGGATTATATATGCCATACGCCCTAGATATCTGTTGGTAAAATTATTAGCCACTAGTTAGAAGGTTATAAGATTTTAGTGACCGTATTTTGAGGAGTAGTGTGACCAAAGGTGGGTAGAAGTCCTCAAGTTTTCGGAGTTATAAAATGACTAGAGAAGGTTATAAAATATTTTTGAGAAATTAAATTTGAGGAGATTAAGGTAATATTAGACTTTGATTTTTTAGGGATAGTTATGAATTAGAATTTCTAGGACGAAATTATTTTTAAGGTAGGTAGATTTGTAACTCCTCTTCCCGGAAAATTTTAAAATATTTTATTTATTTATTTGATTTAAATGGTAAATTTTAGAATTTTGTAAATAATTATTTTGTTAATTATTATGGTAGATGACTTTAGCCATGGTTGAGTTTTGAAGTACAAGACGACTGCAGTTATGTGCTTTGACTAGTGTATTAGCCAAGATAGGAAGGGTTGAGCCATGTGTGTGTCCTAACTAGGAAAACCAAATCAAGTTGTGACATGACCCCATAAATGATTTAATTATTTATTTATTGAGACTATGATATTTAGGATGCACCGGTTATACCAATTTAGCCCAGATTGGACCCGAACCAGCCCAAGCCCATGTAGGGATATTATGTGCAGAAAGTAGTCCATGTAGATATATTTTGTGCATAAATTTCGTATTACTTTAATTGTCTATTAATTGTTATTTTATATAAGTAAATAAATTGTTATATATGTTAGATATTATTTGCCAGGTCAATAATTATTTTGGAAATAGCACGACAGTTTTCCTTATGGTTATTTCTTATGTTAGATTTTTGGGCAATATATATATGTGTGTATAGTATTTGGTGTATACACCTACACACACACACACACACACACACACAAATATATATATATATATATATATATATATATATATGTATATATATATATATATATATATATATATATATATATATATATATATATATATGTATATATATGTATATATATGTATGGGTTTGTTAATAATCATAAAGGTTAGTAAAATATAAGTTAATTATGTGTTTATATTATCCTCTAAATATGGCTTATATATCTATAGGGTGTATATATTTTTTTAGCATAATATGAATAGATGTAGATGAGTATGCACATATATGAAGTTGTATATTATATATATATATATATATATATATATATATATATATATATATATATATATATATATATATATATATATATATATGGATTATAAGTTTTATACTAATTATATATATCTATATGTGTATATATACATATATGTATATATGGTTATATATATATATATATATATATATATATATATATATATATATATATATATATATATATATATATATATATAAAGAAAGAAAGAAGTAAAAAGAAGAAAAAGGAAACAGAGGAGCCCCAGCCCGAGCCCAAGGGGCTACACCCGCCAGTACATATAGTTATAATAGAGAGAGGGAACGCGAGAGACGAAGGGAGAAAACCAAAACCCTAAACCAGAGCCGCCATGCCACCCCCGCTGGTTGGGAAACTACCCTGACCCCGTGCGTGCCACCACCGTGCACCGCTGTAGGCCACTGGCCGGTCGGCCAGGCCGCGCGCGAAAGAAAGGAGCAACGGCAGCAGTATTGACGGAGAAGCGCCAACTTCACGGTACGAGTTCTCCGCCTACGTTTATTCGTTTTTCGATCCATAAAGTGTTTTAAAAAGCCAGTATAACCAAGTTTCGATCCCGGTAGATAGATTTTGGTATAACTTAACAGCTTGTCTAGGAAATCGATGAGAAGATCATCGAAAACTTGTTAAAAAATAGGACTGAAAACAGTCGAACTAGCCTACTTTGCGCTTGATTATCTTCCAAACCATGTATGATTTCAAAAATCCACCCGAAGGCTTTTATTAACAACACATAGGAGTCTAGAACCCTTTTTGTAGTTTGTGATTTCATTGTATATCTGCAAAATTATCCGTCTCCCAAAATTGTGAAAAATCTGTTTCCAAAACTTAAAAATCCATCGACATGGGGTCCGTCCCGACAATCCGGGCGACGTGGTCATGAACCAAAAGCATCAAAAGGTATGTATCAGCTTCGTGGACGTGTGGGCCTTGACGGAATTCAAATTGGTTGCGTGTGCGCGACGAATTTGACGCATATCCGTCGAAATTTATCGTATCGGCCTCTGTATAAATTTTCTAATTACTTTGTGCACGTCCGTCAGATTGAGATGAAACTTACTCCAACAGGACCGTGTCATTTTTCGGTCATGTATGCCAAATTTGGTCTGATTCTGAGGCAGTTGATCGGATCGCCGTTTTGCGGGCCCCACGATCCGATTCAACGGGCGATTTTGTGCACGGTCCACCGGAATCTAAAATTGGACATACCGTTGGGTTCGTACCATCAAAACAAATTTATAGACATGTAGTTTGATGATTTTAGAGACCATTGACTCTGGCATGCTTTTCGGTGCAAAGCGGGTTCAACGACGGACACCATTTTTGTCCGAAATTACCATTTTGCCCCTCTGTCCAGAATTAGACTTAAGGACAGGCAATCTTAGCTAATTTGACTATTCTAAAAAAATGTTGGGAATGTCTATTTCAGCTTTCGAAGACAGTTGTGAGATTTGGACTTTCTGGCGTACTAGTTGACGGAATATTGTTGGTTCTTCGTGCAAACATCAGGCAAGATACCTTGCCTCCCTCTACAGTTTAATTTCATGTTTATAATTTTTATGTTGTTATTGTATTTGATACTCTATTTGCTATAGATCTTATATGTTATCGTTAGCTTCCTAGTTGACTTGATTTATATATTTTCTATATACCATGTTCACCAGTTTATTGTCTTGCTTGACTTGATAGTGTAGTTATACTGGGCTTATTCACATCATAGTTCATGCTAGAGTGGTTATTATCTGTGTCTTGACTGAGTTGTACCTTGTCTCACCAGTACCTTGCTTGAGTCGTGTCATAGAACGAGTACGTGTAGTTGAACTGCTGAATCCTTGTTATCGTTTTCTCAACCAAAGAGTCCACACTCAGGATGAGGGTTGATCAGTTGCAGCAGAGAGTCCACACTCGGTACGAGGGTGTTTGTCTTGATCTGTTTACATCCGTGAGTCCACACTCGGGACGAGGATGTTGTACTTGCATCAGAGAGTCCACACTCGGGACGAGGGTTAGTGATTAGTTCAAACCTGCGAGTCCACTCGGGGCGAGGGTTTGGTATTCCATTTATCTTATGTTCACTTGTTCATCCAGCAGTTCAGTTACGTGTAGTTGTTCTTGTATTCCAGTTCATAGTCACCTGTCAGTAGCCACTTGTGGATAGTCACTTGTTAGCAGTTTGGTTGTAGTCTCTTGCCATGTTAAGTCTCGTTCCTTGTTTATATCCTGTTTATATTCCCATGTATGATTAAACTGCTAGATAGACATGTTTTTATGTATCTTGCTATGTCCCCTGAGGACCTGATGATCTTTTTAGGTTTAGTGATTGCATGGAGTTAGTTAGCAGAGCGGGATGGTAGATGATTGTGATGCATGATTCAGGTATTTGTCAGTGATATTACATTGTTATCCTTTCGTGCTTTACATTCCTTATCATGAGATATCCTGCTTGTTGATTCACTTCAGAGACTCTTATTATATTCTTTGAGTCTTATCGGACATATATGCTAGTGGGCTGCAAACCACGACCCAAAGTTTTCATTCAAGTTTCGTACATTTATTGTGGATTTGAGATATAGGTTTGTTTTGCCATGATTTGGCAGTTTACCATGCTCTTGACATCGTTTATGTATTCGAGTCGGGCTGGAGTCCGCTTGATTCGTAGCTGGCTTGCTCACGAGTTCGCGACCGAGAAGCGGGTGCGGGTCGTGACAGTGACAGAGTTGCTAGTTTTACACCTTGTTCTTGACTTGACCATTCTTGACTGGGAGTATCTTGCATTGTACTACAGTTGAGACATACTATAGATTGGGAGTATCTTACATCGTACTACGACCTATAGCAGATTCTTTGATCTTGATATTGATTGATTGACTTGACTTGTGACATACTATAGATTGGGAGTATCTTGTATTGTACTATGATTTATAGGAGTCTACTTGACCTTGTATTCCTTTAGGAGAGGAGATCGATACTAGAATTGGCTATTCTCGACTGGAAGTATCTTACATTGTCCTACAGTCAAAACCTACTATAGATTGGGAGTATCTTGCATTGTACTACAAGCTATAGGGGTTAATCGTTTGATTGATAGCCAAGTCTAGTATTACATTTCCATATGGCTTGTCGCGTCTTAGATGTCCTTCTTGCACCGTCCTTATCTTCCATACATGTTATTTACTGTTATATTAGTAGGCATGTTTTATATATCTTGCTAGTCCTCTGAGGACCTGGTGATCTCTTCAGGTAGCTGATTGCACGGATTTAGTTAGCTGAGCATGTGGTAGTCGATTACATCTGTATGATTCAGATATTTTGCTAGTGATATTGCTTTATTATCTTCTCGTGCTCTTATGATATATCCTGCTTATTAGCCTAGTTTTTTGACTCATGTTATTCTTGGAGTCTAATCGGACATATATGCTAGTGGGCTGCAGACCATAAACCATACTTGTTCATTCTTGATTTATATACATCTCGTGGATTGAGATATAGTTTAGATTACCATATTAGACATGATACCATGCTCTTGACAGCTTATACGTATTCGAGTCGGGCTGGAGTTCGCTTGATACGTAGCTGTTTGCTCACGCACTTACATCCTGAAAAGCGGGGGTGGGTCATGACACATGTTCATGTACTTTATCATGTGCATCTTGTACTCCTTGTATTCGTATTATTCATTTACACTCATGTGCTATCATGTACTCTCATGTTCATATGTGCTTCATATTCAAACTAACAATCATGTACGTAATGTAACTTGATCGAATTCTTGTTTATTGATTGGGGTGGGGGGGGGGGGGGGGGGGAGTAGAAGTGGTTATGTGATTAAACCGCTCTAGTGTACTCATATATATGTCTATTATACCCTCACATATAATAGAGTTACCATAGATTACTCATGTATAACCTAAACCAATCACATAACCATCTTGTGCTCTGAAACACTTATATTTATTACAGTTTATGGATTCTCTATTCTAATTCATGTACTCAGTTTACTTATCTATATCTCCTGTATTCATGTACTTCTTTTACAACATGTCATGTATTATATTCTATTGTAAGTTCTATATTTCCTACCATGCATTGGAACTACTTTCAGAGTTATGTATTCGCTCCAATCCTGACTGGATATGTTGATAACTTTTACAGAGAACTTGGAGGATCCAGTTAGCTTAGAGGAGACGCCAGTAGTGCTTAGAATAGATTGCTGGGATATTGTCTGGGTTGTTTTAGTTATCTTTCATGAGTTGTATATATATATTACTTCTACTTTGGGATGTGATGATAACACTTAATCTTGTTTATATTCTGGTTGTGTCATACTTTGATATCCTCCTAATCTATATCGTGCTATTATTTCTCCTTAGCTTTGTGATTGGGTTATATCTTCTGAGATTGTCCTCCTTATGGAGAGTATTATATGTACAGGTAATTTGTATTGTATTTAGTAGTTGTTGAAACCTAGGACAACGTTCTACTGCCGACACTGCGGCGTAGACTGGACGTACCCACGTCTCGTGCCCTTACACTAGGTACCGGTCATGACATCGTCTGGCGAATATATAAATGTATGTGCACGACTCTTCTGATGAGCTCACATGCAGACGGGATATAGAAACATCGAGTTCGGGCTAAGTCTACTAGTGAGGGCTTGGGGTCTTACGAAATCAGTGGAGGAGGTTGTAGAGTTGGCCCAGTACGTGCGACTCGGTGGATAGGTTTACGAGGGAACACTATGAGTCGAGACGTGATGATCAGCAAACAGATGTCTGCGAGGCTCGAGGTGGGGTTCTCCTGGCCATGGCATTGGAGTTGGGCTAGTCTCGTGGAGAGACATGGTAGAGGAGGCAAAATAAAATGCTAAGTCGTGACGGGGTCGATAGGCTCACTAGGGATGACTCGTGAGTTTATGCGGTCGAATAGGATGAGCCATGTGTAACGCACAAGAGTGTTTACTCCAACGAGACGTTGCAAGCGTAGGGATTTAGTTGGAAGGCTATAGAATTCTTCGAAATATGGTGGAGTCCTTTTGAACTCTCATGAGACTGCTCTTAGTTTCTAGATGTTATCGAATCTTCCACCATGTAAATATATCTAGGACCTAGAATAATACATGGAATATGCTCTAGAATAGTACCTAGAATATTCTTTAGAATAATACCTGGAATATTGTCATTCCAGAAGTATCTTGTAAGTCCTTTGAAGGCCTATAAATAAGTGGGAGGCTCATTTGCTCCTCACCATCCAAGTAGTTGTAAACTCTTTTTAATATAGTAAACTTTCAATAATCCTATATCTCTTTTGCTCCACAATTATCTCATTCTCGCCATAGAGATATAGCTAAGTATTTGGGTAAGGCTTACACGGGTCTTCGAGGAGGAAGTTCATGCATCGCACAGAATGAGGTTAAAGCAATACACTTAGTACGTGACAAGTGGTATCAGTGTGAAGGTTAGTTTGTGTCATGTCGACATCCGAGAGCGTCCAAGAGAGGTCCGTGTCGCTTAAGGAAAGGAAAACCTTGACCAACAAGAGGTTCAAAAGCAAGGAGCCTAAGACAAAGTGTACCATTTTCGATTTTGTTGAACATCTAAAGATCTTGGAGACGGGTTCGAGGGACATAGGGATATGCATGGGCTCAATGAAGCAAAGCAATACAAGGCTAAAGGAGATCTACGATGGATTGGAGAGTGACGTTGCTCCGTACATTACAATATTCTGGAAGAAAAATCCAAGAGATCTGATCCACACTTGAGAAGCTCAAGGTACAACGTTCAAAGATAGAGGAATTGTATAGGAAAGTTTGAGGCTACAATGAGCTAAAGTCCGCAGTCGAGAGTTGCGGAGAACTCAAGACCAAAGTAGCCATTTTGGAGTAGGTCGTTGCGAACGATGGACCTTCGAGTAGGGAGGTACCTTAAAGAAAGATCCCTAAAATAAAATTCTTCAGTGGGGTGCAATATGCCAAAGAAGTAGAGAACTTCTTGTGGAACATGGAGCGATACTTCAAGCCGTTGCACATCGTCGATGAGGCCGAGAAGGTAACATTGCTTTACTTTATTTTATTGATGACTCTATGTTGTGGTGGCATCGTTTGTGCATAGTAATAAAGAAAGATTTATGCTCGACTAAGACTTGGGAGGATCTTAAGAAAGAGATCGTCTCAATTCTACATGTAGATATGGAGTTCATGGTGAGACGGAGCTTGCGACAACTCAAACACACTGGGACTGTCAAAAAGTATAATGCGGAGTTCACATATTTTATGCTCGTGACATCTAGAATGGGTGAGAAGGATTGGTTGTTCTTCTTCCTCGATGGACTTCAACCATGGGCGGCTCAAGAATTGCAGTGACAGAGTGCAAGATTTGAACCACTAAAAAAATTTGTCAGATTAGCGACGTTTTTAGCGATGGTCATAACGTCGCTATGGCGACGTAATTTAGCGATGGTCATAACGTCGCTAAATAGCGACGTAATTTAGCGACGGTCAACCGTGTCGTTAATCAAAAAAATGTGTCGGTAATACAAAAAATGGTCTTCTTCCTCGATGGACTTCAACCGTGTCGCTAATCGAAAAAACATCGCAAAACGTCGCTATGGCGACGTAATTCAGCGACGGTCATAACGTCGCTAAATAACGACGTTATTTGCGTCGTTTCTTTGTGGTCGCCGATTAGCGACACATTAGCGACGTTTTTGCGACGATGTGGGGACATCAGATTGTCTGCCACGTCAGCAATTTAGCTACGTTTATATGCGTGTCTACATTTTAGCGACGTATATAAACGTCGCTAAAAACGTCGCTAAATCTTAGCGACGTATGTAAACGTCGCTAAAACATCGCTAAATTGGAAAAAAATGAAAAAAAATACAGAATCCAGAATACAAAATACAGAATCCAACAGAAATCTAGAATCTAAAATGTAGAATCCAGAATGCAGAAATACACTTGGGTTCGCCGACTCCTTCGGTGGAACACTCAACACCGGCACGCACAATACATTCCAGAATAGACAAAAACTATAATGAACAAAAAATATCCTCAACGAATAATATAAGGTACAAATATAAAGAACAAAGTCAATA
This sequence comes from Iris pallida, assembly GCA_029216955.1. NCBI lineage: Eukaryota > Viridiplantae > Streptophyta > Magnoliopsida > Asparagales > Iridaceae > Iris > Iris pallida. The sequence continues at coordinate 5,147,929 of JANAVB010006390.1, read as the reverse complement.
TCCTCAAATACGTACAAAGTAAAAAATATAAAGTACAAAGTCCGAAAATGCAAAAATAAAACTACTGATCGCTTGGAGTTGGAGCTGGAGCCGGAGCTGGAGGAGGAGCGCCACCAGATGACTGTCGTTGCAACACAAGGATCGTCTGATACTCATCTGGTGACAGGCTTACGAGCATGTCCTCTCGTGCACCGCCGGATGTAGATGATGCTCCCGACGTACCAGATGGTCGCTCCGTAGCCATCTCGCGGAACAGCTGCATCTGCTCGACCAACTGCTGCGTAGCGTGGGAAATCTGTCGTAGCGCCTCAGTCGTCTCCTCAAGCCTCTCAAAACGTGAGATGAGCGTAGGATCATCCTGTAGAAGCATAGAAAAGAACATGATTGCCCATGCGGCTCAGAACAGGAAAACTCATGCGGTTCAAGAACAGACGAGCTTCATGCGGCTCAAGAACATCATGCGGTTCAAAAGTCACCCACTTGGACATGCGGCTCAAGCAAACACCACGTGGCCTTCTGCGGTTCGCTCCTGCAATTAGCCATTAAGTAAAGGCCCTATTTAATGCTCTGACATAAAGGAGAGCTGACGGCTCTGACATAAAGCTGCCATAAAGACCCTGTCAGACTCCTAGGAAAACGAAAGAAATCTCTGACACATACCCCAAAATCCTTCATGCGGTCTTGACACGTGGACAGTCGCATGCGGCTCAGGCAGAAGGCCACCCTATGCGGATCAGGCAGAAGGCCACCCCATGCGGCTTAGGCAGAGGCCATCCCATGTGGCTCAGGGAGAGGCTACCTCATGCGGCTCAGGCAGAGCCTACCCAATGCGGCTCACGAAGACTATCTTCATGCGGCTCACTGAGAAGCCACCCATCATGCGGTTACCTACGCTCATGCGGCTCAGATCATTTCCATACATGGCCAGTCTTATGTGGCTCAGTAGGAAACAATCCTCATGCGGCTCAGGGAGAGGCCACCTCATGCGGTTCAAGCAGAGCCTACCCTATGCGGCTCACGAAGACTATCTTCATGTGGCTCACTGAGAAGCCACCCATCATGCGGTCACCTACGCTCATGTGGCTCAGATCATTTCCATACATGGCCAGTCTTATGCGGCTCAGTAGGGAACAATCCTCATGCGGTTCGGATTTCCTAAGTGGCTTGTGGTTAAGACACGTGGCAAAAGATTAGTTTTTTCCACGTCCCTACAGCTAGCAGCATAATAATAGTAGGACACGTGGCATCAAATCGATCAAGATTCATCAACAAATCCCAACAACCAGGTTTAGTGCCATCCTCATAATTACTGGGATCAAATCAGATCATTTACAATCATGCAAATTGAACACGTGGCGGGAGATCCGAGCTTGGCATAACAAATCATGAAGATTTATGGCAATCATCATTAATTGCCCACAGAGATTTGATACAATCTACATTAATTACCTAGATTTGCTACGATCAGAATGAAGGGCCCAGATTAATTGGTCCTTAACCGTCGACTTATCAAGGAGGCAATCATTGTAAACCCTAATGATTGTATCCCACTCGTATAAATAGCAAGGTGCCATTCCCTTGCGAAAGAGGACTTTTCGAAGAGCACCAGAGCACCTGGAGAGACTTGAAGAGAAAGAGCAGAGAGAAAAAGGCATGACAGAGGGCATCCTGAGAGCATTTCTTTTCCGGAGCCAAGGCTGCATCTGATCGTCCAAGGAGTAAGGCAGAGCTACCGTCGCTTTCCCGAGCCTCAACCGTCACCCCCAGAATCTAAAATAAACAATTGTACTTAGATTGCTGTACCTAGGTTTTTGTCCCTAGGCTTTCTTTGTACAAGCGAGTTTGTATTATGAAGTAAAAGTCCAGTCCTCCGATATAATTGTTCTGTTCTTTTATATTTCATGGTAAACACGATGGCGACTCTACTGGGGACAAACTTCTCTACGGTTGAGGAGTTGGTGACGCAATCGGATGCAGCCAAACTTGGCTCCACACAACAGAAGATGGTCGTCCGCTTCGACCAACATGCATTTGAAGAAATGTTCTCCGACGGAAGTGCTGGCCCGATCCAGAAGCGAACCCGCACAAAGAAGGCTCGCAGGGAGTGGAGGCCAAAATCATTTGCTCCCTCCCAAGCTCTGGACGGAGCACTCTCTGCTGCCCAAGACGGCGAAGGCAACTCTCATGCGGCCCCACTTCAAGCCATAGAGGACTCTGCTGTCCCCAAGTCTGGCAAAGGAAAGCACTACGATGCTGGACTTGCAGGAGCAAAAAGTGATTCTATGTGCTCCAGGAAGAAGCCAAACAAAGGCACTAGCCGCAAGCAAAACATTCATGCGGCCAAACTTGCCAGCCGCATGCATGATGACCATGTGGCCAAAACTGCTAGCCAAATGTATAACACTCATGCGGCCAGGATTTCCAGCCGCATGGAGAAGACCTATGCGGCTGAGACTTCCAGCCGCATGAAGAAAGCCCATGCGGCTACGACTGCCAGTCGCGTGAAGACTATTGATTCCAGCCGCATGCCGCCTGCTCCACGCGGCTCAGTCTTCGACCGCCTCTCCTATGGTCCTGATCTCTCATGCTCCCGAGAAAACATGTCTGACTCTCAACAGCACCACTTAGACTCTTCCTACTATGTGCCCTCACGCACCAAGAAGTCAAGGGCAGCACGAGCTTGGCAAGCTCAGTCCGCTGGCCCGACCTCTGACCATCCGAGCGTTCCACATACTGTTATGCGGGCCTCTGATGGGAAGTTGTACAGAACAACTCGAATCCAGCCCCCGGCGGCAAACGAACAGAGTGGTTCCCAAAAGTCTCCCAAAATCCAGGAAGCAAACATGGTCGTTTCAGACCCGTCTGACTTGCGTGAGGCTATCCTCAACAAGCGCAAGGAAAGAGAGGGGGCCTCGGGGTGCAAAGAGTCCTCCCACGGACGTCACTGCACCCAAGTCATCATCAACTGCTGTTGCAATAATGCGACGGTACGAGAAGACCGACAGTCCGTCTTCCAAAGACTGCAACAACCATGTCCAGAGGATGAGGCACCTCCCATTGTCTCCTGCAACTCTGCTCAGAAAATCCTCGCCGATGGGAGAGGGAAGAAGACAATCGTTTCCAGCCCGAAGATTTTTAACCACTATGACTAAGAGACTGTCGTCTAAGTGGTTGCCCACCACCGGAGTTTTCCAAGGTACCCGTTCAAAGACAAAATCTGCTACGGTGGGAGATTCATCGTCCATATCACTGGGGGTTGCTGGAACTGGGGGTAGCACTCCTCCGAACCTCCACGACAATCCGATGTTCCAAGAAGACGAGCTGGGGGAAATAACTCTCCCATTAGATGCAGCAAATCCCGATGTCCCCGAGGACGTCCACAATTCCCAAGACGAGGCGAACTCGGAAGCTGGAGGTACTGTTCCTTCTGAGTCCGAACCAGAGGAAGACATTCCCACATACCCCGATGACTTCTCGTTACAGGGGTATGATTCGGAGTGTACGTCATCTACCGTCCCTTCCACTTCTACTCATGTCAGGACGGCATTCATGACAAACGACGAACTTGATGGTCCCAGTGATCGCCAACGTATCGACACTCTGGAGGCCATACTGCGCACTTTGGTCAAATCGGTGGACGAGGTTAAAGCATCCCTTCCTACTCTGCAAGGAGGGACGCCTGGCCAAACAAACTTGGGTCCCGCGGTCAATGCAGACTCGAACTCAGCGGCACCGAACCCGGGCAATAATCCTCCTGAAATGTTGGCTCCTACCGCTGCAGACGAAGCCAGGGAGGCAAGAAGAGAGGTCCAGGAGCTCCGAGCCATGTTCCATGCCCGAGAAAACAATTAAGACCTCAGGATACGGCAACCATACCCTGCTGCATGGAGGGATGTCCCCTTCCCACCAAGATATAAGCCGTTCAACATCAATCCTTATGATGGCAAGACCTCCGCAAGTCGGTACATCACTTACTTCGAGGTCACCACCGACCATCTGCCCCATGACGATGCCATCCTTACACGATTATTCATTGGGGTATTGGAAGGGGTCGCCTTCGACTGGTATCGCAACCTGCCAGACAACTGCATCCACTCCTTCGCCAGCTTCAAGCGGATGTTCTTGGAGAGATTCTACGAAGTAGGACAAGACGTAACAACGTCCACCTCATGGACGTCGTTCAAGGGGAGAAGGAGCTGACAAGGAACTATATTGAGCGGCTTCGCCAAACCGCAATGAAGTTGCCGTCCGGTAATCCAGAATCCTCCTTAATTGAAATTTGCCAAAACAGACTGCTTCCAACAATCAGCCTCTGGATGGGTGAAAGTCAATTTAAGGACTGAAAGACGTTTATCATCAGTGCCACTAGCGCCGAAGAACGCTTGAAGAAGGCTCGCCAACTGGGATTGCACATCTCGGAGGGAGAGGACAAGGGCAAGCGCCCTAATACCAACAACAACAACGGTGGTAGCTCCTCCAACAATCGGGACAACAAGGGCAAGCAGGCTATGGTGGCCGACACAGCCCAGCAACCTGAGTCAAAACCGGCAGACAAACAATGGCCGCAAATGACCTACTCCTTCGAAGACGGTCATGTCAAGCCCATCTTGGACATGCTCATACAAGGAGATAGAATTCAGCTCCCTCCACCAAGACGGGAACCTCGGCCGGCAGAAATGGAGAGCCCAAAGTACTGCCGTTACCACCGCTACGTCCACCATGCTACACACGACTGCTACCAATTGAAACGATACATCCAACATCTCATCAACTCGAAGGCTCTGGCCATCGATTTCGAGAAGGTAACCGTGGCGGCCAACATGGTGTCCGTACAATTCGACAGCTTCCCTCCAACAGAGACTCAAGACGGTGTGGTACCCATCCCACTGGCGACAATGGAGATTGCTAATCTTCCACCTTCTCGGGATCAGGCTGCTGGTCTAGTGCCCCTCACCACATCACGGGGGGAGGTCATGTGGGTCCATCCGGACCTGGTACTTGAGGTGACTCAGTCCACACCACCTTCCATTCGCAAGAAGAAGAGTGGAAGAGTCAGATCCTGCCGCACAATCTCGGCAGATGTCGAAGAAGTCACGGCTGTCGTTACCCGGTCTGAGGCACAATCCCAACCTGTGGCTGATAACTCGGCTGAAGATCATCAGCCAGCTACTACTGACGCTCCAGGACCTTCTCAGCCTCCGACGATCGACAAGCCTAGGCCGAAGGAGACTCGCTTTGACAAATCCCTCTGAAAAGTGGCACCTCAGGGGCTGGAGAGGCCCTACAACTTCGACATCTTGCCACAATTGGCCAACACACCGGCCAAATTGTCATTATACGAGCTCCTGAGACTCTCAAAGGATGTTCGTGCGGCTTTGAGCGATGCACTCCAGAATGTCGACGCCTATCTAGCTCAGGTCAACCTCACGGGAGAGAGTCCGCCTGCAGATCTCCAAGACAGTGCTTGCACAGGAGCGATGCCCAACATTGTTTTCACTCCATAGGATATACTCATTAAAACCAACCTGCATGATCGACCGTTATATTACACTGGATACATCGGCGACGTAAAGGTGGATCGTATGCACATTGATCCTGGCTCTTCCATAAGCATCATCCCGAAGGGTCTGTTACATCATCTCCGTATTCCTATGCATCACCTAATGCCAACAAGCACCGCCATCAGCGTTTTCAATTCGGGCAGGAGCTACCCAATTGGGAAGATTTGCTTGAAGTGCCAAATTGGCGATCATCAGTCAGAAGTGACCTGTTACGTCATAGATGCGGATACTTCATACAATATCCTCCTGGGGCGCCCTTGGATACACGATTATATGATCGTGCCTTCCACGTCACACCAGTGCTTCAAGTATGTCGACAAACACGGCTTCGTGAGGACAGAATTTACCGACATCGATCCCTTCAAAGGGGTCGAATCCTACTACTCAGACTCCTACTTATACGAAAAGTCGAAAAGGCACCTTGGTGAAGGAGATGTTCAAGCTCGCGCTGAGACGACCACAGGATCAGAAGAACCTCTGACAATCTACCTCCAAGCTCACAAACCTGGCAAGTCCGCACCCCTTACGGCCGCTCTGCGTAAGGACGCAATCAGCCTCTCGGCACAAGAAAAGCAAATGATAATCCGGCTACCAAGGTCCGGCCAAGCGCCAAGACCCACAACGGAGCCACTGACAATCAGACTGCCAAGAGTCGGCCAGCCACAAACGGAGAAGCTCAACCCCTCCGACAAGCCAATGACGATACGTTTTCCCAAGAAGAATCGTCACCTCGATACAGAGTCTGGGGATTCTAGCGAGCCAACAGCTCCCCGCCCAGCATCGAGTACCAAACTGGGGGTCGCTAGTTTGCCAACAACTCCACGTTCGGCCCCACCAACAGAACCCCTGATGATCAAGCTGCCCAGGTCATCCTCTCAGTCTTCATTTATACAGGGGGTGGCCGAAGAAGAACCGGAACTGGCCAAGTATGTGGCTGCCCACACTGATGTTCCCTCCGCAGATGATGTAATCCCGCTAGAAAAGATACCTTACTTCATCAATAAAGGGCTATCTTTGAACTACCTCGAGCTTAATAAGCTTTGTACAATGTATGCTATGGAATACGGTATAGGCACTCACCTACACACACAGGTGACAAATGTTTACACCGCAAACCAGCTTACTCCAGTGGAAGACGCTTACCGCATAATCGAGGGAGGGGACCATCCAATCATCTTCGGCCGAAAGGATGATCCACAGCCCTTCACTATAGAGAAGGTCGATCTTGAATCAGATGCCGAGAGATTGCCTCTGTATCTTTATAGCCTCCAATCCAAATACCTCTTGCAAAAACAGGGGTATGATCTGGAGACTACACCAGGCTTGAACTACGACACTGGTCGACGATTACCTTTAAAGCCACCAGTCCCGGCTGGCAAACCACGGGACTACTACAGCAAGACCCGATGTGGATTAGGGTACGTTACGCCCGCAACGACCCCTGAAAGTTCAGATGAGGAATGCGATTGGCATTCACATTCAACCGGGTCACCAACTTCTGATTCAGATGCCAACATCGGAGATGTATTCAGACAAGTCCTGTCAGTCAATATGGCATTCGCCGACGCTTACGAAGAAGATGAAGACATTCCTGAAATCCTCGAGTTAGAGCCGTGGGCCCAACAGCTGGATGCACAATGAGAAAAACAGTTCGAACAGAGAGAACCTCCTACTGAAGATGAGGTTATACAGGTCGACCTCGGCAGCGAATCTTCTCCAAAACCAATCTTCGTCAGTAAAGGCCTGACAGACGAAGAGCGAGAATCGCTACTGGAACTTGTCAAAGAATATATTGATGTGTTCGCCTGGAGCTATGAAGACATGCCAAGACTAAACCCCGAGGTTGCCCTTCACAAGCTCAACATTTGGGCAGATGTAAAACCGGTCAAACAACAACAGCGACGCTTCTGCCCGGGCATCATAGATGTGATTGAAGCCGAAGTCAACAAACTAATAGCCAGCGGCTTCATTCGTGAAGAACAACATCCGGACTAGGTCGCCAACATAGTACCGGTCCTCAAGAAGAATGGGAAGATTCGAATCTGCATCGACTTCCGCAATCTGAACGAGGCATGTCCCAAAGATGAATTCTCCCTCCCTATCACAGACATCGTGATCGACAACACATGCGGCTTCGAACGCATGTTATTCATGAATGGTTTCTCGGGGTACAACCAAATCAAGATGTCTCCTGACGACGAAAAGCATACATCATTTCGAACACCGATTGGCACATACTGCTACACAGTCATGCCTTTCGGTTTAAAGAATGCTGGCGCCACCTATCAAAAAGCCATGAGTATCATCTTCAGGGATCACTTGCGCAAGACTGTGGAGTGCTATGTTGACGACATCGCTGTCAAAAGCCGCTCTAAGGAAGATCATCTACATGATCTGAGGAAAGTGTTCGACCTAATACGAGCGCACAATTTGAAAATGAACCCTACGAAGTCCTTCCTGGGCGTATCCAGCGAGAAGTTCTTGGGTTTCATCATCACCTCCCAGGGTATCCACGTAGACCCTGAGAAGACGAAGGCAATCATGGAGATGGGTCCCCCGAGAAATCTTCGAGAACTTCGAAGCCTCCAGGGGAGGTTAGCTTACATCAAGAGGTTCATTTCCAACCTCTCCGGGCGTTGTCAGCCATTCACCCATCTCATGAAGAAGGGCGTCTCATTCGTATGGGACGAAGAATGTCAGCGTGCCTTCGACAGCATCAAAGAATATTTGTCGAACCCTCCAGTCCTGGTGGCCCCGGTTACTGGAAAACCATTCCTGCTCTATGTACGAGCAATAGAGCATTCCCTCGGCGCTCTGCTAGCACAAAACAACGATGCAGGCCATGAGCAAGCTATATATTACCTCAGCCGAATGATGATTGGGCCAGAGCACCGATACACCACCGTGGAGAAGGAATGCCTCGCCCTGGTGTTCGCCATTCAAAAGACGCGACACTATGTCACAGGACAAACCATACATATGATCTCACGAGTCAACCCTCTCAGGGTCCTCATGACTAAACCGGGGGCACTCAGCTCTCGCCTCGCTACATGGGAAATATTACTGTCCCCCTAACATATGATCTTCGTCCCATAAAAGGCTGTTAAAGGTCAAGATCTGGCAGACTTTTTAGCAGTCCACCCAGGCCCGGAGTCAGCCATAATGTACGAAGACATCCCAGATGAGGTCGCCGACTCACATGTAACCTCTAACGATGATATATGGCGGATGTTCTTTGACGGCACCTCAAGGACCGGACCTAAGGGCAACATCGTCGTCGGAGTCGGGGTGGTGCTGGTTTCTCCTTCCGGATTGGTGATCAGTCGCGCTTACTCCTTCACAAAACTCTGCTCTAACAATGTGGCCGAGTACAACGCTTTAGTCATTGGCCTCTAACTTGCAAGAGAGCTGGGGGTAGAATATCTTGAAGCATACGGCGATTCACAGTTGATCGTCAATCAGATCCGGGGTTCGTACGAAGTCCGCCATGAAGACATAATCCCCTATCACCTAATAGCAATCAACATCATTTCGTCATTTGAGGGATTCTTCATCGAACACGTTCTCAGACTCCAAAATATCGAAGTCGATGCCCTAGCAGGCCTTGCCGCTTCCCTAGCAGTGCCAAATCATACTCATCATTCGGTGGATGTGATAGGCCATGAACTGGTCTGTCCCAAGAACAATATTCAATTCGTGGCGAGTTATTCCGTTCAGACGATCGACAAAGCACAAGACTGGAGACAACCATTCATTGACTTTGTAGTCTACGACATCCTGCCCGAGAACCCAAAGGAAGCTACCTCCATCAGAAGGCGTTCTCTTAGATTCTTATACGATACAGAGACGAAAATGCTGTATCGCCGATCCTACGATGGATTATTGCTTCGATGTCTGTCAAACGCAGAAGCCAAAGAAGCCGTACGTGAAGCTCATGACGGTGTCTACGGGGCCCATTAGCCTGGCCCTAAATTGTAAGACCGTCTTCGCCGAATGGGCTACTACTGGCCCACGATGGTAGCAGATGCGATAGACTACGCAAGAAAGTGCAAAGCCTGCCAAGTCCACGCGGACTTCATCCACCAGCCATCCGAATTTCTACATTCGACAGTGGCGTCCTGGCCATTCGAAGCATGGGGAATGGATATCATCGGTCCGATCGCTCTACTTTCTTCCCGAGGACATCGCTTCATACTCGCAATCACGGATTACTTCTCCAAATGGGCGAAAGCTGTTCCGCTTGCAGAAGTAAAGACTTCAAACGTGATCAGCTTCCTCAAGCATCACGTCATCTATCGCTTTGGACTGCCCCGAAGGATCATCGACGATAATGGTCCGCAGTTCGTAAGCCACGCCTTCTATCGATTCTGCGACAAACATCGAATTCAGAATATTGCTTCGACACCCTACAATCCAGCAGCAAATGGGTTGGCAGAATCATTCAACAAAATAATCATCAAACTTCTCAAGAAGTTCGTGTCGTCCAACAAACGCGACTGGAACGAGAAGCTTGGTGAATACTTATGGGCATACCGTACTACAGTCCGAACGACCACTTGAAACACACCATTCTCCCTGGTGTACGGGGGTGAGGCAGTTCTCCCATTGGAGACTCAAATACCCTCGCTCCGCGTGCTCTCACTTACCAATTGACAACAGACGATAACTACCGTCGCCGGCTACAAGAGTTGGAGGCCTTAGATGAAAAGTGCCTCTTAGCTCAGCAACGAATCGAGCTTTACCAAGCACGCATCTCCGGAGCCTTCAACAAGAAGGTTAAAATCAGAACATTCCAAGTGGGCGATCTCGTTATGGCAGTTCGGAGGCCGATGGTCATGACTCACAAAACTGCTGGCAAATTCCAGCCAAAATGGGAAGGTCCATTTATCATTGAGGCCGTATTCTCCAACGGTGCTTACCGCCTCGCAAAACAAAACGGAGACTTGCTCATGTTGCCCGTCAACGGCAAGTTCCTGAAGAAATATTATGTCTAAACGACATTCTCCTAATTCCAGATTATTGAGTTATGTACCCGCTGGTACCGCTGAACTCATATTCTAAATTCCAGATTATTGAGTTATGTACCCGCCGGTATCGCTGAACTCATATTCCAAATTCCAGATTATTGAGTTATGTACCTGCTGGTACCGCTGAACTCATATTCCAAATTCCAGACTATTGAGTCATGTACCCCCCGGTACCGCTGAACTCACATTCTCAAAATTCTAGATTGCCGAGTTATGTACCCTCCGGTACCGCTGAACTCACATTCACAATCTCCCAGGTTATCGAGTTATGTACCCACAGGTGCCTCTGAACTTACATTCCGGTCACTCTTTCAGATAGTAAGTCATGTATGACCATGCCTCTGAACTTATTTCTCTGAAAGAGCTCCTCTCTCATGATCCACTACCCGTACTCTCAGTGCACAAAAAGGGTAACAGATCCACAAATTTTCAAAACGACCACGTCGATGTTACCTCTGAGTCGTTTCATTTTCGCCAAAAAACAAATCACCCCTCTACATAGAACTTCCATGTCCTCATTACCTCTGAGTTGTCCTATGTACCCCTTCATGGAGCCCACTCCTGCCATGTCCTCATTACCTCTGAGTGGGAAGGCTCCATCGAAGAAACCCTCATATTTGCCATGTTCTCATTACCTCTGAGTAAATATGTTGGTCCTCCCTCGACTTATTATCTGTACCAAAAAAAATCCCAGGGTACGCCAAGGATAATAGGTCCAAAAATGTCCTCTGTTGACCACAAATATCCTCCATTGAGTCCACTCCTGCCATGTCCTTATTACCTCTGAGTAGGAAGACTCCGCGGTAAAACCCACATACTTGCCATGTCCTCATTACCTCTGAGTAAGTATGTTGGTTCTCTCTCGTCTTATTATCCATACCCTGAACCAGGGTACGCCAAGGATAATAGGCCCACAAATGTCCTCTGCTCACTATAAAATGCTGTACTAAGTTTCCTAGTACATGCACATCATTCCTCATCATGCCCCGGGAGCCCAGCTGCTCCATGGCATTCTTTCTCCCGATACCCGAAACATCCATGACCACCTTACTATGGAATTGTTCTAGGTACCCCCATCAAACTTGTTATCCATACCTAAAACCCAGGTATGCCAAGGGTAACAGGTCCACAAATAAGTCTCCCAAGCGGGGCGAACACCACCATAACACCACAGGCACAACAAGCAGTACAAATAAAGGGTAGAATAAAGCATACACTTTTATTTGGAAGGCGAAAGTACTACATGTTCTAGGGACAACGTCCCACTTAAAGAAAGGAAAAGAATAGAAACAAAAGAAGAAGAAAAAGGCCGACTATGGTTCGGCATTACATAATTCCAGGAGGCGGTTCTTCACCGAGGTGGTCCCCCGTTCAAGCCGCTGTTTAGCTCGGCGCTCCGCTTCCTGGGACAACCGCTCCGTATTATCCAAGTCCATGTGTGCCCGCCAGTCGTCCTCCAACTTCTTCAGGGCAATTTCCAGACTAGCCGAAGCTCGATTAACTCTGTCAGCCTCCTGGATAATTAGCCCCCTTTCGGTACGGGCAGCCTCAAGCTCAGACTCCAGGAAAGCTAACTTCCTCTGAAGCTCAAGGATCTGCTCCCGCGTGTCAATGTTACCACGGGAGGCAGTCGCTTTCCGAGCCGTAACATCTTCACTCTCGCGGCTCAACTGATCATATCGATCAGACAGATCGCGGAGGTCCTTCAGTATGGCCGGCCTGGTCTTATCCCGAGCAGCCCTTATCTTCTCTACAGCAGCTGTGAGGAAACCGCACTCCTGATCTATAGCAGCAGACAGATCAGCCTGCCGCAGCACCTGAAGCTGGGCCACCAGCTGATCAGCCTCCAGCAATTTCACCTCCAAAAGCGCAGCTACCCGTGCCCCACCGGGAAGAGTCTTAATTATATAAATATGACCCTGGGCGCATTGCCGGGACAAGACAAAAGAGGTCCCTCTTTCCACAGCAGCCGCTACCCCCTCTTCAAGTGACGATAAAAGCTGTCAACCACGTCCTGTAACGCTTCGTCCAGAACCTCTGTAGAGGACGGTGTCAAAGGAAGCGTGGCCAGCAACGTCGAAGGAGGTGCACTAGAACTTGCCACCAAAGAGACAAATTCCGAGCGGAACGATGCGCAGATAGCGGCTAACTCTTCCTCCGCCACCCGAAGAGCCTGGACACTTGGCAGGGCAGAGAGATCGACTCTCGGAGCCGCCTGAGCAGAAGAGGACGTAAGGGCCATTGTCCCCTGCCCCGGCTGTCCCACCACCTGACTTTCTGAACTCGAGCCCGCGGGAGGCCCCTCAAGACAAGCCGAAAGGGGAGGGGGTACGCTCCTCTCCGCCAGTGTTCCTTCGGCAGAGCCTGTCTCAACAATGTCCATCATCGGCACTGGAGAGGCAGGACCTGTATGTCCAGAGCAACAATCAATCGATATAACCCGAAGGATGTGATGATAAAGCAGATAGGCCTCCTCGCAAGTTAAGATTCGGCTTATCTTACCAGGGGAGGAGTATGGAGGCTGCAGCTCGCTCGCAGCTGACGTGGTCTCCATACCCACGACCTCCAAGTTAAATTCGGCTGGCTCTTCTGTCCCAGCCACCCCGGAGGGAGATACGACTCGATCAGCGTTATCTTGATGAAATTCAGCAATTTCAGGGACAGGTTCATCGGAGCCCCCGTCATCTCGAGTCACAACCTCGATAACTCGAGAATCCTTTTCTTCTGACACCTACGGGATGGAAGGAAAATGAATAAGATCAAAACTGGAAGAAAAGAAGAACTGAATAAAAATTGTAGTAACTCGCTTTACCTCCGAAGCGGGGTCGACCTCATCGCTTCTTTCCCTTATAGTTAGCCTGCAATGTCTGGTCGCAACCAATTTTCGGGAGTGAGGAATACCGCCAACAGGGAAGATTTGTCTGCTACACTTCCGTACAGAACCAGGTGCGACGGGTGGCTGATCCGCCACCATCTTATTTAACGAAACAGGCGGCTGATCCGCCCCAACATCTTCTACCGGGAAGGAAGAGTTATCTGCATCACGCTCATCGTCCTCATCATCCGCAGAGGTGGAGTCTGAGTCTGGCACTTCGACTCTATTCTTCTTCTTCTTCCTCGTCTTGGCCCCTTGGGGCTTCTCATCCAAGCCAGTACCAACAATAAAACTGGTACCCGGGCTAAAACCGATGGGGAGCTTGTTTGCCATGACATGGTACAAGGCCGTCATATACAAATTCTCTACCAACGCCTTAATAGCAGGAACCGAGAAAGTGGCACGGGTATGGAATGTACCATAGTAATGCCACACCCTGATGCCGTCAAGGAGGCTACCTTCAAAACCCAGATAAGAGCTGGGACTGTCCAGAAAAAGTTGGCTGTATCCAAACTGACGAGCAAACCTGCTGGACAGGTAAGGTTCCAGGAAGACAGCGTTACGGTTGCGGTATACCAGGTGGGCGGGGCGGATGTTACGCAACCACAAAAGCATCTGGCCGTCTAGAAGTTGAGGAGGACCAATACCGTCGAGATGTACGTCCGCTATTTCATCAGCAGTGAAACGAGGGACGGATACGAAAAAGTCATACCTATCTGCTCTCGCCAGCGCCATCCGGCAGGCACGTATGGTATCGTACTTCCAAGGCTCGTTGCGATAACGGAAGATAAAAGCATCATCAGCAATCACGCCATCTTCAGAACCCGGTCTCATCAAAGATCGGTAGTGCATTAATAGCCACCCCATCAGATAATGATAGGAAAGCTCAGTCCGTTCAATGTCTTTTGTCATATCACGGGCAATGACCTTGGACATAAAAGTACGGAGGCCACGGTGTATGATGCACACCATGGCCGAGAGAAGAGCTAGTTTGATTCTAAAAACTAGCTTCACGGCAGAAAGAATAAAATTACGGCTGATCCTTTCAATAGAACTAGCTCCTCCCGAAACTACGCAATTCCGCAGCCATACCATCAAGAATCCTGCCAGGAGCGCCTTCTCTGACAGCTCTTGGGTATCCTGATAAAAATAATCGAAAGATTCGGTTTTACTCCCAAATCTGTCACTAGTGGTGGCCACCCTCTTGGCCGACGACATCAAGGCCTGAATCGCCTCCCGGGATTGAGGACTTCGGGAAGTAACTCGGCCCGAGGCTCCCGTCGAGAAGAGATAGCTTACCCAGTCCTTAGTGTGGGAAGCATTCCCTTCCGAGCTGCTTTCCTTCTTGGCTATCTGCTGGCACGTGCTATAGTGACACAGTATTTCCTGATAAGTAGCCACGAAGCCCGGATATCGTTCTTCCAGCTCTTCGAACTCCTTATTCGTAGGAGTGTATACTTCAAAAGCTTCATCCCCCCAAGGAAGCTTGGAAATCACGTGCATCTCATGGAGTGCAAGCCCCATTTCCCCTACAGGGGTATAGAAGGTTCCCGTACGATAGTTGTACATCTCCAGCAAAGCCATGAATAATTTCTTGTTTACAGGTAAACCATGGCTGGTGCCCCGAATAGCGTGATAAAGACCAATCTCATGCAGAAAAGTCTCATACTTTCGCGAGATCCACATAGACAGATTGATCCATGAGGGGATGGGGTGTATCCAACTTGGGAGTGCCAACCGGCCAATTGGATAGGAGCCTTTCCGAGCAAGTTGGTTCAGGAAAGTATCGGCTGAAGAAAATATGAAATTGGGACCCGGCATATTCAAGAAAGTACCCGGGGCCAATCCCATTACATAACGGCTGGCATGCACCTTGCCCGCACATACTGACTTCATGCTGTTGTTGTAATGGATGTCGCCCACAAACATCCTATTCCGGGTAGGAGTCAAAGACTCTTCCATCTTCCTGTCCAGCGGGAGAATATTGAACCAAGATAGTGGGAAGTGATGCTCCATTTGAGGGATACAGATCGCCATCCCGTTAGAAATGAACTCCAGTTCTCCGATATATCCAGAACTTGACTGTTCTTCACGGTCAAAGCGTCTCCGAAGAAGAATGCAGGTTTCAGGTATTCCCCTTCCAATTTTTCCAAATTCATCATGGCATATAGGAAGTAGAAGGGTTGGTTATTGAGGACATTTAACCTCGTCAAAGGCTCGTCACTAGGAAGCTGGTCCGCCACATACCGAACTATCTGGTCGTACCTGTAGCCCATAGCGGCTTGAGCACGACCCACCAGAGGTTCCCCCGCAGCATTAACTGGAAAATTCACTGAAAAAGAAGACAAAAGAAAATAAGTTAAAAAGATGGACAAAGAGAACTGATGGGTGTTTTCGAGCTTATGCGGCTCCAACTTAATGGAGCCTCATGCGGCCTAACTCAGAAAAACACTTATACGGCTCCGTCCAGCAAAGGTTCATGCGGCAGTGCTCTCATATGGCTCTCAGAGTTTAGATAAGTTCATGCGGTTCACACGATAAACAAATTTGTGCGAGCCTATGCGGCTCAGCGCAGCTTATACGGCCCCGATGGCGAAGTGCTTATGCGGCCACAGTAACGATTCTCATGCGGCTCGTGGCTCGAACATCAGACGTACATGCGACACACATGAAGATGAAGGCTCGCGCATAAAGCATGCGACGTAGCCACAGCAGTTAGGGTTTTAAGCTCACATAACGTCCTTACCAGCAATAGGGGGTGGACGTCAGGGTGAACTGCGGGCACGTCGGCTGGCGGAGGAGCGGCCACAGTCGAAGTAGAAGCAGCTTTCTTGCCCTTCGCCGTCGCAGCCGACGAAGACGCTGCCTTCTTTTCCTTCGCCGCAACAGTCTTCTTGGGAGCCATCGGTGATCGAAGAAGAGGAAGACAATCGAGACAGGAAAAGGTTCGAATTGAAGGAGAAAGTAAAGAAGTTTCTTCTCTTAATTCCTCTTATTTATAGGAGGACAAAAGAGGGGGGGGTGACACGTAGACCAAATAACCGCTTCAGGTCGTGTGCTGCAGCCAAACCAAAATCGACTCCTCGGATTTCGTCCCCTCTCTCATAAAGGAGATTCATCCAGGGCATAAAATCCAAAGATTTAATGAACCGACCCTTGGGATTCCTCCAAAAGACGGCTCTAAAATGAATTAAATGCAATTAATGACACGCACACGTGGCAGGGAGCCCATGCGGCTATAAAATGTATGCGGCTAGACAGGCCATCCGGCAAGGAGGCCATGCAGCTCAGAAATCCATGTGGTTAAGGAGGTCATGCGGCTGAGATATCCATGCGGTCCGAAGCATTTTCACATAGCCAATGCTTCTTATTCAAAGTGTTTCAATTTTGCAAATTGAAAACTTTGAAGGAGGTCTTGTAGAAGCATGGAAAAGAGCATGATTGCCCATGCGGCTCAGAACAGGAAAACTCATGCGGTTCAAGAACAGACGAACTTCATGCGGCTCAAGAACATCATGCGGTTCAAAAGTCACCCACTTGGACATGCGGCTCAAGCAAACACCACGTGGCCTTCCGCGGTTCGCTCCTACAATTAGCCATTAAGTAAAGGCCCTATTTAATGCTCTGACATAAAGGAGAGCTGACGGCTCTGACATAAATCTGCCATAAAGACCCTGTCATAATGGTAGACTCCTAGGAAAACGAAAGAAATCTCTAACACATACCCCAAAATCCTTCATGCGGTCTTGACACATGGACAGTCGCATGCGGCTCAGGCAGAAGGCCACCCCATGCGGCTCAAGCAGAAGGCCACCCCATGCGGCTCAGGCAGAGGCCATCCCATGCGGCTTAGGGAGAGGCCACCTCATGCGGCTCAGGCAGAGCCTACCCTATGCGGCTCACGAAGACTATCTTTATGCGGCTCACTGAGAAGCCATCCATCATGCGGTCACCTACGCTCATGCGGCTCAGATCATTTCCATACATGGCCAGTCTTATGTGGCTCAGTAGGGAACAATCCTCATGCGGCTCAGGGAGAGGCCACCTCATGCGGCTCAGGCAGAGCCTACCCTATGCGGCTCACGAAGACTATCTTCATGCGACTCACTGAGAAGCCACCCATCATGCGGTCACCTACGCTCATGCGGCTCAGATCATTTTCATACATGGCCAGTCTTATGCGGCTCAGTAGGGAACAATCCTCATGCGGTTCGGATTTCTTAAGTGGCTTGTGGTTAAGACACGTGGCAGAAGATTAGTTTTTTCCGCGTCCCTGTAACTAGCAGCATAATAATAATGGGACACGTGGCATCAAATCGATCAAGATTCATCAACAAATCCCAACAACCAGGTTTAGTGCCATCCTCATAATTACTGGGATCAAATCAGATCATTTGCAATAATACAAATTGAACACGTGGCGGGAGATCCGAGCTTGGCATGACAAATCATGAAGATTTATGACAATCATCATTAATTGCCCACAGAGAGTTGATGCAATCTACATTAATTACCTAGATTTGCAACAATCAGAATGAAGGGCCCAGATTAATTGGTCCTTAACCGCCGACTTATCAAGGAGACAATCATTACAAACCCTAATGATTGCATCACACTCCTATAAATAGCAAGGTGCCATTCCCTTGCGAAAGAGGACTTTTCGAAGAGCACCCGAGCACCTGGAGAGACTTGAAGAGAAAGAGCAGAGAGAAAAAGGCACGCACAGAGGGCATCCTGAGAGCATTTTTTCTCCAGAGCCAAGGCTGCATCCGATCGTTCAAGGAGTAAGGCAGAGCTGCCATCGCTTTCTCGAGCCTCTACCGTTACCCCCCAGAATCTAAAATAAACAATTGTACTTAGATTGCTGTACCTAGGTTTTCGTCCCTAGGCTTTCTTTGTACAAGCGAGTTTGTATTGTGAAGTAAAAGTCCAGTCCTTCGATATAATTGTTCTGTTCTTTTATATTTCATGGTAAATACATCCATATGCGGCTGTGGCTACGACTGCGACGCTGCCATCCTTTGCAGCATCTTGTCATGCAGAGCTATGATCTGCGCATCGATACTCTGCCGGGCTAACATCGACTCCTCAGTTTGTGCGGGGTCGGGCACACTAGTGGCGGTCATAGAGGCTTGTGATGCAATGAAGGCACCGTAGGAGCCCGTACCATAGTACGTACCCCTATGTATGCCACCAACGGCCCTCATCCATAGCTCATCATCTGACTCAGCTGCGGCGGCCGGGGGTTGCTGGGAAGTGCTAGCTCCATCTCCCTCTGACTGTGTCGACCCTGCCTCCCTAAGCCTCAAAACTTTGGCCTAGAAATAACATCTATAAGAATTTTCTACGTAACTAAAAATTAATAGTAATAAACTAGCATTAAGTAAAACTTACGTAGGTGTCCCGGGCCTTGTCATCGACGAACCGCTCCCCCTTCGTGTGCATAGCGAGGAATAAGGTCACCATATTCGGGTCCTCTCTCGAGTCAACCTGTTACGAAATTATTATATGATTTGTTAGTTAAGTTGAAAGAAATATATTACTATAAAGTATTAATTATGGGTATACGGCAAGATATGTACCATATGAGTGAAGAAATCCATGATGGACCGTGACCCACCACACCACTGTGACCCCCGTCTATCATGTTCTTTTGTTCTTCGCGGACTTCTCCTTGTAGGTTCCCTCCTCGAATCTTCTCTTCATTGTCACCCAATCGGCGGCAGAGATCCAACCCAAAATAGGCTCTCCCCGACGCTCGCGATCCTTTTGGTCGAGGATCGCGTCCCTAATGAGCTTGCTGGCGACGCTGGAAAAAATAGACTCGACAACAACGGCGCGGTAGGGAGGGAAGAAGTAAGTCCACTGAAAAAATCATAGTAGTACGTAAGTTATAACATAACATATTAAATGTTAAAAGGAAATAAACTTTTACGTACCGAGAAGTGCACAAACCAGAAGAACTTCTTGTCGGCCGGGACATCCCTCCAGTTGATCCAGGGCCCCCCGTGGTTCTGCCGCAGGAATGTACCCAGCGACTGGTGTACGGAGGAGGGATAATACTTGTAAAATAGAAATTAAAATTTATTAAACAAGTTTATAATAAATTTAAATAAATTAAATGTAATAATTTTACTTACCGCCTGGCCCAAGTACAGGCCCAAATCTCCAACTTCAGATCCTCCTCCGGGCGACACGGAGGATCTGTCTCAAATGGGAGTTGCAGCCTGCCCCTGCCCCGCCCCCTTCCCCTGCCCGCAGCCTGCCCCTCGGCCTCGGCCTCGGCCTCGCCATCGCCCTCGCCCTCGGCGTGGGCCTCGGCCTCCTCCTCAATAGTGGGGTCGACCTTTGGAATACTCGACGGTACTGGTGGCACAGAAGTAGAAGGCCCTAGCCTGGAACTACTAGAGTCGGGACATGAGCCACTGCCGGCAACTAGACCCCTATTGTATACTGGAGTGCGGGGGGATGAATAGGACCCGGTAGGAGGAGTGGTAGATGGAGACCGTCCTACTCGTCAACTCCCACCAGCACCGGTACCAAAGGATCCACGTCGAACGATATCTGAAAAAAAACAAATATTAGAGAAAATTAAAACAAATACAAATATGAAATAGAAACTAAGCTACCTGGCCACAAAAGTATATACAAAAATAATCACCAAACCAGACTACTAGCTAGACCATAAAAATATATATACAAATTAAGTGTCATTATCAACAAACCAGACCACTAGGCCATAAAAGTATTACAAATTTACGTCAACCGGCCAACAAAAGTAGACCATACTACATCTGAAAATTAAATATATTCAATCCTCTTCTGAAAATTCATCTTGTTCCTCTTCCTCTTCCTCTTCACTTCTATCAACTTCCTCTTCCTCTTCCGATACTTCTACCTCTTCCAATTGATGAAACATGTCATGAAGAACTTCCATTGAGTCCACATCGACAATATTTGTAATAAGAGGTAGTTCGTCTTCCTGATAAGCTATCTCGTCGACATCGAAGGTATTCCGATCTTTAGTCTTACAGACTGCCTACCAATCTGATCTCCCGGCTCCTCGTTTTGGATAGCTGGTAAAGTAAACTAGTTGAGCCTAGCTTGCTAGAACAAACGGCTCATAAGCTTGAT
This sequence comes from Iris pallida, assembly GCA_029216955.1. Lineage (NCBI taxonomy): Eukaryota > Viridiplantae > Streptophyta > Magnoliopsida > Asparagales > Iridaceae > Iris > Iris pallida. The sequence continues at coordinate 5,127,332 of JANAVB010006390.1, read as the reverse complement.
ATCGACAGCAATAATTATGTCGATAAGACCATGTTTGTCAACTCTCCAACCTTGACCTTGGATCGGATCGAACCAGTCACATCTGAACAAGATGATCTTACAAGGTTCTATGGCATAATTGTATCTCAGTTCCATAATCTTCCGTAAGATGCCAAAGAAGTCATTGCCTGGTTCGACGTCTTTGTAGTTTGAAGATTTTATGCACAAACAACTATTCTTCATAGAATCTAGATCCAAGAAGTTGTCTCTTATTCGAACATTTGTTGACTTGAACCTGAAGCCATTTACACAGTAACTTGGCCAGGTCTTCACTTGATATTGGTCCCTTAGCTAGAGTTTTAATATATTTATTCTCAAGGATTGCCTCCGGACGATCAACCTAAATACCAAATAAACGATGCTAACATAATTATTCTGTGCAAGTATATACGTACAGAAAAAGTAAATTATGAAGATATCCTTACATATGCTCTCAACCAAAAAGGAAAATGAAGTCTCATTTGCTGTTCTGCTTCCTCCTCGGTTGCGTACTGATTGCTGGACGTTACCTCATCCTTAAACATGCTGAAAAGCAACGAAGCATAAGTATATTAGTTATATTGAGAAGCAACGAAGCACGCAAAATAATTTTACTTACCCCTCTAGCTTGTCCACTTCTTTCTCGTCGCAGTTGAGCAATACATATAACATTTCAGCCCTAACCTCGTCGTCATTCAGATATCTTTTTTTATTTTACCAGATGGTTTTTCGTAGACAGTAAATACTTTCAACTTTGCCTAATTACCATCTTCATGGCCGTCGTCATTTCTGGGAGTTCTTGTTCTGTTTGTAGCAATATGAGGCTGGAAATACATGGAACAGAGGTTCAAAATCTCCTCAAGGACATATGCTTCACAAATAAAACCCTCCACCTGTGCCTTATTAAACCTTCATCTTCAGGTAGTTCAACTGTCGCTCGAACAGGTACATCCAATGATAACCGACAGGTCCAGCAACAAGAGCCTCATGGACAAGATGAATCGACAAATACTCCATTGAGTCGAAGAATGCATGAGGAAAAACTCTCTCAAGTTTGCAAAGTCTTACCACAATGTCCTTCTCTTGCTTCTTTAAACGATCGACGAGCAACTTGCTAGAACAAAGATCTCTGAAGAATATACTAAGCTCTGTTAATGGATTCCAGACTACCGGCGGTAATAATTCCTGAAATGCAACAAGGATTAACCTCTCCATGAATACGTGGCAATCATGGCTCTTTATTTTGGTCAGTTTACACTCCTTTATGTCGACACGTCTTATTAGATTGGAGACGTATCCGTCCAGAAATTTCAAGTCCTGGATCCATCTACAAAGTCTCACTTTCTCCTCCTTGTCTAGCGTGTAGATTACCTTAGGCCACAAATTTTTCCCCTTCCCGTTGTCTATCATGTGCAATGTAGGGCGTCTGCATATTTCGGCTAAGTCCAACCTGGCCTTCTGATTGTCTTTTGTCTTTCCCTTGACGTCCATTACAGTATTAATTATGTTATCAAACACGTTCTTCTCGATATGCATGACGTCAAGGTTATGTCTAATCAGATTTGTGCTCCAATATGGCAGATCCCAAAATATACTCCTTTTGGCCCAGTTTTGATCTTCGCCAAATCACTCGCAACGGCTGCTCGTTGTAGCATCTTCAATAGTACTTGGGATTTCTTTTACTTTCTCCTATGTGTCCTCTCCGGACCACATTGGCGGTGGATCATCCTTCTCTATAGCTCCGGCACGGAAAGCAGTTCTGTTCCTACGGTACGGATGGTCTTTCGGCAAGAACTGTCGGTGACAATCAAAGAAGCATGGCTTTCCTCCGTGTCTCAAATGAAAAGCCTTAGTACGGTCCATGCAATACGGACATAAAAGCCGACCATGAGTGCTCCATCCAGATAACATTCCATAAGCCGAAAAGTCATTGATTGTCCACATTAGTGCTGCCTGCATCTGAAAAGTCTATTTTTTTAAGCATTATACGTGTATGCCCCTGTTTCCCATAGCTGCTTCAGCTCATCTATCAACGGCTGTAAGTACACGTCGATGTTCCTCTTTGGGTTGTTCGGACCGGGGATGATAATAGTTAAGAACATGTAAGGTGTCTTCATACACATCCAAGGCGGTATGTTGTACGGAGTGAGGATTACCGGCCATCATGAAATTGGGAGCCTGAAAGTCCAAATGGGGTGAAACCATCAGAGCATAGCCCCAACCTTACATTACGCGCATCAGAAGAGAAATTAGGATATGCTCGATCAAAGTTCTTTCATGCTTCTCCATCAGATGGGTGATCCAACACTCCTTCGGTCTGTTGTCGCTTGTGCCAACTCATATTTTTGGCAGTCTCTTTCACCATAAACAACCTCTGCAACCGCGACATCAACGGCAAGTTGTGCATTGAAGCAGTCAGTTTTCTAGACTTGCCTGCAGCAGTTGGCTTGTAGCGATCAGCACCACAGAATTCGCATACTTCTGCATCCTTGTGATCTTTGTAGTAAAGCATGCATCCGTTCTGACAATAATTGATCTTCTCGTATCCCATCTAGAGGGATCTCACCATCCTCTTAGAGCGGTAGAAGTCTTTCGGTAACTTGGCACCCTCCGACAAAATATCTGTAATCAACTCGAGTACTCTATTGTAGCATTCTTGCGACATGTTAAAGTCAGACTGTATGCTCAAGAGCCGAGTGATCACCTCTAAGGGTGAATGGTCCTCACAACCAGGGTACCAAGGAGTCCTTGCATTCTCCAGCAACTCCATGAACTTTGCGGCATCGGCATTCGGTGCCTCCTTAGCTGTGTCACGATTGTATGGATCGAAACTAGGCCCCATAACGTCGAAGACCATGTTCACGTACTCGTTTTCGACACCAGTTCTGTTGTGGACATTCATATAAGGCTCCACATAAGGCTCCGTTTGGAATGCTAAAGGTACAAGCTCTCAGTGTGCGGTCCACTGGTAGTAATTCGGAAGGAAATCCTTTGTGTATAAGTGATACGCCACATCCAATTCTGGTTGAAACTTCATGTTCCAACATTTTGTACACGGACACTTAATGTCCATGTCGTCCATGGATTGAGGAAATGCCTTCGCGAATTGGAGGAATTGTTCTACTCCGACGATGTATTCATCTCGCACACCGTACCTGTCATCTCGAATGCTGTTGTACATCCACGAACGGTCTCACAGATACATGGATATAGCTATTTCTAGATATCTGCAAATATAAATAAACCTCAGAACTGAAACGAATATACTACATACTACATACATACATATATACTGCGAGCCCCCTCGGGGCCCCACCCCGAGCAGCAGGCCCCTAATCTTGTATATACACATATACTCTTGCCCAAGTATTTGTATACCTATACCACATAACCTCCATCTGATACACAAGAGTTATTCCAACTCCACTATGGTCGTAATATTCGTACACTTTAACTTTTACACTAGGGACAACCTACACATAGGTTTTGCATATAGGTAAACACCCGATCCTTAGGTAAGTTGCTACTACATTCTCCTCTAATATGATACCAACCTATTACGGCTATATGTTGCTGCTCTATTTTCAGTTGTAATTGATATACCCCAATGTCTCAATCACAATCATGTATTAATAATAGTTCGATTTATCTTGATAATGTTGTAATTGATATACCCCAATGTCTCAATCACAATCATGCTGACATTTATAAATTATATCAAGCAAATTTGTTTAAAATATACCATAAAATTTTTTCTTTTCTTTAATTACTATTTTATGCAAATAAATTATTTTTAATAACAAAGCATAGCCATACAGATGACATAAAGCATATTTCTCACTCATGAATCATATGACTACACTATCACAACTAAAATATGATATTCATACCTTCCAATATATCCCAAACAGAGCCGACCAAACATGAATTCTACTAAGATCTGCATCAAAACCGATTAAAAATTCTACTTGACCCAAATACGAATCCGACTAGGATCCTAATCCGACTCGACCAACATAAATCCAATCACGCAAGTAAAGGACCTTTGCATCTAGAGGCTACATTGGGACTGGGGCGGGCTCTAAGCACATTACAAGTAAAGGACCACGCTCCCCCCCCCCCCCCGCTTCTTTCGTTTTCGACAAATACAGTAAAATAAAAACTGGAATTCCAAATTTATTTTAGAAATTTAGGACCCGTTCCTAACCCGAACCCTAACCCTCCCTCCCAGTCCCCCTCCTCACCCCTAGCCGCCCTCACCCCCTGCCCCTCCCCCCAGCCACCCCCCACTCACCACCCGACCACCCGCATCCCCCTGCCCCTCCCCTCCAGCCCCTTACCCCCCAACCACCCCCAGCCCCCCTTCCTCACCGCCAGCCGCCCTCACCCTCATGCCCTTCCCCCCAGCCACCCCCCACTCACCACCCGACCAACCGCATCACCCCTGCCCCTCCCTCCCAGCCCCTCACCCCCAACCACCTACAACCAAAATAGAGAGAGAGAGGGCAGTTACGTATCGGAGAGGGAGGAGAGTTTGTCGCACTGGAGGGGAAAGTGAGGAGAAAGAGTGAGAGAGTGAAAATGGGAAATAGGGAGAAATGAATGGGGGGGAATTTTAATTAAAATTTAGCGATGTTGTGAGGAACGTCGCTAAATTCGTCGCTATTAGCGACGTAATGGCGACGTTTAGCAACGAAAAGCTCATTTAATTAATATACGTCGCTGACACGTCACTATTTTCGTCGCTAATAGTGATGATTAGCGACGTTTAACATAAACGTTGCTAAATTGCAAGAATTAGTGATGTTTTAACTAACGTCGCTAAATTACGTCGCCAATATAGTAGATTATAGTAGTGAACACCATCGTGGCAGCAACCGAGATGCTTATCGAGTACAGGTAGAACGACAACGATGCCAGGGCCAAGCCAAAGACAACCAAGGAGAATGATGGAGGAGAGAAGGAGAACTTTTCTAGGGAGGGTCCATTCAAGAAAAAGAAGTTTGAAAAGGCTCAACCCGAGCGGCTAATTGCATGCTTCATATGTAAAAAGAACCACTGTGCTTGGGATTGCCATAACAGAGCAAATGTGTCAATGTCGTCCGAAGTGAGGAGGTAGAAGACGAGGAGTACGAAGTGGGTGCACATATGGAAGAGTTGTACTTACTCAATGCCGTGAAGATCAAGTTTGGTATGTCAAAGACTTCGAGCAAGGTATTCATGTATGTTGACATGAGGTTGATATGGACGCCACTCATAACTTTATCAAGGATGCAATGGTCCATCGCTTGGGTTTAACATTGGAAAAAGATTCAAGCAAGATGAAGACGGACAATTCGAAGGTGTGCCCCGTACAGGGGGTAGCAAGGGAGTTCGTGTAGAGGTGGGACATTGGTTGGGTATTGCTAATTGCACCGCTACGTCATTGGATGACTTCAAGATGATACTTTGTATGGATTTCTTAATCATAGGAAATGCAGTTCCGATGCTACACTTGGAAGTAGTTAGCATTATAGAGGAAGGCTCTTCATGCATTGTGAGAGTGGCACGAGGTGAGCCATCAAAGGGAAAAGCTATCTCCTCCATTCAGCTCAAGGAGGATAACAAAGGGCGACGACCTACTTGGCGGTGCTCGAGGACTTCGAGGAATAAGACCTTCTAAGCGAGATCAAGGTATTACAAAGGAGTGTCCCAATGAGTTACTTCCGGGGAGGGAGGTGGATCTGATGGCAACCCGAGAGGTGAATAGTGTGAAGGTAATGAATACCAAATAAAAACAACAATAACAAATCAGAAAGACAAGTAATAAATGAAAGAGAATTTGAACACAAGAACACAAACTCAGCGATTTATACTGGTCTCCATTCGTGAAGGCACTCTAGTCTCGGATACTCTTGTCCACTATTAATCCACTAATCTGAATAGCAGTACACATCGAGCTTTGATCCGAAGGGCTCACTAACTTCTTACAACCACGAGCTTTGATACGAAGGGCTCGCCGACTTCAAAAAACAAATTTAATCGTAACTTAGAAATTTAAGCTTTTACAACTCTTTGAAACTTCTAATTGAACTTACAATTAATACTAGAAGGCTAGGAGTTGGTACTTGGTGATAGAAAGGCTTAAAGCTTAAAATTATAATAGCAAGTGTAGAATTGTTTTAACTAAAAAAGAAATAGAGTGCGATTTATAGATTTTTGAAAACTTTGTTGACCGAATTCGGTCTAAATTCAGTCTAACTTATATAATTATAATCGTTATCGAAAGTTGGAGCAATTTCCAAAAAATTTTCAAAGGCAAGACCAAATTCAGTTGAAACTGAGCTCGGTCTGAATTCTATCAAAACTTAAACATAATATTTTACGCCTATGCAAATCGAGTTCGGTCCGATTTTGGGTAAAATAAAACAAAACATATTGGTGAGTTTTGACCGTGTTCAGTCCGAGTTCGGTTGGCTAGGTAATTGTTCGACTAATTTACACATATCCTATAATCGTAAAAATAAAGATCAAATACATAAGAAAAAAGAGCAACATGTAGACAACTTTTTATACAGTATCCAAAAATATTACTGAGATCTGAAATGTAGCATATCACCAGGTATTAAGTCATAATTTTATCAAATATCAAAATTTAGATGGGATGTGCCAACAATCTTCCCATTTTCATGCAACAAACTGTGGCTGATACTTAAATTGAAGTTAGAGATAAAAGAAAGTGAATGTGAAAAGGCAAATCACTTTGGTTCAAAGCAAGTATTGGAATAAGTTGAACCCGTCCTCTCTATTTCTATTTGAACTAAGCCGAATCGCTATCTCTGGAACCAAAGATATACTTGAAGGCAACTCTGGAGGGTGGGAGGGTGGGGGGGTGGGGTGCATAGAGTGTATGTTACAAATACCCAATAAAAATTAAGGCTAATTACCAACTATAGAATATCAACCAATATAGCAAGTATATGGAAAGTAAACTGAGTTTAGAAATCATAAAAGCTAACACCGCGATGTATACTTGTTTCCCTCGTAGAGGACTGTTCCAGCCCAGAACTCTGCTCAGTGTTAAATCCACTATTTAAACAAATAACTTACAACACCAGCTTTGATTCGAAGTACTTGCCGACTTCTTACAACCGCGTGCTTTGATTCGAAGAGCACGCCGACTTCAGACTTGAAATGCAAACTTGGATTTCCAAGATTTTACAACTCGAACAACTTCTAATCGAAATCGCACTTTGACACTTAGAGGGTTTGGAAAGTTATTTCTTGAAGATGGGAAGGTTTAAGTTCAGATGGTAGAAGATATGTTAAGAATGGACTGAATTGAATTGATGAAAATAACATGGAATGCTTTGCTATTAGAGGCTTTTTGGTGACCGAATTTGGGCAGAGTTCGGTCCCTAATATTCAAAAAAATCATTATCAGCCTATTCTTGAGGAGGAATGAGAAACTAGGGTTGCTTGGTTAGGGGGACCGAGTTCGGTCCAAGCTCGGCCCAAGTTCGATTTCCCTGTTTCCATCAAGTTTTGGTTTGGGTTCGGGCTGATTTAATTATAAATTTGAGCCTTTTTTGTGTACAATTTGGATTTGGTTTAATCAGGTTTTAGGTATGCTAATTTGAGTAGACTCAATTTCCTTCATGTGTGACTCGATGTATAGAGTCCTAGACTTAATAAAAGTCAAATACATAACAAGATTGAAAACCAATATCTAGTAACCAATTTTGGCAATACCTTAGTAGTATCGCAGTTTGTAGTAGTCTTCAATTATACTGTTATTGAGTTATATCGAGCCAAGATTTTGTTGATTATCAAAATCGAGTTGGTCGTGACCTACTTGGGCCAACAATCTCTCCTATTTTGATAAATTAACAAACCACGATTGATACATCAATATAACGCAATATGAATACCTCAAAATGTTCCCTCTCCCCTCCCGCAATATGTGAGACCAATTTGCCTCAAATTTACTTGATCTTAACAGATGTATTCAATTGTACTTGATCCCCCTTGTCATTTGATAAAAATGATATGCTCCCCGTAATAAGTTAAGCCATACAAAACAACAAAATTGTGAAGCAATATATACAAAATAGCTCATAGTCCAATATAAAAAAATAGAAGAAAATGTGCATAAATATCAAAACATGCCATAATTAAAACTCAAAGTAATAACTAAAGTGACATAGTCCAGAAACATATAGTAACTAGACATGGAAATAGAAATATTCCAACTAAATAACATAGTCCAAACTAAACATAATAAAAAATAGAACTGAACAAAACATCATCGAACATCTATCTCCATGAAACAGTATGCGCAAAGAGCAGTAGTAACTATGGATTAGCACCAGTCGAAGGATCATTCATAGGCCTATTGGGATCATAGAAGGCATCACTAGGATCTAAATACCGTTAACATAGGGATCATCAATCTTGTATTCTGAGAAGCGAGGATGCTGAATAATGGGAATGGGACCAACAGGTGCACGGGCTAAACTCCATTGAATGTCAGCAATGAATTTGCTGATAGCCCGGGCATGCAACCTGGAGCGATAATCTTGCAATCGAAATCGATTGCGAATCATCTCTTGAATAGATGGTAGGAGGACTAGTAGGAGGAGGTACATATGGACTAGATGCAGCTGGATGTCCATGAGAGATGGAGGAGGATGATTCATCATCACCAGGAGGAGGAAAGGTAGGTGCAGTCCTACGAGATCTAAAGAGAAAATGAGGCTCATCAAGAAATGGACATTCATCCAATGTAATATAAAAGTGTGCAAAAATGATAGGCAAGTACATGGCGTACAATAGGTTATGCCTTCTTTTGTGACAACAAACCATGGTATTGATAATAGTTTTTGGAAGACCAGAGGGAATAGAAAAATATAAATAAAAGAGAGCAGACATCTCTAAAACTATGATCTCATCAGTAGAACCATTTTTAGGGATAATAGCAGAAAAACCATACGATTCATAGAAATATTGGTTCAAGTAGCTCGTATGAAGGCGTCAATATGGACGAGGATGAGGTGCACATAAAGAGTCCTCGAACAGGTCAAATGTCATGTCGGGCTCAAATTTGAAGTGATTTTGACTAAAGTGTCACCTACATTTGGGATTTGTAGGATCTCACCCAAGTCGTTATCGTCAAACTCAATGTCTATACTGCAGACACTAGAATAAATTGTTCCATGTTCATATGTTAAATTCTAATAAAACATGCGGATGGCATTTAAATAAATGCGATGACTAGGTTTCACAAGTTTATCAAGTGAAAGATCTCTAAAGAAAGATAAATAGTCATGCAATGTAGTAAAACTAATGGGATTTCCTAGACAAACCTTTCTATACTAGAAGTCATCAAATCATTATGGAGGTTTCTAAAGAAAGAACCATAAAAATACCCACTCCGGTAGTGGGCTGCATAGAGAATGAAGAACTTTCTGTAAAGCCCCAAATTTTTTCAAATTTTCAATTATTTATTTGGCTTAAATAAATATTTTGGATTTTATATATTTTTAAAATAATATTTATTACTTATAAATATAGCCCTAGTCATGATTAAATTTTGTTATGCATGTTGACAAGAAAATATGGCATTGCCAGTGTAGTTGTATACCATAACTAGCATATTAGCCATGGTAGGGATGACACAGCCATATCTATGTCCCATATATGGAAACAAGCCAAGATGTGGCTTTAACCATATATATAGCTTAAATAAATATTATATATAATTTTTTTTTATTTTTTTAAGAACACTCCATTTTATTCCAGCAATGCTCAAAATGCCGAAGCCTGCACAAGTATGCCCCTAGGCACAAAATGCCGACGCCTATACAAGTATACCAACAAAACCGGGAAACCGAATGTTAAGAGAGGAGAAATCCAGAAACTGCTCTGACCGTGCATACAGCTGGGCCTGATCTTCTAGCACTGCCTGATGACCTCCCTGAAGATGAGATCTGCGTTGTACTGATAGCCCTCATATCTTGCTTTGTTGCAATTTTTCCAAATGGTCCATATGGTAGTTGCCACCATGATTCGGTGGCCGTGGGACGCCGCCGCCCAGCCAGCTAGGAGATCATTGATGCCGCCGACTCCCAGCGCCCTACTGCACCTAAGAGATAGCAATCTCCAGACCCTTGCGGGTAATTTCCCTTGGCAGAAAATGTGGTCGACAGTTTCTGTCTGACGCTCAGAGCAGCAGTTCAAGGCCAATGCCAAGCTGAATCCAATGGTGTGCAAGATATCGTCGGTGGGAAGCTTCTTTCGACATGCTCTCCAAATAAGGATGAACCACTTCTTTGGAATGTAAGTCTGCCAGAAAGTCGCGAGGGTCGTAGATGTCGGTCCATAACCGCGAGCAAGTAGCCTGGCTGATCTAACTAAGAATCCTTCCGAGGGTTCGACCGACCAACGCAGCACGTCCGTCTCGTTGCCAATCTTCAGTCCGCGAAGTCGGATGCAATCTTCTGCCTCTTCCCCGGCCCAAAGGCGAATCTTGCCCTAATCCCGGTCCCTCTCAGCAGGATCCCATAAGTCCTTGATCGTGGTTATCCCATTATCCGCCATGCAGTTAGGGAGCAAGGTGTCCCCAGCCCAACGTTAAAGTAAGCACGACGATTCGCCAGTGCCCAATGCAAGTCGGATCACCGGTTCGGCCATAGTGCGTTCGATTAGGATGCATCGCCAGGCAGCCAAAGACCTGCTGTTGGGGCTGACCTGAGATGGATGGATGTGCTTAAAGTATCTGGCCTTCATGAATATAGCCCATAAATTCTGACTCGTACGAAGCTTCCACCACAGTTTCATAGAGAAGGCGTCAACGATGTGAGATATTCTGGCAAATCCCATGCCTCCTTCCTCGGTAGGCCTGGCCATGGTGCCCCAGCTGGCCCAGTAATGTTTGATGTTTCTACCGCTATGCCCCCAAAAGAAGTCGCACATGATGCTTTCAATCAAGCGAATCACCTTCTTGGGAGGGGAGCACGCCGCAAGGGTATATATGGGGATGGATGTGAGCACGTGGTTAATGAGAATCATCTTCCTGCCTGGGGAAAGAGTTGCGTTGTGCCATCCCTCCAACTTTCTCCTGATTTTGTTAATCAGCCCATCAAAGATGGCAGCGTTAGATCTGCCGTACACCAGAGGGCATCCAAGGTAAAGGAATGGAGGGTGTTCGATGGAGAAAGAGGTGATATTGGAAATATTAGCCGCACAGTCTCTCCCGATGTTATGATGCGCATAGATAACACTCTTGTCTGAGTTGACTTTCTAACCATAGCTGGCTTCATATCTTTATAGAGTGTTGTGGACCACCTCTACTGACCCGACATCCCCGGATGAGAAGATAAGGATATCGTCAGCATAAGCAAGGTGGGTAATGATCGGACATCCGCTGGCGGTATTAAAGTGTTGGAAGTTCAGGGTTCCCACCATCTTGTTCAGATTTCTGCTTAAAGCGTCCGCCATGATGATGAAGATGGTGGAGGATAAGGGGTCTCCTTGTCTGATGCTCCGGCTAGATTTAAAGAAGCCGCTGGCTTGGTCGTTGATGACTGTCGAGAACCAGGAGTTGCTAATCGATCTCCACACAATATTGGTCCAGATCTCCGAGAAGCCAAAGACTCAAAAAACCCAAATCATGAATTGCCAGTCAATCCTGTCATAAGCTTTCTCCATGTCCAGTTTGATGGCTATGTTGCCTCCTCTAGCTGGGAATTTCATACAGGTGATAAGCTCCTGAGCTAGCATAATGTTATCTTGAATGTTTCTTCCTCGGACGAACCCACTTTGCTCCTCAGAGATGATCTTGGAGAGTAAACCGGACATACGGGAAGCGATGATCTTGGAGATGATCTTATTAGTGAAGTTGCACAAGCTGATGGAGCGGAGATCACGAAAGGTATTCGGCTTGTCTTTTTTGGGAATGAGGACTAAATTGGCGGCGGATTTGGCTCTGAGGTAGGTCGCTCGCTGAAAGAAGCAATGACCGCTTCATGGATGTCCTTCTTGATGATGTCCCAGCATTGACGAAAGAATATCCCGGAGAAGCCATCGGGTCCAGGCGCACTGTGGGCATCTAGCGCCCAAACTGCGTCTTTAACCTCAGTCTCGGTCGGAGGAAGCTCCAGCTGTGTGTTGTCGATGTCGTCTATAAGGTAAGGAATCTCAGCCAGAAGGTTATTGTCCTTGTGGACCCTTTGCTTGGTAAAAAGCTGGGAATAAAAATCAGCAGCAGCCGCTTGGATATCCCACTGGTTGCTGATGATGTTGCCCGAGTCATTTTTGATCTGGTGAAGGGTCAGTTTATGCTGGCACCTTTGGCACAGGCATGGAAATAGGTTGAGTTTTTGTCCCCCTCACTGTCCCATTTCAGTCTCGCTTTCTGCTTCCAATATTCCGTTTCCACTTTCAGCCGAAATTTGAGAATGGCTCTGGTGAGGTTGAGGGCGGTCCTGACTACCGACAAACAATCAGTAGAAAGAAGATCTCAGCGCGGGTGACATCATCTTCCGCCGTGCGAACTTCCTGAAAAATATCCCCATAGGCCTGTTGGCTCCACGCTGCCAAAGCCTTCCTCGTCGCCTTAAGCTTGACGGCAACTCTGATTAGCGGGTTAACTTCGTCCACTTGGCTCCATGCTTCTGCGATGACCCGCAAGAATTGAGGGTGATTGCTCCAGAGATCGAGAAATCGGAAGTTCTTTTTAATCTGGTTGGGTGAGTTGTTGATTTCGGCAAGTAGGGGAGCATGATCAGACTCGGTGGCGTTGAGATGAGTAAGTCTGGAGGTGATGCCCATGTCGTGCCATAGGGAGTTAGTGAGGGCTCTATCAAGGCAGGAATATTGCCTACGCTCGCCATCTTGCATATTGCACCAAGTGAACGCATTTCCCGAAAACTAGACCAAGGAAAGGCTGGCATTAAAAAATGAAGTTGTTGAAGTCATGCATGGCCATAAGGGTGGGCGGCCTGCCCCCCGACTTCTCCTCTCTACAAGTGCTAGCATTAAAGTCCCCAATGCAAAGCCAGGGGGCGTTGATGTGGTTGTCGTGGGTGTCAAGGAGGTCGTCCCATAGTTGTTTACGTTCAATAACGTCGCAACTGCCGTGAACAACGGACAAAATAGTGCGCTTGGGGAGGGAGGGATGCTCAATCCAGCACGAGAGAGCTTGCGTGGAATCCTGAATAACTCCGATGTGGACATTAGAAGAGATGAGGATCCAAATGTCGTGGTTGTCAGCCACGGCATTCTGGAACCCTAATTGAAGCTGAATAGATTTGATTTTCTTGGGGGGAATCTTGGGTTCGAGAATGATCAAAATGTCGATCTTGTGTAGTTTTTTGAGGGCAACAATCTGCCTCTTGGTGGGTTTGTTGGCCAGACCGCGAACATTCCAGGAGAGGATGTTAAGCATTAATGTTATGATTGAGAGCATTTTTAATCCGCTTGAGTGCGAATCTAGTGCAGATAGTTGTCGTCTCGGGGACAGGGACGTCAGCGGGCTTCTCGTTGCCCTGAGAGCCAGTGGAGTGGTTGACCTTTGTGGGATCGATCCTTTCTCCCGCGGAGTTTGTGGGGACGATCCTTTCTCCCGCAGAGTCTAGAATTGCCTCTCCGTCGGAGAAAATAAGTGTGTCTTCAATGCAGCCTGATTCTTCTTCTGCTGACTGTAGGAAAAATCCTGCGATAATGACCTGCTTACCTCTCAAGACCTGCTCTGGTCCTAGGATCGCTAGGGCCTCTACACCAGTGACAAGGGGTTCGGTGGGGGTAGACATGAGGTCCAGAGAGGTGTTTGTACCATCGTCGAGAAGGATATCGCTGGGTGTGGCGTACTCGGCGGCTACTTCCATGTGCCTGTGCGGGTCCTCAAAGGGAACAATGGCCAGCAATGGCTCGGAGGCTTCTGGGTCCTCCAAGATGGCAATAGCCTGTGGCGGCTCGACGGCTTCCGACTCCAGGACATCGAACTTGTTCGAGAGATTCAGGTGTGTGGAGGTGCTTTGATTTGCGGTATCGGCTGAGGAGGTGCCCCTGACCGGCGATCCGCCATGATCTTCGAACCTAATGTGAGTGTTAGGTCGCAGAAGTGGCGGGGGAGAGAGGATGTTACTTCTGCATATAATTGCCGCCCTTACTGGGGGCTTCTTTCCTGATAGGGTTCCTCTTGAGCTCGGGGTGAAGGCGGTAGCAGTGTTCTGCTAGATGTCCCCGCTGGTGGCAGTGTTTGCAGTAAATGATGTGATTGTCGTATACTATTCTCTGGGTGTGCGACCGGTAGCCCAGCTCAAGTTAAATAAATATAATATATATATATATATATATATATATATATATATATATATATATATATATATATATATATATATATATGACTTTCTATGTAATTCAGTTGTACCAAATTTATCCAAAGTTCGCCTGAATCAAACCTAATCCCAAATAGGCATGTAGTGCATCAAAAATATACCCATGTACACACACACACACACACACACACACACACACACACACACATATATATATATATATATATATATATATATATATATATATATATATATATTGAGAAAGGAACTTTATTGAAGTATCCGGCGCAAAATGCCGATGCCTATGCAAGAAAACGCGCCGCGCGCCAATAAAAAAAAGAGCTACGCCAAAAGCAGTACACAAACTGTGCACCAGGGGCGCATGCTAGTCCACGGCTACCCAAAAGCTATCCTCGGAGTGGGAACAACGTCGCCGAACTTTGAGGATCTGACGAAGGACTTCGCTGAACAACTGATGAGGAAGGAATTGACGACCCTCATACCGGTGCTTATTCCGATTCTTCCACAAAACCTAAATATCGACTGTTTGCAAAAACAAAAGTATTGAACTTTATTGATACAAACTTTGTAAAGATTACAAGAATTCTGGGAAAGTACAACTGTAGGAATCCAATCTAGAAGACGATTGCTTTATCCCTTGGACGATGTGAACTTTGAAGACGGTAGCCTCTGAAGTTGAAGGCAAAAGCCTCGGAAGAATGCAGCAGCACTTGGGCAAGAACTCCTGAACTCTCTGATATTTCTGAACTTTATGTCTGATCCCCTTGAATGAAGACTTGAAACTCTATTTATAGAGTACTGGAAATAACTAATTTTTAGTTATTCTGAATGGCGCAAGTTGGATTGCGCAGGAACTGGATTGTGCAGCATCAGACCGCGCAGGCAGTTGTCTGGTCGTGGGCCATCTGTCTTGGACACATGGCATCATTTGAATGAAATGCGCATGATCGTGTGCAGACGGTTGCCACGTAACGAGCAATTGATGGCATGAATGCCACGTGTACTTTTGTCAGTTGTCATGATGAAGTGCGCCACATGAATTGCGCTGACTTTGGATTGTGCTAGGATGGATTGCGCAACAAACAGATTGCGCTGCATGTACAGCTATCCTCGAGCGCTGTGCGGTGCAATAAATGAACAGTCTCCTCGTTCTTCGTGCTGTCAGCTGTCAGAAGATTTGATTGTGTCAGATAATAATGATATGGCCACGTCAGCTTGCACAGTTGAAAGTGTGCACAATCTAGTGTGCGCAATCTGATTGATGCGCAATCTGATGTATGCGCAGTTCATTTGAAAGTTGTATTTCTTGATTTTATGGCTTTGTTGATGGGTGCAACTTGATTTTTTAAGACCTACAAGACCCCCTTCAAAGTTTTCGAAAGTTGAATTTATTCAAAATTTCGAAATACTTTGAATTTTGAAATTTAAACCAAGTTGCGCATGAGCTGTCTGCGCAATCGGATGAGTCAGCCCCTGCTTTTTTGGCACAATCTGAGGCGGCCGTTTCTTTTTTGAAAAACTATAAATAGTCCTCTCGATCCTCCGCCGCCGACAAGGGCAAGGCCCCCGCCGAGTCTTCGGCTAGGGTTGCGCCTCGTCCTTCCCGTCACGAGACTGCGCACCCTGCTTTGCGCGGTAGGCAACTCAATCGAAAACCCCTTTTTAGGACTTTTTTGACTTCACTGATCTTCAAAATCCATCTCTTTTTAGAGATGTGATCACACTGCGCCACCCTCTTTAGGGTTTTGGTTGCACGAACTAGTTATTCTTCATTTTTATGAAGAATATCTTCTTGCACAATCGGTTGAATTGTGCTGGCCAAAGTCAGCGCAATCGGCTGATTTGCGCAATTTTGTCAGCACAAAATGATGCTTGCGCAAGCTTTGTCAGCGCAATCTGATGATTTTGCGCAATCTGATGGTTGTGCAATCTGATGGTTGCGCAATCTGATGGTTGCGCAATCTGATGACAAAATTTCTGACTTTGACTTGTATTGAATTATGATTTTTTTCTATTTGATACAGTTGATACCAGAGAAGATCCTGAATATGAAACATTTGTTGGAACTTTAGCTGAACCAAATTTCAAAGAAGACTTATCTCATGTGCACTTCCTCCAGTATGCCCTTCCAACTTCTCGTCAGACTATTTTGATAGCACAGAATAACGAGACTCTGCTAAGTCTGATAAATGGACAGCCTTTGCAATCAATTAATGTTGTCACTCATAGGAAGCCTATGTTCCTCTTCGGAGATGATATTGATAAAAGTTCTCAACCAAGACCTAGAGTTGAATCGAGAACTTTTCAATGGAAGGAGAAATTGATCAAGTTACCAGATCTAGCGAGATGCCTTCCTCTGGCAAGGTATGCTCATGCGAGCCATCCAAGGAGGATGGAATGGGACATCACTCCCTTGCAACAGGCACGGACCAGAAAGATCTGTGTTAAGAAAGGTCCAAACAACAGGGACATGTTCTACAGTTCTTCCGAACGTCACAACACTTTATTGAGGGAGTTGAAACCAGGTTGCATTCCCTCCGAGAACTCGTCTTTTCTGCTACCGGTAAGGACACCGATTTTCGCCAACGAGCATGCCAAAGCAGAGGGTAAATATCCGGATCAAGACATCCGGTTGACAGGTCTGGTAAACCCAGACATCAAAAGATGGAGCTGTATAGCTAACTGGAATACTGGTCCAGTTTGAAGATAAACTCAGAGAAATTGAGATGTATAATGCGGTACACGCCACTGTATACGGCTTCTTTCCAAATCCTCATCTGTTCTTGGCTCTGGCAGAGAGGTACAACTACAGGACAAGCACATTTATGACGCCCCTTGGAGAGATGGGCTTGGCTCTTCATGAGATAAAGTACATCTCATATTTACCAATGGGTGATTTGCCTTACGAGGAGTACGTCCCGACCAATGATGAGTTAGATAGACTTCGTCGAAAAAATCCAAAGATGGTAGAAGTCTTTGATGAGCTTTTGTGCCATTATAACATATGCTCTTTGTATTACCAAAACGGCTCTTCTGGTACATGCTATTCATCCAAATGGTTGACTTATCTTTTTCTCAACGACATTATTGAGAAAAAGTCAAAAGATCATGACTCTTGCAACCCTGATTTCTTCCAACCCCTCAGTAATAGTGAAGTGCTAAAGCTGATGGAGGAAAATAAGAGGATGGATATCAGAGTTGAGGATGAATATCAATATCCTCCTCTTAAGGCTGGAGAATTTGTTGAGAGCTTCATAAGAATGGGCTACAGGTCCATGTCCAAACAAGCCCAGCTGGCAGGATTCTTGACGTACTGGCTACGTCGATTCGTTGTGCCTGGAGCAAGTGCTGTAGACCGCTTCCATCGCGGTGTTCTTTTTGCTGCTGTCCGGTTAGTCTTCGGCTACCGGATGGACTTACTTTCAGCGATGACCTGTAGTATAAATACGGGTCTTTGTCTGTATGTTGATCTTATGATTAAGTGCAAGGGTGATAAGGTGAACTTCCCCAGACTGGAGTTACCTTACACATACTTATTTGGATGGTTGCTCTTGCATCATCCATCATTGATGAACCCTGCTATGGGAGCAGTTGGTGGCAGTTTTCTACGCAGATTCTCGCAGAGCAGGTGGTTATACACTAGTTTGAGGGACTGCAGAAGAACTCTAAACCTTGGCAAAGGATGGAATTTTCTTTGTACTTCCACTCCAACTGGTTATGAGCATATGGCAGCAAATCTGATTGACCTGGGGAGGTAACCAATAGGTCGGGTATCTTTTGAATGGCTGAAGACAATAGACCATCCCATCTATTATATAGATTTGAAGAAGAATGCTTCCTTGAACCATATCTGCCGAGCCGCTTCGCTCTTCAGTTTGGATATGACCAGTTTCATGTAGGTAACGCTATCACGTGCCTACAAGGAAAGGGTTATTTGATCGATGATGCCTGGGCCTGGGCTTACTATAATGCTCGAGACACAAAGACTATGTTCTCGATGCCAAATAGAACTGATGCTGGTCCAAGAATGCTGTATACTTATTCACAGTTTTATACAGCTGCAAATACATTTGCTGAAAACTATAGCCTCGTTGATAGTTTTGTAACAGCAAATCGTCTGAAGAGAAAAGCGACTGATACATTAGCTCTAATAACGATGAAGAACATGAGCCAATGGACGATCCATTAGAAGCTTCCAGGGAAGTCAATTTCCCTGAGGAAGTTAACCAGCCTTTAAGAATTTCTCTGAAGGTTGTTAAGTCTCCAGTTAAGGAGAAGAATAGAAGGAGAGAAGAGCCTTCTTCTCCAGCTGTGAAGAAGAAATTGATCTTGGAACATGCTTCAGAGATGGTTACCACCAGATCGCAATCCAGACAATTGGCCGAGTCCACTCGAGATGAAGCCGCTACACCGACCTCTGTTCAGAAATAAGTCGATGTAGTAAACATAGAGAGCCCTGAGAGGCCTCTACATAGAAGGAAGAAGCTGGCTCACAGAAGACAGAAGATAACAATTTCTCCTCCAAGGTAAATTTTGTCTTCGGTAGTGATGAACGCTGTGGCTGGAATCACCCTACCATCTCCTACCCCTGTTTCTGAGTCTGGGCATAAAACTCCTAGTCCAGAATGGAGGAAAGAGATCGAGCAGAGTGAAGAGAGAAATGAGGCAGTAGAGCCTAGAAAAAATGTTGCTGAGACAGAGCATGAAGCTTTGCCATCCCCTTTACCAATGATGGATACTACTCAACCTCCTGTTATACCGGGAGCAACCGTCGAGGAAGAGGATCGTTTGATGATCGAGGCTTTATATGACTGTGACTTCGGTTATCAAGAAGAAACTGATCATGCCGCTGCTGCTGCTAGTGAAGAGGTTCCTGAGGACATTGAGAACGAGGAGATCACCTCATCAGAAGCTGTTGATGAGACACAAAATCCAGAAGAGGATGTTGAGATCCAGACATCTCCTCGAGCTATTGATGACACTCTGACTCCTGAAAAGGAGGCTGAGGTGACGATATCTCCAGAGAAGATTGCTGATGAAGAAGTGGCTTTGGAGGAAACTCCAGTTGTTGCTCCCGAAGGTATTGTAATGAAATTAGCGATCTTCTTTTAATAAACAGCTTGATAGCTAACATCTTTATTCTTATCCATACAGAACCCGGATCTTCTCCTGCTCCTCCAGCATGCATGGACATAGTACTTGCGATGACAATTGCTAGTAGCAGTCGCCATTTATCCTGTGGCTCCGAAGCAGGAAGTAGTCAGGCAATAGTGTCTGAAGCTACTTCTGCTCAGCTAGAATCTATTCCAACAGATGATAGGCCTGTTGTCGGATCGAATCATGGTAAGACTGTTTTCACTTTTGATTCTTTTTGACAATAGCAAATGACAGGCAAAATGATAATATTTAATTTTGTAGAGGAACAACCAGGAGGAGCGACCAGCTCTACTCTAGCTCCTCTGTTCACAGAGCCTACTGTTCGAGAAACTGAACGTCCTGCTGCCTTGTCATCAACAGGAGTTGCTGCGACTCCTGGTGCTCTGACGACCAATCAATTCGTCGTCCAATCATTCACCAAATTCTTCTTCGATTTATTGGGGCCATTGATCAATAGAGTGATGGAAAAAGAGGATGCTGATTTTTACACAGTTAGAGGTCCAACCTCTTTCTTAATTCATGCTATCCGCGAGCAAGGTGACGAGCCCCAAGCTACTTTTCTTGAACATATCTTAAATGAGCTAGAGACTTCAATAAAGAACTATAAAGAGCTCAATAAGGGGGAGGTAGAACCCTTAGTTCAAGCAGAATTTGAACGGATGGCTCAGAAAGCTGCAGTGGAGAGAGTAAATTTCCAGATTCTCTTGGATACTTTTGCTACTAAATCAGCTGAGTACAATTCCAAGGTGGAATCAGGGGCGTCTACTGCAGTAAGAAAAAAGGGAAGAATTGCTGAACTACGAGCGGAGATTGCCCGTCTCCAAGAAGAATTGGAAAATGAGGTTACCGAGCATCAAACTGCACTCCAACAACTCGGTGCTATAACCCAAGAAAGAGACGAGTATGTCGCAGCTCATAATGATGAAATCACTCGCAGAATGGTGACCATGCCAATTTTCAACGAGACATCTGGGATGGAAGAGGCCAGGAAGAGAGTGATGGAATCTCGCGAAGAGCGATTGCAAACTCTGAGGCAACAAATAACCGGCTTGATGACACCACCAGCTTAAATAAAGAGATATCTTGTATCTTCCTGTCTTTTGTAGCATGTATGTTTTTGTAATGTCTTAAATTTCAATCAATAAAAAGATATTTTGTTGTAGCTCTATTATTTGTTGCATATCTTGTTCAGATATAAATAATAGAGATAGAAAATATATTCAGAGGTACATGACATGATATATTTCTCGATTTTAGAAAATAATCATATTCATTATATCTGCTCAGAGGTAATGTGGACGTGGCAGAATATAATTTGTCGAATATTATTATTTTAAATAAACGAAAATGAATCGTCAAAAAGGTGTGAACGAAATAAATGAACGAAATGAATCGTCGGGATGAACGGATGGACCGTCAAATGAATTGAATGAACGGGTGAACCGTCAGATGAACGGGTGAACCGTCGGATGGTTGGAATGAACGGATGAACCGTCAGATGGATTGAATGAAGGGGCGAACCGTCAAATGGATGTATGAACGGGCGAACCGTCAGATGATAATGAACGGACGAACCGTCAGATGATGATAATAAACGGGTGAACCGTCGGATGAATGTAATGAACGGATGAACCGTCAGATGAATTGAATAAACGGGCGAACCGTCAGATGATGATAATGAACGGACGAACCGTCAGATGATTGTAATGAACGGACGAACCGTCAGATAATAATGAACGGCCGAACCGTCAGATGAATATGCCACTTCGTTGTTTTGAGAATCTCCGCCTATAAATAGAACAGAAATCTGGAAGGAATGATTATTTCCACTTTTCAACATAAAGATGTCGTCCGGAGATGCATCCAAGAAGGTTGAAATTGTTTCGAAGATTGAAGTGGGCACTGAAGAACGTCCTGCCGATCCAGTCTAGCCAAAGCAGGCAGAAGTAGGCGAAAGTTCGTCTACACCCAAACCACCGCGAGATATCTTGGACTTTCTGCTTGAACCAGGAAAGACTGAAGAGGAGGAGGCCATGAGGATGGCTGCTTGCAAGTTCCTGGTAGGCTCGAGCAAGGATGTTCTCAGTTCTTTTGCTGATTATGTCTTTGATAAGGACGGCAGTGGTCCGCGTCCCAATGTTGAGAAGGACGATAGCGACCTTCCTTGATATCATGTAACATCATTTATGATGAAATAAAAATCAAACTTTATTTATGAACTGTCTGATCTTATTTACATAAAATCTCTGTTACATTTATACATAATATTTCTTAAGGAATTTGCCATTGATAGACATCATTGCAACTCGACCGTCTAACTCTGGAAGTTGATAGGCTCCATTTGAAAAGACTTTGCTGACAATATAAGGCCCTTCCCACTTTGCATCGAACTTGCCTTTGCTCGAGTGAGTCATAGTCATAGGACGTCTTACTGTTAGAACAAGTTCTCCTTGCTAAAAGGCTCT
The DNA here is from genome assembly GCA_029216955.1 of Iris pallida. NCBI lineage: Eukaryota > Viridiplantae > Streptophyta > Magnoliopsida > Asparagales > Iridaceae > Iris > Iris pallida. The sequence continues at coordinate 5,105,353 of JANAVB010006390.1, read as the reverse complement.
GACTTTAACTTTGCGGTTGAAAGTCTTCGAGATACGGGCTTGATACAACTCAATATGTTGTTGAACCAATAGCCGCTTTTCATCGAGTGCTTCCAACTTTTGAAGTCGAAGAAGATCGTTGTTCTCTGTAGTGAGTTCATTAGCAATAGCAATCCTTAAAGAAGGAATTTGAAGTTCTAGAGGAAGAACTGCTTCATAACCGTACACCAAAGAGAAAGGTGTAAAGTTTATGGGATTGCGAGCCGTAGTTCGATAGGCCCAAAGACATTCACCAAGCTTTTCACTCCAATTTCGTTTGTTAGCAGACACAAACTTTTTGAGGAGCTTGATGATAGTTTTGTTGAAAGCTTCAGCTAAGCCATTAGCAGCAGGATTGTAGGCTGTAGAAGCGATATTGTCAATCCGATGATCATCGTAGAATCTCGTAAACTTCTGGCTGATGAATTGCGGTCCGTTGTCATGGATGATTCATCGAGGTACACCAAATCGATAGATGACATGGTGTTTGATAAAGTTGATGACGCTGCTGGTCTTGACTTCAGCCAATGATATAGCTTCAGCCCATTTAGAGAAGTAGTCGGTTATTGCCAGTATGAACCGATGTCCTCTAGAAGAAGGAGGATTGATGGAACCTATGATGTCCATTCCCCAAGCTTCAAAAGGCCAGGAAGCAGCCGTCGGATGTAAAAATTCTGAAGGTTGATGAATAAAATCTGCGTGGATTTGACAAGCTCGACATTTCCTCGCATATTTGATGGCATCAGATACCATAGAGGGCCAATAATAACCCATGTGTCGGATGTGATCCTGTAGCTTAGGACCGGGTTGATGTGCTCCGCAGACACCGTCGTGAGCTTCACGCAGTACTTGCTTTGCTTCATCACCAGCAAGACAGCGCAAGAGTAAGCCGTCATAAGTCCGCCGATAAAGAGTCTTAGTGGTCTGATTGTAGTAAAATCGTAGAGACCTTCGACGAATACTTGTAGCTTTTTTGGGATCTTCAGGGAGTATGTCATGGACCACGAAGTCGATGAACGGAGTTCTCCAATTACTGATGACATTGACTTCAGTAAGATTACTGAACTCAATATTACGATTATTTTCGATACAGAACAATTTCCGATTAGAGACTACCACCACCTGTTGTCTTTTGATAGGAATGGCTAAGACTGCTGTAAGATTAGCCAAAGTATCTGCCTCAGTATTGCAAGCTCGGCGTACATATTCAATGAAGAAGGCTTTGAATGATGTAGCCATGTTGATTGCCGCTTCAAAGTAAGGTACTAGATCTTGATGGCGAACTTCATAGGATCCTCTAACTTGGTTAACAACCAACTTGGAGTCACCATAGACTTCAAGATACTCGATGTCAAGTTGTTTGGCTAGCTGAAGGCCAATGAGTAGAGCATTGTATTCTGCCACGTTGTTGAAGCAAGGCTCATCTAAGGAGCAGGCTCTTTGGATAGCTGACCCGTCCGAAGAAACAAGGACAACTCCAACTCCTGCGACGATGGCACCATTGGGTCCAATCCTGGATGTACCGTCAAAGAATAGACGCCAAGTAGGAAATTCTTCAGAGATTACATTAGATTCCAAAGTCTCGTCTGGAATTTCATCGTAGAGCTTGGATGTCTCTGGAATAGGATGGGCTGCTAAGAAATTTGCCAGTGCTTGACCTTTGACAGACTTTTGAGGAACATATACCATGTTATATTGGGCTAGCAGAATGGCCCATGTAGCCAGCCGAGAATTGAGTGTACTAGGCTTCTTCATAAGTACCCGAAGAGGATTAACTCGGGATATGACATGAATAGTTTGGCCAATGATGTAATGTCTCGTCTTCTGAACAGCAAACATAAGAGCTAGACATTCTTTTTCGACCGGGCTATAACGGTGTTCGGTACCAATCATAGTACGACTAAGATAGTAAATGGCTTGTTCATGGCCTTCTTTGTTCTTTTGGGCAAGTAAAGCACCCAATGAATGGTCCATAGCACGGACATACATCAAGAATGGTATGCCTGAGATTGGTGGCACCAAGACTGGTGGATTTATGAGATACCGCTTGATGTCGTCAAATGTTCGTTGACATTCTTCGGTCCAAACAAAAGATACACCCTTCTTCATGAGTTGAGTGAATGGTCTGCAGCGTCCAGACAGATTCGAAATGAATCTCCTGATGTACGCAAGTCGACCTTGGAATCCTCGTAGCTCTTTTAGGTTGCGTGAAGGACGTATCTCTTGAATGGCTTTGATCTTCTCGGGATCCACGTGTATACCCTTAGAGGTAATGACGAAGCCGAGAAATTTGCCACTAGAGACACCCAAGAATGACTTGGTGGGATTCATTTTGAGTTGGTGTTGGCGCATGAGATTGAAGATATTTCTTAAGTCTTGAATGTGATCTTCCTTTAGACGACTTTTAACAGCAATATCATCGACGTAGCATTCGACAGTCTTGTGCAGATGATCTCGAAAGATGGTACTCATGGCTCGTTGGTATGTTGCACCAGCGTTCTTGAGACCAAATGGCATTACGGTATAGCAGTAGACTCCACGAGGAGTGCAGAAAGAAGTACGTTTTTCATCTTCAGGATTCATCCGAATCTGATTGTATCCGAAAAATCCATCCATGAAAGATATTCGTTCGAACCCACAGGTGTTGTCGATCATGACGTCTGTGATAGGGAGAGGAAACTCATCTTTTGGACATGCTTCATTAAGATCCCGGAAGTCGATGCAGACTCGAACTTTGCCGGTTTTCTTTAGAACTGGACAACATTAGCTACCCAATCAGAATGCTGCTCTTCTCTGATAAAGCCACAAGCGACGAGCTTCTTGACTTCATCGTCAATTGCGTCCATCATTTCTGGCTTGAAGCGCCGTTGTTGTTGTTTGACCGGTTTTGCATTCGGCAGAATTTTCAATTTGTGAGTAGCAACTTTAGGATCCAGTCCTGGCATGTCTTCATAGCTCCAGGTAAAGACATCAATGTATTCTTTAATCAGAAGAATTAATTCTTGTTTATCCGCCTCTGGAAGGTTCTTGCTTATGAGTATTGGACGGGGTGACCCGCTCTCTACTACATCAACTTGAACTAATTGATCTTCGGTAGGCGGTTCCCTTTGTTCGAATCGGAGTTCCCACTGGGTATCCATTCGTTGAGCCCAAGGATCTGTTTCAGGACTTTCTTCAACATCCTAGTCATATCCTTCTGGAAGTTCGACGGAGACCATGTTAGAAGATACAGTCAACCGATGAACTTGACCAATACTGGTGTCAGAATCCTATGATATGGAATCAGAAGAGTTAGAACGTTCTTCACTATCAGATTCAGAGCCTGCTGGGGATAATAATGGAGGTGAAGCATATCCGAGACCTCTTTTAGTCCTGCTGTAGTACATCTCTGACTTTTCTTTCGGAACAGTTGTACGGATAGGAGTTCTCCGTCCTTTACCGTTGTTGAGGCCGCTCTTGAAGTCGTAACCTATCTTTCGGATGATGTCTTTTGATTGTTGATTGTAACGACGGAGTTGAAGATGCCCCGTGTCATTAACTTTGCTATCATCCGTATAGCTGAATTGTTGTTCCGGTCCTTTACTAAAAAGTATTAGACTCTCGCCTTTCTTACGAGCGGGAACAATACGAAATGAGTCCTTTGGGTGTTCAAATGAAACTTCAGTTTGAAGAGATTGTACAACTCCCATTGTAAATGACTGAAAGCTATCTAACATATCCAAATAGCATTTAGCATGATAAATGACATCCGTATACTGGAAAGTAGATGCTTTTTCATTGATTTGTACATTTGTATTTACAGCAGGACCTTCAGCCTTGGCAGGCTTAGTCAGATTGATTACAAGAGGAGGAGAAGAAGAACGTGGAGGAGGATTGGCTTTGTTACGACGGAGGTCGATAACAAACGGCTCAGAAGAGGTGAGCTCCCTTTTCTCCTTGTTATGAGATAAATCAATAACAAGGGGCTCAGAAGAAGTGAGCTGCTTTTTATTCTTGTTACGACGTAAGTCGATAACAAGCGGCTCAGAAAAGGTGAGCTCCCTTTGATCATGATCATCATTTGATTGCCTCTGAACTGGCAAGTGAATAGCCAGTGGTTTAGAGGATTGAGGACGAGAAACACGTCCTTTGACAGGAATGATAAGGGTGTCATTAGGCACTGTTTCTTGCTCTTCTTCAGTATCCAGAGACAGGACAACCTTCATGAACTCATCCTTGTACATACGAGCATCATTGCAATATGCTTCAACGCCTTTGAAAGGATAGAGATCATCAACCTCCTTTTGCACCACTCCATTGTCATCCACATATTTAAAACATTGATGGAGAGTCGAAGGGACAATGTTATGCTCGTGCAGAAATGGTCTTCCCAGCAAAGCATTATAGGAACAACCATGATTGTCAATGATATAGAAGGTGACCTTTGTACGAAGATTGCCTATTTGAAGTTTTAGGCGAATCTTGCCTAGAGGCTCACTCCTTCCCTGATTGAACCCAAGGATGGTGGTGATTGTACTGGAAAGACTATGCACCGGGATTTTCAGCGTATCCAACATTGTCTTCGGCATAATGCTGAGAGCAGATCCTGGATCTATCAAAATACGATCGACTTTTATCGAGTCGACATATCCTGTATAGTAGAGGGGACGGTTGTGCCTATTGTCTTCCATCAACATGTCGTCTTGTGTGAAAGTTATGTTTGGAATTAACTCCAACACGCTATAACAATGGAGGCAAGAGACTGGCTCTGCTTTTGGCTTCTTCAGAAGGGCTAAGCAGGTTTCAGCTTGCATGAGAGCTTCGTTCAGAGTTTTTCGAGTTTCTTTAGAGAGGCGCAAGAGCTCAAAGATGGATAGCCTGGCTGGTGTATTGGCTAACTGAGCCAAAATATCAAAATTGTAAGGCTTTTCAAGTCCAGAAGGAGATGACTTCTTCAAAGGTTTGTCGAAGCGGACTTGCTGTTTGCCTTTGTCAGCGACCGTCGGCTTGGAAGGAATGGGTATCACAACCGGTGAAGAAGTAGTAGGAATATCCTCAGTAGAAGCAGGCTGTACTGGAGCAGGCTCAGAGAAAGAAGCAGGATTCTCTTGGGCTTCGGGGTAATCCTTTAGATAAGCTTTCCCTGATCTGGTGCCCAACAGGATTTCTTCATCAACTATGGGGTCAAAAGACACCATATTGTAAATCTTTGTCTTGCCCTTGGAGTGATCTTTCTTCTTGGAGGAAGAGGGAAGTTCGAACTCTGAAGCAAGATCTGGATGAATCCACATAATCTCGCCATTGTCAAGAGACAAAGGGACGAGACCTTCACTTCATGGAGGAGGAAGATTCTCGATCTCGAGAGTAGCTTTGGGGATAGGAATGACGCCGTGTTGCACCATTTGGGGCGGAAAGTCACCAAATTGAACTGAGACCATGTTTGCGGTAATAATCTTCTCATCTTGTTGCAGAGTGACAACGCCAGCGTTAACCAGCTCCTGAATTTTGCCTTTGAGCACATAACATGCTCGAGTGGGATGTCCGATGAACCTGTGATAGACACAGTACTTGGGATGATCAGTCTTACCGACTTCATCGGGCTTCTTTGGATCTGGAAGTTGGATTTTATTGCTTTTGATTAAGCAATCAAAGATGCTCGCTGTGTCATTCTCGTCAAAGGAATATTCTACTTTAGGACGAGGTTCTCTCGGTGGAGGTGCTGAAGGAGTAGAAGTGGACGTATGAGGAGCTACGTTAACCGCCAGAGATTCTTTGTTCTTGTTCAAATTGATGTTCAAAGTTTCTTTCCCTTTGCGCTTGTTCTGGCGATTGCCACTACCTGATGTTTGATGTTCATCCCGGTCGGGGTTAGACATTTGTACCCCTAGCTGCTTAAATTTGTCGGCGCTAACTTCAGCTGCTTTAGTGTTGACAATGAAGGATGGCCAATCTTGGAACTGAGTAGATCCCGTCCATATGCTGATGATAGGCAACAAATTTGCCTTGCAGGTGTCTATGGTGACAGCAGCCGGAGTTCCTGGAGGCATTTTCAAAGCTTTTCGACGGAATCTTTCAATGAAACTTTCAGCAGTTTCATTGTGCCTTTCTTTAATTTTATTGAGGGCTGACATAGTCATGTCGTTAATTCCCTCGTAAAATTGTTCCAAAAAGATTTACTTTAAGCCAGAGAAGGAGGTGATACAACCATCGGACAAGCTTCTGTACCAATCGTATGCTACGTCGGCTAAACAGCCGACGAATACTCTGGTAAGAAGAGCGTCATTTGGTTGAAGTTGGACAGTCATAACCTCAAAGTGGTTAATGAACTGACTGGGAGATGTGCTGCCATCAAACAGCGAAATGGTTAGGATCTTGTACTTCGGAGGAAACGAGACTTCCTTCCATTCAACTGGGTAAGGTTGCTTGATCCCCAATCTTTGCAAGTTGTCCTTCTCCTTGAAAGCTTCGAACTGAGTTCGCAGGAGCTTCACAGCTTCATTGGCATCTTCCACTGATGTAGAAGGAGCAGGCTGAACCACAGTGTTAGGAGGAGGAACAACATGATAAGCACTACCCCCAGCACCTGACTGACTGGGTGTAGGTTGGACTTGTACAGGAGGTACTGGAAGAGATGCTACCCCCAACCCTGCATTAACAGGCACTGACGATGCTATAATTTCAAGATTTGCAGGTGGTACGGTCGGTGGCACTGTGTGCTGGGCTACAATGATGGAATGCATACTTGCGACCATTTCCGCCATTGTCTTCAGCTTATCTTCTAGTGCAGCTATTCTTTGTTCTTGACTAGCTGAACTGGAAGCATCAGGATCTTCATTGACAACATAAGCTGTCACTTCTCTGGGTACAGTGGAGGACACTGTTTGTTCTGAGCTTTCGCTGTATGCATCATAGTCGGAGAAAGAATCATCTCCTGAGTGAGAAGGAAGAAGACGTTCAGAAGGATCTTGAAGATTCCTTTGACCGATTGTGTCTCGGCTTCGGGATCGGGTATATTGGAATACTCCTTCAGAAGATTCTTGGAGTAAATCCAAATACCGTTGGCTTGGCTTGCGAGGCTTCCCGTGCTTAGAGCACTTCCTACCCCCAGTGTCTCTGGAAGTCATGTTGATGGAAGCGTACAGGACCTCGTCTTCATCTTCCGACATAGGTTCAGAGTTAGGAAAGTTCAGACGATCGAAGACAGATCGTCTAGTTGTTTGACAACAACACTTGATAACAACCTTGTGATTACAATGATGATGATCATTTGGTTGAATTAGAAGTGCTGAAGTGTTGTCCCGCCTTTGCTTGAGGTGTTCTCGGAGATCGGGAACAGCAATGGGACGAGAAGAAGTTCGAGGGATATGTTCTTTAATAACATTCAAAATATGGTTCCGGTTCTTCAAATGTTTTGTCCCTCGAGTGTACAGGGAAGTGCTCATTTCATTGGCATATGTGTCCGGATTCTTGACCCTGGAAGTTTGCTTTTGATGATGTTTGGTCTTCGGCATTGGCTGTTTGCGTTTTGCCGAAGTTGGCCTGTTGAGATAAGTTCTTAGATCAGCAAACTCACCCCCAGGGGTTTCTATTTGAGACACCAGCAATTTTCTCTGTCTAGAACGGGAGATCTTGAGGGTTGGGAGATCTTGGAATTCTGCTGCCGGAGTAGGCAGAATACCTCTTTGATCAGTACAAGTTCTTTTAACATGGAGAGAAGAATCCTTGTTTGAAAGAGTTTTTGTACTGACTGATGCCGAGGCACGTTCAGTGTGATCTTCTACGGTAAAGACCGAAGAAGACTGAGAAAAGACCAAAGGGCCTTTTCCTTTGTTTTGTAAAGAAGGGTTAGCTAAAGAGCGTTTCCCTCTGTTGTCTTCCAAGTCAAAAGACGAGGAAGTTTGAAAAAAGACCAAAGGGCCTTTTCCTTTGTTCTGAGGAAGAGGAGGAATAGCCAAAAGACTACCCCCAGTGGATTGCGCAGGAGCAGCAGGATGTTGGAGATGAGCAGTACTCTTCCCCTTGTTGTGAGAAGAAGAAAGATTAGCCAAATGGCTCTCTCTCTTAGATTGTGCAGGTACAGTTTGCGTATGAATTGATGGCGCACTGGCAGGTTGCGCAGGAGAGTCTTTGGCAGATGACTTTCTGGTTTTGGCCACAGACACTGTGGTTTGCGCATCAGGAGTTCTGGCCACAGAGTGTTTGGGGTGCACTCTAGTTGCTGGAGTGTTGGTTTGCGTAGGAAGATTGGCAGCCAACTGCGCCAGAGGCAGAGGAGTCTTGCACCTTGATAGGGCAGCATATAAAGTCTCTTATGCACTGGCAACAGCAGATTGCGCAGCATCTTTGACAGCAGAAACATTATAATGCGCAGCTGTCTTGGAGGTAGAATCAGCAGATTGCGCAGCAGTCTTCTTCGCAGAAGGAATAGACTGCGCAGCATTCTTAAGGAACCACACTGGGCGCACTTTGCTTGTTGCAGAAGTTGTTGCAGTGCGAGGGGTGGTCCTGGAGTTGATCATGGCTTCGTAGGCCGTCTGGTTGACCTTCACAACCAGAGTCTTCTGCGTCTTCCCGATAGACGCAACGTCACATTGAGTTGTCACTTCCTCGTCGGAGGAGAAAGTCGTCCCCAGCAGAGTCGCCATTTTGTTTGCAAAAACAAAAGTATTGAATTTTATTGATACAAACTTTGTAAAGATTACAAGAATTCTGGGAAAGTACAACTGTAGAAATCCAATCTAGAAGACGATTGCTTTATCCCTTGGACGATGTGAACTTTGAAGACGGTAGCCTCTGAAGTTGAAGGCAAAAGCCTCGGAAGAATGCAGCAGCACTTGGGCAAGAACTCCTGAACTCTCTGATATTTCTGAACTTTATGTCTGATCCCCTTGAATGAAGACTTGAAACTCTATTTATAGAGTTCTGAAAATAACTAATTTTTAGTTATTCTGAATGGCGCAAGTTGGATTGCGCAGAAATTGGATTGCGCAGCATCAGACTGCGCAGGCAGTTGTCTGGTCGTGGGCCATCTGTCTTGGACAAATGGCATCATTTGAATGAAATGCGCATGATCGTGTGCAGACGGTTGCCACGTAACGAGCAATTGATGGCATGAATGCCACGTGTACTTTTGTCAGTTGTCATGATGAAGTGCGCCACATGAATTGCGCTGACTTTGTATTGCGCTAGGATAGATTGCGCTAGGATGGATTACGCTAGGATGGATTGCGCAACAAACAGATTACGCTGCATGTACAGCTGTCCTCGAGCGCTGTGCGGTGCAATAAACGAACAGTCTCCTCGTTCTTCGTGCTGTCAGCTGTCAGAAGATTTGATTGTGTCAGATAATGATGATATGGCCACGTCAGCTTGTGCAGTTGAAAGTGTGCGCAATCTAGTGTGTGCAATCTGATTGATGCACAATCTGATGTATGCGCAGTTCATTTGAAAGTTGTATTTCTTGATTTTATGGCTTTGTTGATGGGTGCAACTTAATTTTTTAAGACCTATACCGACTGCTGCGATGATCTGACGCCCGTGGGAGCTTTCCCAGCTAGCTAGGAGATCGTTGAAGCCCCCAGGATGCGGTCTCTGCCGGAGCTTGGTGTTAAGGCTGGACCACAGCTGCCCAGCCAGATCTTCGGAAAGAAGGACGTGCTCAACCGACTCCACTTGGGGGGAGGCACAGCAATGGCATCTCGAAGCGAGGCTGTAGCCGAAATAGGTGATGGAGTCGTCAATGGGGAGCTTCCGTCTCTGAGCTCTCCAAATTAAGATCGACCATTTATATGGGATGCATGATTGCCAGTAAGGGGAAGTGAAGGGTGACGGGGTGCCAGTCCCTTTGGCTACGGTCCTAGCAGAAGCCAGCGAGAACTTGCCACTAGGATTGGGGGTCCATCTTAGGGAGTACGGTTCATTGGAGATCCGTAAATTAGCGGTTGTGATACTCGCGGTCGCCTCCTGCCCAAGCCAGTCTCGGACTTTATTCTAAATCCATCCAGAAGTGGTGTCCCACAGGTCTCGGATCTCTCCGCTGTGATGGTTGTTGACCGTGAGAAGCGTGTCTCTCAGCCAACGCTCGTTGCTCACCGAAGATTGGCCATTGCCCAGCTGCAGGCGGATAAGGGGTTCGGTGATATCGCAGCCGCGAGAGATGCGTCGCCAAGTGGCCGAAGATCTGTTGTTCACTAAGGCCGTGGAAGGGTGGGTGAATCTGAAGTATCTGGCCTTCATAAAACTGGACCAGAGAGAGTTGTCCGTGCGCAGCTTCCACCATAACTTTATGGAGCATGTGTCCGCTAAGTGTTCCAATCTGGAGAATCCCAGTCCACCCTCCTCGGTGGGTTTGGCCATGGTGTACCAACTGGCCCAGTGGTGTTTATCCTCGCCATGTCTGTGACCCTAAAAGAATCTGGCAAAGAGGGATTCGAGCTTGGAGAGAACCTTCTTGGGGGGCCCACAGACGGTCAGGATATGGATGGGAATAGAGGAGAGAACGTGTTTGATCAGCACCATCTTCCCGCCTGGGGAAAGGGTAGCATTGTGCCAGCCCTCGATCTTCTTGCTGATAGAGGACACCAGTGATTCGAAAATGTTCGAGTTGGATTTTTCGTAAACTAACGGGCATTCTAAGTAGAAGAACAGGGATACGCGATGGCGAAGGAAGTCAGATTGGCAAGCCTTATGGAATGATTCCTGTCCGCTTTGTGGTGGGTGTAGATGATGCTTTTTTTGTTGTTGACACACTAACCTGGGCATCTGACATATCTCTCCAGGGTTCTGTGAACAACCTCAACTGATCCGATGTCGCTAGAAGAGAAAATGAGGACATCATCAGCATAAGCGAGATGAGTAATGATGAGACAACGATGGTAGTGTGGAAGTGGTGGAATTGAGGATTATTGATCATGCTTTTGAGGTTTTTGCTGAGAGCTTCGGCTACAATGATGAAGATGGTGGCAGACAAAGGGTCCCCTGACGTACTCTGCGGTTGGAAGGAAAGAAGCCCTCCGCTTGGCCGTTGATGACGGTGGAGAACCAGGAGTTGTGACGGATCTGAAGACAATGTCGATCCAGGGTTCGGAGAAACCAAAGGCTCTGAAGACCCAGATCATGAATTGCCAGTCCAATCGATCGTATGCTTTCTCCATGTCTAGTTTGTTGGCGACATTGTCCCCTCTGGCCAGGAATTTCATGCAAGTGACCATCTCTTGTGCAAGTAGGATGTTGTCAGTGATGTTTCGCCCCTTGACAAAGACGCTCTGCTCATCGGAGATGATCCTAGGCAGAAGGTCGAACATATGATTGGCGATAATCTTGGAGATGATCTTGTTGGTGAAGTTGCATAGGCTTATGGGCCAGAAGTCTCTGAAGGGCTCCGGATTGTATTTTTTGGGGATAAGGATGAGGTTGGCTCTGGATATAGATTTTGGATATCTGCCCCCTGGAAGAAAGCGATGGAGGCCTCCAGCAAGTCAAGGGCGACGATGTCCTAACACGATCTGAAAAATACCCCGGAGAACCCATCCGGACCGGGGGCACTGTGTTCGTCAAGGGCCCAAACCGCAGCCTTGACTTCTTCTGCAGATGGAGTGACAAGCAGATGATTATTCTCGCTATCTGTGATGATGTTGGGGACCTCAGAGAGAAACTCGTCGTCCTTGGTAATCTTCTCTTTGGCGAAGAGAGACGAGTAGAACTGGGCTGCGGCCTCCTAGATGCTCTTCTGGTCCCGCAGATGGGTGCCATTGACGTCCGAGATACGGTGAAGGTTGAGCTGATGTCTACGCCCCTTGACACAAGCGTGAAAAAAGCTTGAGGATAGCTCTTGCGAGATTGAGCGCTGCTCGTGCTTCCGCTGATCGTTCCGAGATGAGCCGGATTTCTGCTTTGGTCACGTCATCTTCCGCGGTTCTTATCGCCTGGAAGATGTTGCCGAAAGCGTCCCTGCTCTAAGTAGAAAGCGCCCTGCTAGTACCTTCGAGCTTAACCGCGACTTTAACCAGGGGGTCCAGGTCATCTGCTGACCTCCAGGCTATGGTCACAACAGATTTAAATTGGGGATGATGTCTACAGAAGTCCAGAAATCGAAATAATTTTTTGATGTGCTGGGAGCTGCTGCTGTTCTCAAGAAGGAGGGTGGAATGGTCCGATTCAGTAGAGTTCAGGTGGGAGAGGTTGGAGATGAGGCCCATGTCAGACCAGAGGCTGTTGATCAGGGCTCGATGCAGACAAAAATTATCACGACCCGCTCCCGAATAATCGGATACGAGTCAGACACGCCTAGCCTTCGTTGTTAGACACGACGAAGTAAGTTGTAACAAGCTAGGGAAATCTAACCAGATAAACATAAATGTGTACAATCACATCATCTAAAAATGTTCCCAGAACGATCACCATAATCCACAAATCCATATAACATAAATGTACTAGAGTCATCAGGAATGAAATGTACTATGAACTCTAAAATAGTATCTAGGAGTAAGGCTAAACAGTCTAAACCTGAAGCCTCTAGCTAAGTCATGTCTCCATCCTGCTCAACTAATGTCCCGGGCTCTGGCCTATATGGTAGAATGATATCCTGCAAGTACACCTGCAACATATCCAGTCAGGAGCGGAGCAAAGTACAGTTCTAGGTAATGAACAAGAACATCATGATATGGAAATGAGTACAGGAGAACATGAACTATAAAGTACAAGAAAATTACATAGAATTACATGAATATAAGTACCGAAAAAAAAGTACAGGAATATAACTATGAACCTGAAGTACAAGACATGACAAGTGCACCATATTTGAAATACAACTAGCCTATGTGACCGACTGGGGTGAGTACAGAAGCATGTACAGGAGTACATGAATATGGTATGTCTTAGGACTCGCGTGCACGATGCGAGACCTAAGCTATCTACATGAATATGATAACCGGGGTTTGGTCACATAGCTAGTGTATTTCCCCACCCGACACAAGTAAGTACAAGAACAGAAAATACGGGAGTACATGATATCGTGTCATGACGTGTCACAAGAAGAGTACACGATATGTAAATGCATAAAAACCATAGAAAAGTACTTACCTTGCTCCGGAAAAGTACGGGTAATCAATGGATCTGGATGTCCTCCTGAATAATGATATAAGTTGGTTATTTTCTAAACAATTATTAATTAGCTAACTAAATTATTCGCTGACCATAACTAGCTATTGATAATACATACTCTAACTATATATACAAATACTAAAAGAATTTATCTAGAATAGCTAGCAACTATACAAAATAGCTAAATAATAAATACTAGATAAGAAGAGAAAATTAATATTAAATATTAAATCAATTTACAATTATTATTTGGAAATTTCTTAGTGGCAATATAATACTAGTAAAAAAAACTTATACTCTATTTAAACAATTGAAGTAACCAAAATTAAAATATTTCCTTTAGTAAAGTAGTTAGTAAAATAGACTTGATAAATAAGAATTTGAAAATACTAAGAAATATTAATCACAATTAATAATATCATTGACAGTAGTCAAAATAACCAAGCACAACTCTGCTCCTAAATTCTCTCATGGCCCATGTTGCCACAAGCTTAGCCTAATAGTATACTCAGCTCACAACAGTCCAAAATCTTATGAAGTTAAAACAAATACCAAGCCTAACCAAAATAGACTTGGCCTAAACTCTCACACAACCTGTTAAATAAACCAACCTCATGCCCAACGGTACTGCCAACCACAACCCAATCTAGAGTTAAAATCAGAATCCAGCAGCATTATACAAAAGTCTTAGCGATACTACTAAATTTACAACCAGTTTAAGTAATTCAATAAGCTTGGTCTGTTACTGTTATCAAACCATACTCTGATGCACCCCCACTGAATAGTAACAAAATATACTAGCTCAAGACTAAGCAGGAAACCAACAATATAAAAACTTAGCAAAATTATACAACACCCAACCAATTTTACAGAACCAAAACTTACTATAATAGACTACCAACAATTTAAACTCCTTAACGTGCCCATGCAACACTCCAACCCCAACGTTCTCCTGGACTAGACACCACCAGGTCTGGACACGAACTACTCCGGACATATTCAACGCTTGGACACCACCAAGTCTCCACTACTCCAAGGCTCCCTGTGGCTTCAGTCTAGTATAACTGTTAAGTTCATCATCACTAGCTACTAAATCCATTCAAATATAGGTTCCCACCCTTACTATGCAACGCCTGAGTCCTCTCTCCAGCATGGCTTGGATACCATACGAACACTGGTCGAAAAGTACTACAGCTGACATGAACTCGACACAAATATATCAAACAATAATTTGCATGGTGGAGATTACAAACCTAGAAGGGAAGCCTCTGATTCAACCTCAACTCTGTTATCCTTCGTGTCCGATACGGGTCCTGCGTGTCCGATACGGGTCCTGCGTGTCCAGATCGATATAATACTTATGATTCGAGCATTACTTCAAATACTAGGAGTGCAGATTTAAACTAAATTAGGATAGATTTATACTGATTCTACTATCTTGATTTGAAATAAACACAAATGAAAGGAATTCAAAGAGTATCGCACCGTCCACTCCTAACCTGATCTTGATTGATCTCCAACAATCAAACGATCAACTCTTCCCCAAAATTAACTCATTCTTCGAGGTCTTCATCGATTCGTTGGAAGAATGTCGCGCCGGAGGGATCAGAATAAATATTGCAGATCCGATCGTTGACTCGTCCGAGAAGATCAGATCATCGGAAAGGAGAGTGGCAAATGGCTTCGATCCATGTCTCGTCAATCATCGATGGCGAGCTCGCGGTGTCGGGAAAGAAGAGTTGTCGAGGAAGATGAAGACCTGACAGTTCGTTGTGGACGCCGAGAGTTGCTCATTTTTTTGTCAGAAAGACGAAGTACCGCAGCCTGGGAGGAGTACAACCGCCAGGAAATCGTCGAGGAAGACGGTTGACTATGCGCCGGAGAAGTCGCACGTCGCCGAGAGGCGTGATGTCGGAGTAGGAACTCATCATCACCATAAAAATTAGGGTTAGGGTTTCGTGGACATTGGAGGGAAATGGGGCTTCGAGAGGAGAAGGGAGTGGAGATGAAATTCTTGTGGAGAGCTCGGCTTGAGCTCTGCTAAGAATTGAGTGAGAAGGAAATTCTCTCTCCTCATTCTTATATACAGAAAAATGGAAAGAAGGGGGAAATTTGCAATTAGGTATTCTTCAATTATGGCATTTGCAAATTTGTCCAAAATTTTGTTAGGAATATGGTTATGGGTGTTAGTGAAGTTGTTAGAAAAAGTGGAAATTATTAGGAGAATATTCTAAATTAATTTCTAGTCTTGATTAATTGATCATGTGTCTAAAATCTCTAGAGTCTTCCTCCTCACTATTCCTTCAATAAATAATAAACTAAAACTCACTTTCCTATAACTCATAATTAAGTTAATGCTAAAAATTAATCAGAAAAAAATTAATATTCTCTAAAATAAATTATGAATAATTATTTTCCTAAATTTCTTAAAATATCAAGAAAATACCAAAATTTAATAATTTCGGGAAATCAGGATTACTGGAATATTGTCGACGGGCTCCTTCCTGCATGTTGCACCAAGTGAAAGCCTTGCTGGAGAATGGGAGGGGGTTAAGTTGGGCGTTGAAAATAAAGTTGTTAAAGTCTTCCATGGCCGTAAGCTGGGGTGGTCTACCCCCTAACTTCTCGGAGCTGCAAGAGATCGTGTTGAAGTCACCAATGCATATCCATGGAAGGTTGTTGTAGGGGAGGTGAGAGGCTAAAAGGTGGTCCCAGACGAGCTTGCGCTCAGCAATGTCACAGCTGCCGTGAACTGCCGAAAGAAGGGAGCGGGATTGAAGCTCCGAGTGCTCAACCCAGCAAGTGAGAGCTTGTCTCGAGTCCTGGACAAGGACGAACATGATCCTGGTGGCAAAGAAAATCCAGATATCGTGATTTTCGGCAATAGCGCCTGGAATCCGAGTTGGAGCTGGATGCCTTTTTGTCTCTTCTGCGGAAGTTGGGTTCTATGACCACTAAGATGTCGATATGGTGAGTTTTCTTGAGGCTGAGGATTCTGTTCAGCGTCGGTTTATTGGCTAGACCTCTCACGTTCCAAGAAAGGATGTTAAGCATTTGGAAGGGGGAGGGGGTCGGGGTTGTGGAGCCTCGCAGTGGACCTCGTGATCTTGGCCGAATGTTGTCCTTGTTTGTTCCGTTTCTTCTGTTTGAGAGATTTTTTTTGTAGGAGTTGTGGGTATCTCTGTAGGGGTCTGGCGCTGCTTCTGGGGGGGAACTGGTCCCGAAGTCTACTGGTGGTTCGGGGATGGTAGTGTCTTTATAGTTATCTGAATCTGAAATGGCACACATGGGGTTGTTGGGGTCCAGGAAGCCGGCTTCCTTGGCTTGTCTCAGCCTTTCCTCTACCGCTGGATCGAAGGGGGCCTGGCACTCTCTGATGGAGTCTGTAGTGTGAGTCGATTGTGGAACTGGATCTGCGGTGGTCGGAAGTGTGGAGTCCTTCTCAAAACTTGTAACTTTTGTGCTGGAAGTTTGGTTTGTGGCCTGCTGCGGTTCGCTGGGAGATGTGATGATCTTGGCTGGACCCACTTCTGGGTCGGCGAGCGGTTGTGTTGTGGTGTTGTGATGAGGAGGTGAGGGTTCTCTTGTGGGACAACTTCGTTTATAAAGTCTTCCATGTTCAGGGCTTCGAACCTGTTAGCGATGGAGATTGCATTTGGTTTTGGGGTGGTGGTATTGCCTTATTCTGGGGGAGTGGAGGTGGTAGCCTGGGTTGAGTCAGGGCTTTCTTCAAACCTGAGGTGTGAGTTTGAGGGCGGTTGGTTGTGGTGTGGCTCCTCTTGTTTCTTTTGCTTGGGGGGATCCTTGGGGGCAAGTGGTTTCTTTTGTTTCAACTCAGGATGAGCTTTGTAGCAGAACTTGGTGAGGTGTCCTCTGATGTGGCAGTGGTTGCAAAAGAGGACGTTGTTGTCGTAGATGAGGGGCTGGATATGTGCCTGACTTTCTAACTCAATATTGATCGATTTGGGAAGGTCTGTGGAGATGTCAAGTTCCACACAGACTTTGGCATAGTTGGCTCTGGTGATATTACTGGTTTCTTCTGCCATAGCTACAAAGGTGCCAAACGAGTTGACAATTCTTTTGAGCGGCGCTGGGATGAAGCAGATCAGAGGGGGGTTGGGGATTGTGACCCAGGCTGCCACAGTGGGTGAGTCCTCTCTGGGGTTGAGGGTATGCGACCATCTGACAACTGTCATAGTTTTGGTGTCAACCTTGCTGGTGCCATGACTCAGGGCAACCTTTCGTCTTTCTTCGAAGAGAAAAGCAGCATAATGCTTTTGGGGTCCATGGGGGCAACTCTGTAGGCTGATTTGAGGTGCCATTTGGCTATGGATTCTTGGACACTGGCGAGTTTGGGGCACCCTGAGGAGAATTGGAGCACAAAGGAGAATGAGAACCGTTGGTGAAGGGAGAAGAGGTCGGCGTCGGAGAATGGGATCGATAATGGCTGACCCTTGGAAGACTAGGGATAGTCGATCTCAGAAAGAGGGACGTCGGAAAGGATCGGGAACTGTTGTGCTATTCGGCCGGGTCTCACCAGATCAGCAAAAGAGACCACGGAGGATATCCCACGGGGAGCTGGTGTACCCGAGGGAGAGGGGGAGGTAGGGCCAATTGGAGAAGGAGGAGCCTGGCCACTGCCTTGGGACGGGTGCTAAAGCTTGGGTCCTTTAGAGATATCAACATAGGAGGAGGATCCGCGAAGGGTGGGCGATCCTGAAGAGGTAGTCGGAACGCCCAGCACAAGGGGGGAGGTAGGGCGCATAGGCCACCCCAGCTCCTGGGGGCGCATAAGGGGGGGGGGGGGGACCGGGCGCTTGGACGTCCCCGGCCCCTCGGGGCAGCGCACGACCCTAAAGCACAGATGGCTTAGAGGCTTTGGGGGGTGGGTGCATAGGCTGGTCCAGCGGAGAGGTGGCGCTGGCAATCGCGGCTGAGGTAGGACCGACGGATGCCACTTTCTCGGAAGAGCTGCACGCGATGGGGGCTGGAATGGATGAGCTGGGCCGGGGGGGTCCGGATGTCGGCGCATGGGGCGCAGCACGAGAGGGGACTGAGAGGGATGTGGAGGGCGCATACACGGGAGGGAATGAGAAGGGCGCATGTACGGGAGGCGCATAGCCCTGGACCCCCTGGGCGAGCACTGAGCGACCTGGCGCAAGACCGGACCTCGCTGAGCCCAGAGAGGAGAGAGAAGAGCCGGGTGCATAATCCAGCCCTGCTAAGGCGCTGGGGCCAAGATTGGAAGGCACGTAGACCTCCGACACGAAATGAGCGCATATCCTGACAACAAGGGCGTGGTCGCATGCCGACTCCACTGCGGAACGCGAGAGGGGGAAGGGGGAGCCACCACTAATAGGGAATTCAAATTTAAATTCAGAACCGGTCGACTCCCGGAGGGGAGAGGGCGGTAAGGCACGACACTCGAGGCTAGGGGGATGCCCGGGGGCCAGCTGATCTTCCTAGCGACCCCTGCCGGAGCTAGGCCAGCGATGGCCAGATGCTCCGGCGACCAGACCGGGGCCGATCGACCGGAGGGCGACGGGGCTGCTGGGGGCGGAGCGCCGATACGAGCAGGTCGACCAGATGCGGCCGGAACACAGGGGGAGATAGGGCGCGGAGGGCCGTCGGCTCCGACGTCGGGCCGGCCGGGCGATCCCGCGCCTGGCTAGGCCGGCGATGCTCTCTGGCGAAGATGGGGAGGTCGACGGGAGGGGGAGAAGGGGGGAGCGCCATCTTCAACTTTAGCTAGTTTATATTATATATATATATATATATATATATATATATATATATATATATATATATATATATATATATATATATATATATATATATATATAAACCCCCCTAAAAAACCCCCTCATTCTCAGCCGTAATTTAATGTTAATATTAATGTTAATATTAATGTTAATATTAATATTAATGATAATATTAATGTTAATATTAACATTAAATACTAAAATTAACATTAAACATAACATTAAAATTAACATTAACATTAATATAAAAATAAAATAAAAAATTAATATTAAAATTAACATTAATATTAATATTAATATTAACATTAAATTACGGCTGAGAGTGTGGGGGGCTTTTGGGGGGTTTTCTAAGGGGGGTTTTTGATCCGCTCCCATATATATATATATATATAAATATATATATATATATATATATATATATATATATATATATATATATATATATATATATATATATATATATATATTTCAGAACACTACCATTTTTTTAGAGATATAGAGAGTACCAACTCAGGTTTACAAAAAGATAAGGATTTCTAAAATCCGAAAACAAAAAGCAATAATTATAGCTTCTTCTTCCCATACGAGCATGCGATTGTTGCTTTGGCAATTTGTCTCTGGATCTCCTGGCATATTTGTCTCCCATTGTACTTGTATTGTTCGTATCTCCATTTATTACGGTTCTTCCATAACACCCAACAAATAGCCCCGACCGTGATTTGTTTATAATGCAGATTATTCTTACGCCACCACAGAGAAAGACAATCTTCAAAGCATGTAACCCTACCCCGAATGTGAAGAAGGTGTTGTAAAGTGTGCCATGCATTCCTAGCCAACTCTCCATCAAAGAATATGTGATTGATAGTTTCTGATGAAGGATTCGAACAACAGTGACAAGTAGATGCAAGCTGAAAACCCAACCTTTGTACATTATCATCCGTCGGGAGGCGATTATGAAGTATACGCCATAAAAGCACAGACCATTTGGACGGTATACATGAGCTCCAGATGTTCTTGAACCTGTTATCAACAGGATAATGAGTTCGGATAACCTCCCAAGCAGATGAAACAGTGAATCTTTGCGCATTTCTCCAATGAATATCAGTGTTATCCTCCTCAATCAGCTGGAATCTGATGTCGAGATCCCTACCAACCATGATACGATGCCAAATGTGAGATGAGTTGGAGTGAACAATAACGTCATTAGGATGGATTGTCGGGAAGTATTTCATCCTCATGAATTGTGTCCAAAGTAGGTCCTGTGATCTAAGTTTCCACCAAAGTTTAACCGTAAATGCATCAAAGATGTCCTTGAGTCTCCGAACACCAAGGCCTCCCTCTTCGTGGGGTCTAGCAATATGATTCCACCCTATCCAGGAGTGTTTCCTGTTTCCATCCTTCGATCCCCATAAGAACTCACTGAACATTGCTTCAATTTGAGTTAAAACACACATAGGAGGATTACTGGCGGCAAGGCAATAAATAGGAATGGAGGATAATACAGATTTAATGAGAACTAATTTACCTCCGGGGGACAAAGTCTTGTTATGCCACCCTTCAATTTTACTACGAACCTTGTCCGTGAGCTCTTCGAACATAGCAAAATTCCTTCTACCCGTCATAAGAGGACAACCAAGGTAGGTTATGAGGGGAGTTTTGATCTGATACCCAATTATAACGCTCAAATAATTGGCTCTGTCTTCAGGGAAATCTGAAGATACACAGATAGCTGATTTAGTGGAGTTGACGAGCTGACCCGAGGCGCGTTCATAACGCTGCAACACCTTCATAAGTAACTGCATAGAGCGCCTATCTCCCCCGGAGAAGATAATAATGTCATCATGGCGAAGTCTACGGAAAGCTTGAAAATATCCTGACATATTGCCATTGATCAATGTAGAGAACCAAACATTATTAACAAGATGTAACACCATGTTGATCCAAGATTCATTGAAACCGAGCCTTCGAAGAGTCGAGAAAAGGAATCTCCAATTAACTCGATCATATGCCTTACTCATGTCGAGTTTTATAGCTGCATTACGCCCCCAATTGTCATGACCTAGCATACTGAACATCTCCTGCGCGAGGATGATGTTATCAACTATTTCCTAACCCTTGATGAATCCACTTTGCTCTGGAGAAATGATCCGAGTCATCAGAGGCGAAAGCTCGTGATACTCTTCGGCAAAGAGAAGCCATCAAAGAACATATGGGTTGCCGCCAGTACATCATCCTTGATAATATGCCAACATTTGTTGAAGAATACCCCTGAAAACCCATCAGGACCTGGGGCACTATATCGATCAATCGACTTAACTGTGTTGTAAACTTCCTGCATAGTGGGCTTAGTAGTAAGAGCAGCACTCTCATCCTCATTGAGGATCTTAGGAAGAGCCGCCATGAAATCCTCGTCAATGATAACTGGTTCAGGAAGAAATACATTAGCAAAATGAGTGTTAGCAATGAGTTGAATCCCCTCAAGATCTGTTGCAAGAGTCCCATCCTCCACACGTAATTGATGAATATGTAGGCGTCGACGCTTATTCGAAACACAAAAGTGGAAATACCCCGAATTTTGATCCCCTTGCAAGTCCCATTTCAATCGGGCTTTTTGTTTCCAATAAGCTTCTTCAATTTGAATCCGTTGTTTGAGGTGAGCTTGCGCTGCATGAAGCTCCGGTATCATAGAGGGGTCATTCTCATAAGCGACCTCGGCTGCAACAACTCTGTCTTCTGCATTCTTAACAGATTGAAATATGTCTCCAAATGTATTATGACTCCACGAGGATAACGCCTTTCTAGTAGCAGATAGCCGCAAGCCCAAATTGGTAAGAGGATTATGATGATGAACCGACCCCCATGCTTGTTCAACAGTATGGAGAAAAGTAGGATGAGTTGGCCAGAAGAAGAGAAATCGAAATGGTTTCTTAGGTATAGCAGCTCGAGCGCGAAACTGAGCGAGGATGGGAGCATGGTCTGATTCCGTTTGGTTCAAATAATCACACGAGGTGAGAGGAGCCCAGTCCTACCAACTTCTATCCATTAGCACGCGATCAAGCCTGGATCCCTAACGATCAGGCCCGACGTCTGTCTTGACCCATTTGAAGCAACTCCCAGAGAAAGGAGCCTCCGAAACCCCCGCAGCCATCTGAAAATCCCTGAATTCCTTCATAGATGTCTCGTTAGGTGGAAGGCCGCCGAACTTCTCCTCGGATCTAGATATGGCATTAAAGTCGCCTCCGATCAACCAAGGATAGGGAAAGAGGTTTTGAAGATGCAGCAATGAGTCCCAGAGCAGGCGCCACCCTTCCTTAGTGTTACTGCCATGCACTGTTGAAATCAAAGAAGTAGTCGGAAGAAGAGGATGAGTGAAGAAAACTGATAGAGACTGGTCCGTAGATGCTGCATAGGAGATCTGACCAACCTTGTTACAAAAGATCCAGATATTGCCTTTGTCATTCGATAATGACATTTGCAAACCAAGCTTAACCTGGTAATAGAGTAATTGAGCCGGAGAGACTTTCGGCTCAATAATGGCTAAGAGTGGAACTTTATGCATGCGAGATAGGGTTTTAATTCTCTAAAGAGTCATAGGGTTAGCAATGCCCCGGACATTCCAAAAAAGGATGTCAATCATTAGAGGAGGAGGAGGCGGAGGGGTTTTGAGTGAGATTAGCTACAGATCGAAGGACTCTAGACGACGGCGGCGGTGGCACCTTCTTCTGGCGTCCAGCGAAGGTCGCAACTGGACCCGAACGGTCTTCTTCTTCCTCAACCTGTTGAGCCCACGACAAGGCAGGGTTGAGTTCTCCCTCCTCGAGCGGGTCATCAGGCGGGATGTCCGAAACGAGTGTAGGAGCAGGAGGGATGGAGGCAGCCGGAGGAGCCTCCGAACCAAGAGGGGAGGCAGGGTTGATGAGAGAAGTCCCGTCGTTGTTGTCCGCAGGGGCCTTGGACAATTCGACGTGATTGATGCCGCCATCACCCTGGAGCGGCACGTCAGGATTGGCTGGGGCCTGTCTATCTGGAGAGAGATGTGGCAGTTCGGGATTGGTTGGGACATGGAGAGTTGTGGAGAGGATCACGTGTTAGGGGTTTGTACTTAATGCCGTATTGGGATCCGTCGACTGTTCATTCAATATGGGTAGAGCCTTGTCATTATTAAGTCCTCCTTCATCCGGAACTTGAATGGAGCATTCTCCAGTAGCCAAAATAGCCTGTACTTGGGGTTTGGGAGCACGCGTGCTATTCGTGGGAGGATCTTTCATAGTTTGCTTATCTTTTTGTAAAACTTTGCAGGAGCTTCGAATATGTCATTGGTGCTTACAAAAAGAACAGAACATGGGAGAAGATTCGTACTCCACTTTTTGAGATATTTTCCTACCATTAGAGAACTGGATGGTCAGAAGAGGGGGGGAGTTTTGCTGGCGTCAAGTTCAACCAGGACACGAGCCACACTGGGACGTGTCAGGTCTTCAGTAGCGCGATCAAGACGCAGAGGATTGTCGATGCCCATGGCAAGAGAGAATAATGCATTCTTGTTGAAAAATTGGAAAGGGAGTCCAGGGAGAGAGATCCAAACTGGTGCTAGGGGGATTCCTCCGTCGGAGAAAAATATGAGTGCCATCTGAATAGTCTCATAGGTGCTCGAGTGATGAACCAGAGATCCTTCGATCGAAGACGGAGAAAATCTGCCTCCTCTTGAGGTCTAATGAGTAAATGCTTTGGGTCTAAGGACCCAACTTGGACAAGACCCGTGAACTAGAAGTTGAGGAAGGCCTTCCTGATCACGTCCATGGACGGACGGGAGTGGGAGAACTCGGGGATCATACACTTAGTTGGTGCTCAGTGGCACCTTCATACATGATACATCGTGCTCGATGTTGAGGATCAATCCTCTAATCGAGTTATATTTATATTCAAAAACTCGAGCGTTTTGCTCTCTCCATACATGCCAGACAGCCACTGCCAATCTAATTCTAGCTTCAGTGTACCACTCTATCCCCCTGTTCTTGCCAGACATGACGACACGAACCACCTCCTCATATCCCACATCACTAGGGAGGCTAACTCCTAACTTCATCTCTTGCCTCCACAGGATTTCTCTGGCCACCGTGTATCCAAAGAAAAGATGATTGGTTGTCTCGTCCTGCTGCCAGCATATAACACAACTATTATTCAGGTTAAGGATGCCAAACCTGTCAAGCCTATCCTTAGTGAGAAGACGACCCCGCGTTAACTTGTATAAGCAAAGCTGGAACTTGCGAGCAGCTTGCTTGCACCAGACAACATCCGTAAACTCCCATTCATTGCCTACGTATCGCGCCTGGGAATAGGCCGTTCGAGTACAGAAGGTACCCGTGGGTGACTCCTTCCAGCCCCATGTGTCCGCCCGAATTGAGGGATCTACGGGGACATGAGGAACTAGCGGCCGCAATATGGCCTCGTAGCGGTGGCCCCTGATCGCCCAAGAAGAGCCGTCGAGCAAACCAGCGACCGTCGTCTTCCTGTAGACTTCGGTGTCTACATGGTTCCCGATCTGCTTCAGGAGACTCTCATGTAAGAGCCAGGGGTCGAGCCATAAATCTGTGCTCCTTCCGTCCTTCACGATTCGTACTAATTTAGTACAAATCTCAGCTCTGGACTTCAAAATATACTTGAAAGGGGTAGATTCGTTGTTATTAGTCTGATAAGTCCAGAAGTTGTCCGTTTTGAGATATCGGCTCCATACCCAGGCCGCCCATATAGAGTCATATTGTAGGAAGCGCCAAACTAGTTTCCAGCCTGCGACCTTATGCATGGTATGTAAGGAGCGGAGACCGACTCCACCCTCATCCCTCGGTCTGCAAAGATCCTGCCATGAAATGGTGTGTATACCATGTCTCCACACAAAGTCAGCACACATCCTTTCCATCTTGTCGATTGTAGAGAGCGGAAGCAGTGTAGACTGTAACCAGAAGCTAGCAAGGGACTGAATAACCGTGCGAACCAACTCCAGTATGCCCCCAAAAGATTGATTTTTAGCTTGCCAACCCTCCAATCGCTTCCTCACAAAGTCGACTATATTGTGGCACTCCTCAGCTCTGGCATAGTTGATGGATATTGGGACTCCAAGATACCGAACTTGTAGGTTTCCTATGGAAATTCCCAAGATGGCAGCCTTCTCTTCCTTCTGTGAGCACCTACTACTAAAGTTCACGGTGCTCTTGTTCTTATTCAACCGCAAACCCGTCATCCTCCCAAACTCCTTCAGGATATCGGCTAATAATGCGAGCCCTGACCTGTTCGGTCTCACGAATACTAGCAGATCGTCAGCATATGTGAGGTACGTCACGTGAGGCTGAACCTGATGAAACAAAGGGGTCAACGTTTCTGGCAACTGGCCAAATCCATTAGGCACGTAAAATATTCCATAATAATAGAGAAAAGATAAGGGGAAAAGGGACATCCCTGACGTAGCCCTCGAGAGCTAGTAATGAACCCATGCGGTTGACCTCGGACCAGCACAGAAAACGTGGCCGTCGTGATGCATTTGTGAACACAGGCGATCCAAGCCTGGTCAAACCCTATAGCCGCCATGATGTGACAGAGGAAAGCTCGATTGACTATGTCGTAAGCCTTTCTCAGGTCTAATTTGATGCAAGCGCGATCCGCACCTGGCCTATTGAATTCTCGAACCAGCTCATGACCCAATAGACTGTGTTCCGCGATAGACCTGCCTTTAATAAAAGCCGCCTGGTTGTTAGAGATCAGCTCCGGCATTACAGCCTCCATACGCTTATATATAAAATATGTGATGATCTTGTACAAATTGTTGCAACATGCAATTGGCCTGTAGTCGTCAAGAGAAGTGGCTCCCTCCTTCTTAAGGATGAGGGTGAGGAAAGTGTGGTTCATCTCCCGGAGTAACCTGCCATGCTGAAGAAAGTCATTGACCATTGTTGTAATAGGGGTCCTGAGATCCTGCCAGTGCAACTTGAAAAATTTGCTATTAAAACCATCGGGCCCAGGCGCCTTATTAGGGTCGGCTGCATTCACAATAGCCGATATTTCCTCCTCCGAAGCCGGTGCTAGTAGCATCCTGTTCCCCGCGCTTGTGACCAATTTCTTGCAAATAATATTAGGAAAGGAGGAAGCATAGTCGCTCTGATTGTATAGAGAGGTGTAGAAACTTACGGCTTCCGTGGCAATGTCTTGTATCGCCGAAATATCCTCACTGTTGGCACCGATCAGACGAGGGATGTGGTTTCTGGATTGTCGTGCCTTGACTACGTCAAAAAAGAATTTCGTACATTTGTCACTGTCCCGCAACTAATTACATTTAGCCCGCTGAGCCATTTGGATCTCTTCGATGGTACGCAGCTCATCCACCACTCGAACGAGCTCGCGCTTACGCGAGGCCAGATCAGTATTAAGTATATCGGCCTGAAGCTGGCACTGGAGTTCCCACAACCGATTTTCAGCAGTCACCAGATCGGTCGTCTCCTGTTGCTGACTCCATCCCCGCAGAGCCGCCTTGGCCACTCTCAGCCGGCTAACCAAGACGAACTGGATATTCCCGAGGACAGGCGTCGCCATGGCCGCCTGGACTGTGGCCTCATATCCAACCTTCAAGAACCACGCGTTATTGTAACAAAACAGCGTGTTCTTCTTGGGTATGTCCTCCACCATCTTGATCCGCAACGGCGTGTTATCACTGGTTCCAGCAGCAAAGCCTTCGGAGACCACGTGAGGGAATAAGTCGAACCAGCGATTGTTCTCCAAAGCTCTGTCGAGTTGACATGCAACCCGCTTGATGGCAGACTTGTTGATCCAGGTCCACATGTTGCCAGCACGTTCAAGGCCCCGCAGACCGAGACAAGCAAACACTCCCTGAACTCATCCATAATCTTGTCCGGGACCGTCCTCTCCCCAACTTTTTCATGGGAAAATAGAACGGCGTTGAAGTCGCCAAAAGCCACCAAAGGGAGGTTACCGTTAGCTTCGGAAAAGCTGCTCTGGTTGCGAATATCCCGCCATAAGTGTCACCGCTGTATGCGATCATTATGACTGTACACAGCACATAGGAAGAAGCGCAGCCCACCTGTATTCGTCAGCACCACCGTAATGACCTGTTCCGATATGAGGGCCACTTGGCCCGACCAAGTGCGCTTGTCCCATCTCAGCCAAATTCTAGCCATGTCACATAAATGCAAGTTATGTACCTTCTCCTAGTTTACAGCCGTTCGTCTAGTCAACATAGCAGCAGTCTTGATCTTAGTTTCAAGTAGGACGGAAATTGAGCATTGTTCCTTGCGTAACACATTAGAGATCTCCCGCCAACGTCCAATCGAGCAGGCTCCTCGGACGTTCCATACGACCAGAGACATCTATTCGACCGAAAGATTCCCGTGGATAGCACGTTCCACACCGCCATAGGGAGCTGGTGGTGGGAAAGACTGCATCTCTGCTTGAGTTCCTTCTCCTGGATGATTCCTTGTACCCATTAGGGCTAGCCACTCCGGGTTATCTTTGTGACTTGGGCTGTCTCATCCGCCGCTGCCGAAGGCGAAGGTCGATCAATGTCTTCCCTGGTGTCGCTCGCATGTCGCTTCCGGCTATATGTGGTCTTCTGGCTTGGCTTCGGAACTGATTTCTCCTTGGCTCCCTTCATTTTCCTCCTGGATGCAGCAATAATCGTCCCCGTACTCCCCTCTCCAGATCGGAATAGTGGAACCTCCTGGTTCCTTTGAAGTATTATCAAGCCGCCATGCGAGATTGGTAACTCCCTGGCATGCTCAGAGACTCGGAAGAGCTGCCCGCCTTTGCCTTTTCTTGTACGCTGTCCAGGCCCGACAAGACCAGGGCAAGTTCGAAACCCTTGTTGTTGTTTATCCCTTCTTGCTCGTCGTAAATATCTATTATCGTATTATGGGAAGCAATCTCGCCATCCTCCTCGATAGGATTGGAAGCACCCTGGTGGACAGGGCCATCAGGTGGAGCCGGGGTCATGATGGTTTCTACACGTCGGCCACAGTTTTGGGTAAGATGTCCGAAGCAATGACACGCATGGCACGTCGGAGGAACCCACTCGTACTCGACAGATTGCATGCCAATCTCTCCTGATGGTAACTCAAATTGGATCACCCTTGGTAACTCCTTCTTCGCCTGTATTTCGACGAAGACCCTTGCATACTGCAATCGTGATCATGATATAGTCGCCTCGTCCCCTTTAGTCGGTCTTCCGATAAGGCTGGTTAGCTTCATGAGCATGGTCGAACTCCAGTATGTAATAGGGAGACCAGGGAGACGGACCCATACGGGCAACATGTGGAACAGTTCTTTCTCACATTTGAATTCGGTGTGCCACTTCTTGATGATGATAAGTCGTCCGTCGAATGTCCAAGGTCCCCCTTGTATGATACGGTCGACGTCTTCTTTGATGCCGAACTTGACGTAAAAGAACCCTTCTTCTCTGGCAAAAAACTTCATACTACCTTTTGGGCGCCACACCCTAGCAGCATAGGCGCGTATATGACCATAAAACGGTTTATTTTCTAGTACATACAATGCAATGGTGTTTTGCCAGAACTCCACCGTCTCAGCAATATCTTCCTCGATGAAGAGAGCCCTGTGGGTGGACGGTCGACAACCGCTGCTGGTGATCGGGGAACATGGCCTGCTATATGACCTTCCTGGTCCTTGGGAGAATCCTCCACAGCCGATCCCTGTGGGTGGACGGTCGACAACCGCTGCTGGTGATCGGGGAACACGGCCACTAGAGGTGGGGCGTTCGCTATGTGTCCCCCCATCCGCTCCTGGGGGTGTACTCCCCCACCGCGTAGCGGCATGGGAGACTCCAGGTTTGGAGCCCTGGGCGCCTGACCGCCTGGGCGCCTGGTATCGCCGCCCCTTTGTCTTTCATTAAAACGGCTCTGGTCCTCAGACGTACGACCAGGCAACCATCGACCCCTACTTTGCTCGTATCCTCTGGTGTTCAAAGGGAGTGTTGGCCTCCGTGATCTCCTTCCCCGCCTCACAACCGTCGTCCACCCTCCTTCTGTCACGACCCGCACCCTAGAGTTAGGGCACGAGAACGTAACAACGCCCAGCCAACGCCGCAGTGTCGGCGGTAGAACGCTGTCCTAGGTCTCAATGCATCTAACAGTATAAGACTAAACAGTTTATACTCCCGGAATGGGGGTGACATAGCAGAATGTAAACTCAATCACATCTAAGGTAGAGCATAAAAGAAGATAGATAAAACATGAAATCAAAAAGAGATACAATAGATAGAAGTCTAAGTGTCTAAGATACAAACTCAGGATACATCTCAAAACCCAAATACAGTAATCCATAAATACAACTCAAGATGACTGAAAATAAACTATAAGCAAAAACTCTAGCTATCTATGCAACCTCTACTGTCTCCTCTAGGCTAGCAGGCAACCTCCAGGCTATCTGTAAAATTTATCAACAGGTCCAGTCAGTACAGGAGTGAGCACATTACATCTCAACAGTTCATAGCAGGTTAGAAAATATAATCATGTAGTAAAGTAAGATACAGATACTGAAATAAATGCTGTATGCAAACAGAGAGAGAGCTGTAATAGAAATATCTACTATAAATAGAGAACTAACATGTGGCTAGTGAGTCAGAGTACAATATAGACATGTAAATGGCATAGGAGATTCTGATAAGACACTATGGAAGAGATTCTGATAAGATACTACTTGGGTATTATTCACATGTCTACTTCTACTCTCCCGTACCCCCAATCGATACACAAGGATCCAACCAAGTTATGTTATGATTCCATACAAAGCCTCCGAAGGGTGATACATGGATGTCCCAAAAATGGAGATTCTAGGAGATTCTAGGATACCCAGTAAATGGGATAGGAGATTCTAGGAAACTCTGTGATCATAAGAGTATATGTCACAAGTGATCAAAGAACCTGTGAAGCATAGTGATACGTCATGTAAGTGAAACGCACAGAACATGTAGTACCCGATGCTCCCTAAGGATAACATCTCAAGAAGGGATCCGTATAGTACCAATCCGTGTGACCAACGTGACAGTACAAGTAAAGTAAATTAATGCAGAAAATAATTCTAAGCAGGATATGAAATGATCAGAGAATGTACTCGCCTGATATCTGAATGTCCAAGGTAAAGAAACTGTCCGAGGAGAGGTGTCTGGCTCCTAATTAGAACAGCACAAGTCACAACATGTCCAGAAGGGTAATATAAAGCACTACAATGCATTCTACATGAATCTAGGTCAAACTAGGCCAAAGTCAACCCTTGGTCAACTCTGGTCAACTGTACTAGTCGAACTAGGTCAAACTAGGTCATGTCGTAACCCAGCAAGTCTTACTAGGCCTAACCAAAACTATCCTAGCGAGCACACATCAATACAAGGCTATACAAGCCAACATACACCCAACTCTATATAGCATGCAATTATTCAATACTCAAATAGGCAAGAATTCACATTGGATATACACTAGGTAATCTATTACTTTAAGCTATGTATGTCTACACATATATACACATGCATATATTGGTATTCAATATTAGGTCTATAATCATGGCATTTCAAATGGTTATATAAACTTATATATTACAACACAATATGCTAACATATATATAATATACATACATAGCTAAGTTAACTATATTTATAAATACTTATTTAAGAGGCTATGTGTGTGTATGTGAACATGGCAAAGGGGCAAGTGAGGGTTAAATGGGCATACATAGTGTATACATATCAAAAAGTATCAAAGTGTAAGTGAACAATGTGTCAAGTGTGATAGTGTCAACATAGTGTAAGGGGGTACATGAGGTAATATAGGATTTGTGTTAACATAGAACATTACATCTCATTAACTTGTATATTGCATAAATTACATCTATTATTATATTACATTCATGCTTGCATTCATTCATCATTCATTTATTCTCTTGCACCACTATATGCACCATACATTACATACTATGGAACCTACATATTCATTACAAGCCATACTTATACATGCTTACATTAGATTGGATACTTACACCTCATACATTATTTATTTAATCATTTACTCATGCTTGCATTCTCTATTTAATTACATAATGCATATACATTAACATGGGTTAAAATCAAATAGAACATTATATTACACACAAGGGTGCACAAAATGCATATGCCGAATAGTAACTCCTACTAATAATCAATACTGTACCATCTCAGCATGAATTAAAATTTAGGATTAAAGTATGTTATAGATCTATGTGTTAGCTTTCCGAAACTTCAAACGGATCGCGTTTTCGTTTCCGGAAACTCCCGGAATCGCGAAAACACCGAGAACGCGTTTGTCTTTCGTACAGCTGACACTCAAATAATTCTCCAAAAAGTTACAGAAAGAATTAGGCCTATTAATACATGTTTTTGGAAAGCTAACTTCAATATGCTTCTTTTAAAAAAACGGGAGATTAAACCGAGCTTTGAGCTAGAAGTTATGACATTTCTAAGTTATGGCTGAAATTAAAAACGTGGATAAAAATCATGACGGATTTAGGTAGTTTGAGACAAAAGAACACAAGTATATAACATAATATATCAAGAACTCACTCTCTACACTAATATATATATATATGAGACACTATAGAACACATCTCCAATACAAAAATATGAGATTAAACATGTAATAATTCATTCATACATAACAACAACACATAGTGTGTCCAAATTTGGGATTTTCCCACATGGACACAACCACAACACAAAGGACACTCCTATGACCTCCAAATGGACACGAAATGGACACAAATGGAGATACAGCCATGGGGGTCATTCCTATGGGTTCAAAATAGACCTATATGCATGAGGAAATGGAAAGGAGAAGGGATTTATACCTCCCGGTAGATCGAATCGAAGAAAAGCCTTCCCGGAGCGACACCGACACGTAGTTATTCCAAAAGGACACGAACGAGCTCCGAATCCTCCCAAACTTGGGTAGCTTCCTCCTTGGCTAGAATGGAGAAGGAAAGAAGAAGATTTGGTGGTGAAATGGAAGGATTTGGTGGAGAAATTGCTAGGGATTGCTCTCTAAGAATTTGGGAAAGAACAAGAGAGAGAGTGTGGATGAGAATAATGAAATGAACTTGTGCCTATCCTCTCCCAAAGTGCCTGGCCATATGGGGCTATTTGTCCTATTATGGTAAGGTCCAAAATGCCCCCACTAACCTATTCTATGAGTATTAGGAA
Organism: Iris pallida; assembly: GCA_029216955.1. Classification (NCBI taxonomy): domain Eukaryota; kingdom Viridiplantae; phylum Streptophyta; class Magnoliopsida; order Asparagales; family Iridaceae; genus Iris; species Iris pallida. The sequence goes on along the minus strand of JANAVB010006390.1, from coordinate 5,073,253 downwards.
AGGGCTAACTGGTTGGGGCTAAATTAGTCATTCTAAAGTCTCTAATCACACTAACCTTATCCATAATAATTAGTATAACCTCTAACTAAAATATTTCTATCATGTGGACTAAAATTAATATCATGTGGGCCATGCCTAACTAGTGTGTGGGTCCCACTAGAGTCAAACTACCCCCGGGTCCCCGTTTCAAGTCGGATTGAGTTAAAATTCGAACCCGACTCAAATAACCCCAAAACAATATCATAAATAATAAAATAATATCAAAATAATTCAAAGAGGTCAAATGCAAAAATATCCTTAGGCCAAAAATGACATTAAAATATCATAATCACATGGTTAGGCTCTAGGTCAAACAGTCTCTAGGGTTTTACTAGCAAAACGTCAAAACCATAAGTCATTAATTTAAATAATTTTAAAATGATTTAAAATCACCAAAAATCATATCATGAATTAAATATCATTATTAAAATAATTATAAACACGAAATTTCAAAATTACCCTCATTTGGGAAACTGGGTGCAACAACTCTACCCACCTTAGAAAAATTTCGTCCTCGAAATTTAAGATCGATAGTCCTTCTTCTAGAGCCTCTAACCTACCCAATATCTAAGGTAACACTTCCTAACACTGGAATAATAAACGAACATCTAAAAAGTGTCAATCTAGGAATACCTCCAATACTGTTATGCTGTACGGCGGTAATGGAACTTCAATAAAATATGGACTGGAACCTATATCCAAGGGACTGGACCTATTTTAAAGTGGTCTTAACTAAGGATGAAAAGGAACTGATCATAGGCTATATGTATGCTCAAACTATTATCTTCCTATTAACCATCTATTAATACATTCTATTACCATAGGAACGATGCATTACTAAGACATATAGGCCCCTATCTCTCATAACACATTTATACCCACCAAAAGACTAGTACATCCTATCAAGGCTGATACTATAATCTCTCATAAATCTCCTAAGCTACATGTTTATAGACACACATCCCCACATCAAGGACTAACCCATATATATCTACAACTGATACTAATGGAGTGACGTCCCTATTTCCCAACAATCAAGGTCTAAATTTTTTTTATCTAAATCATGCAATTTGAAGGAATAGTATACAAGGTCAGGGCATACCGTAGCAGTTGGAAGTCTCACCTAGGTACACTAATCATTCTAGGTCAAAACAGTACTATGGTATCAACACAAACAATCTAGGGTGTCCTAATTGGGAAGGTAAGGGAACAACAATCATCAAGGTTGTAGGGCTGTCCACCATCCTATATGAAAATTGGTCATTAACAAGCAACTAAGAAATTATTAAAAGGTTACTATTCCATAAAATGGCAAAAATTAAAAATTTAGGCACAACAAATCATAAATAGATTTTTGTCTTGACACGATCTAAGTTGATCAATTTCAGGATAAAACGAGATTTGGACAAGAAGGGAAATCAATGAAATCAAAGTATGAGCACGAGCATCCAATGATGGAGGTTTAGGTCATGATTAAATTTAATTCGACTGAGTACGAATACGAGGTTCATAGGCGATGAAAAGATTTCAAGGAGAATTGTTAAGGCTGTCACGAATGAGACTCTAGGGTCAAGTTTAACTATGTCTCCATTCTCGTAGATTGATACATGAAAAAGCGAACCAAAGTGCAATAGGTTGATCAGACCATCATGTACCGGTTCTGATTAGACAATATGTTAGTGGGTAGCCACCCAATAAAATATGTCATGACCAAGCTCAAAAATAGATAAGCTTGCAAAACTAAGGCTAATTTAGCAGCACAAGATATAAGGGTGGTAATGATGAAAGGAATTACATAGTCCAAGTTTCTTAACCAACGGGTCAAGTAATCAGATAAGGTACAAGGTTAAGCATCTAAGGAAACAAGCAGAACACCATCACATGTCGGGTCGAAAGAATTGAGTCAAGGCAGGATTTCTAATTGAAATAAGAAAAAATTTAGTATAATGGTAGAGGTTATAGTTTAGCCAGTTGACCAGAAAATCATATCAAGAAAATAGAGTACAAAAAGACGGGTTTTAGTGGGACATGATATACCTACACGAAGGTGAGCTCGTCTAGGTCTTGCATATAAGATTTGTTGGAGGGTAACAGCTAGTATTACATTCCGAATATCAAAGTCACGATAAGGAACGTCAAGGATCTCAATTAGAAAGTGGGAGTTCAAGAGGTGGTAATTATTGCACACAAATAATGAAGATCGAGTTAGTCATCTGCTTCTGATACTCTTAAGTTCATCTGGTCATAACTTGCCAATTATATCTTTACCTCACCAGTCTCCATATAAAAATTTAACCTTTACTTAAACCCTTACCATGACTACCGTAGGCAATTCCCAATTTTCAAACATCACTCTTGAAGCACAGCCCTCACATTTAGGAATCAACATTAACCATTTATTTAAATTTCTAAGTTCTTTCACCTTGTCTTAAATTTGACCCAAAACCTCTAAATCCCGTTTACGAATTCCTTGAACTTGTTCAAATTGTTCTCCTCGTATTATTTAATTTAAATCTCTAGGCCTTATAAAACTTATCTTTTATCATAAAATCAACTTCCGTATTTTCTTCGACATACACCCTTGAATATTATTCTCCTAAAAATATTTCACAACAATCTCTAAACTTCCATAACTTTGTGCTCTCTCTATCCCTAGTCATTTCCTCGCAACATCTTGTTTAATATCCTTATTAAACACAATTAACTTCTCTTTTCCATTACTAACCTTCTACATAGCCTCAGAGTAAAAGTTTTCTCCAGAATCAATAACCAAGATTTTCTAAGTTCTCAAAACTAGGTTGACCTCTGATATCCTCATTAGTTTTGAATACACCTATAAACTATCTCATAACCCCAAAATTTCTCTAAATGTAATTGTTTCCAGATTGGCAGTATACATCTCTTTATTCTATTCGAGACCTTTACCACTTTTCTATCTCAAGTTTCTATATGGAACACTCCACATTTGATTTCCTTTAGATCATCATAAAATAACCAGTTACGTCTTCTCTGAGCTACATAATTTACGTCACTTCCTTAACATTTCTCAGGCAAAATGATATGAAGATTCAAGAGTTGTCAAGGTATATCTGACAGAATTATATACGAGACAGGGAATTGATATAATCAGGACAGGTATATAAAACAAGGAATGATGGTAGTAAAAATATTGGCAGAAAAAGAATGATAATAGAATCTGTTCTGCTTATCTATTTAAAAGAGGGACCCATTTTTTTGAAACAAGAATTATGATACCAAATCCAAAATAAGACTTAGCAAAATCATTGGTTTATTGTATTAAGAAGAAATAAATTTTTATAAGAAGTTACACAAGGTTTATAAAAATAGCTAAAGCTACATCCTAAGTAAACAATGAGAAACAAAACAAAACAAAACAACAATAATTCCTTCTTTTTTTTTGAATGACTGAAACAAAAGTAGCAAAAACATGTTCGAAAACATTTAAGGTACAATCTGATAATCATATGCGTCTATCCAAAATCATGGTACTCTAAATCCTCGTCATACTAGTGAGCAAGGCTACGATAATCACAGAGTCCTTGACTTATGCACATACCTCTAGAATCATGGTATTTAACATTTTTGCGATGCCGCTAGCTTGGCTGCGAAAACCTTAAATTTCCACACCCGAGAAATATATCCAAAATCAGACTATATGTCCTCACCATGCTGGCTAATGTGACTATAGAAGACAAGATTTCCATAACTTAGATGACCTAGCCCATATAATTTCATCTTGCCAAAAATTAAATTAAATCAACAATGAATACCAAAAAAAAAATTAAATTTATCAACGAACATCAAAATTTGGAAATGAACAAAATCCTTCAAATCATATAACTACAAACTCGGATGCTATAGCTAACATCAAGATTCATATTTCAACAATCTTCATCAAAAACAATAAATACAAACTCAAATTCAATAATAATCCATCAAAATCAAATTCAATAGCAGAAAGTAAAGATAAATCAAATCAAGGAAAACGAAAAGAGTTTTCAAATCGGAGTTTAACAAGATTCTCAAGGGTCGTCCCAGGAATCTCTCAAGGGATCCTAATTGTGATTGAGTATCTTCAAAAATATATCCTAATCCTACTGCAGGCTGTAGTGGTACTTTAGTTCGAATACCACTACACAAACTTGACCTGCATGGGCCACCACTAAAAACGTGTCACGACCCGCACCCTAGAGTTAGGGTACGAGAACGTAACAACGCCCAGCCTACGCCGTAGTGTCGGCGGTAGAACGTTGTCCTAGGTCTCAATGCATCTAACAGTATAAGACTAAACAGTTTATACTCTCCGAATGGGGGTGACATAACAGAATGTAAACTCAATCACATCTAAGGTAGAGCATAAAGAAAGATAGATAAAACATAAAATCGAAAAGAGATACAATAGATAGAAGTCTAAGTGTCTAAGATACAAACTCAGGATACATCTCAAAACTCAAATACAGTAATCCATAAATACAACTCAAGATGACTGAAAATAAACTATAAGCAAAAACCCTAGCTATCTATGCAACCTCTACTGTCTCCTCTAGGCTAGCAGGCAACCTCCAGGCTATTTGTAAAATTTATCAACAGGTCCAGTCAGGACAGGAGCGAGCACATTACATCTCAACAGTTCATAGCAGGTTAGAAAATATAATCATGCAGTAAAGTAAGATACATGTACTGAAAGAAATGCTGTATGTAAACAGAGAGAGAGAGCTGTAATAGAAATATCTACTATAAATAGAGAACTAACATGTGGCTAGTGAGTCAGAGTACAATATAGACATGTAAATGGCATAGGAGATTCTGATAAGACACTATGGAAGAGATTCTGATAAGATACTACTTGGGTATTATTCATATGTCTACTTCTACTCCCCCGTACCCCCAATCGATACACAAGGATCCAACCAAGTTATGTTATGATTCCACGCAAAGCCCCCGAAGGGTGATACATGGATGTCCCAAAAATGGGGATTCTAGGAGATTCTAGGATACCCAGTAAATGGAATAGGAGATTCTAGGAGACTCTGTGATCATAAGTGTATATGTCACAAGTGATCAAAGAACCTGTGAAGCATAGTGATACGTCATGTAAGTGAAACGCACAGAACATGTAGTACCCGATGCTCCCTAAGGATAACATCTCAAGAAGGGATCCATATAGTACCAATCCGTGTGACCAACGTGACAGTACAAGTAAAGTAATTTAATGCAGGAAATAATTCTAAGCAGGATATGAAATGATCAGAGAATGTACTCGCCTGATATCTGAATGTCCAAGGTAAAGATACTGTCCGATGAGAGGTGTCTGGCTCCTAATTAGAACAGCACAAGTCACAACATGTCCAGAAGGGTAATATAAAGCACTACAATGCATTCTACATGAATCTAGGTCAAACTAGGCCAAAGTCAACCCTTGGTCAACTCTGGTCAACTGTACTAGTCAAACTAGGTTAAACTAGGTCATGTCCTAACCCAGCAAGTCTTACTAGGCCTAACCAAGACTATCCTAGCAAGCACACATCAATACAAGGCTATAAAAGCCAACATACACCCAACTCTATATAGCATGCAATTATTCAATACTCAAATAGGCAAGAATTCACATTGGATATACACTAGGTAATCTATTACTTTAAGCTATATATGTCTAGACATATATACACATGCATATATTGGTATTCAACATTAGGTCTATAATCATGGCATTTCAAATGGTTATATAAACTTATATATTACAACACAATATGCTAACATATATAATATACATACATAGCTAAGTTAACTATATTCATAAATACTTATTTAAGAGGCTATGTGTGTGTATATGAACATGGCAAAGGGGCAAGTGATGGTTAAATGGACATACATAGTATATACATATCAAAGAGTGTCAAAGTGTAAGTGAACAATGTGTCAAGTGTGATAGTGTCAACATAGTGTAAGGGGGTACATGAGGTAATATAGGATTTGTGTTAACATAGTATATTACATCTCAGTAACTTGTATATTGTATACATTATATCTATTATTACATTACATTCATGCTTTCATTCATTCATCATTTATTTATTCTCTTGCACCACTATATGCACCATACATTACATACTATGGAACCTACATATTCATTACAAGCCATACTTATACATGCTTACATTAGATAGGATACTTACACCTCATACATCATTTATTTAACCATTTACTCATGTTCGCATTCTCTATTTAATTACATAATTTATATATATTAACATGGGTTAAAATCAAATAGAATATTATATTACACACAAGGGTGCACAAAATGCATAAGCTGAATAGTAACTCCTACTAATAATCAATACTGTACCATCTCAGCATGAATTAAAATTTAGGATTAAAGTATGTTATAGATCTATGTGTTAGCTTTCCGAAACTTCAAACGGATCGCGTTTTTGTTTCCGAAAACTCCCGGAATTGCGAAAACACCGAGAACGCGTTTGTCTTTCGTACAGCTGACACTTAAATAATTCTCCAGAAAGTTATAGAAAGAATTAGCCTATTAATACATGTTTTTTGAAATCTAACTTCAATACGCTTCTTTTAAAAAAAACGGAAGATTAAACCGAGCTTTGAGCTAGAAGTTATGACATTTCTAAGTTAGGACTGAAATTAAAAACGTGGATAAAAATCATGACGGATTTAGGTAGTTTGAGACAAAAGAACACAAGTATATAACATAATATATCAAGAACTCACTCTCTACACTAATATATATATATATATGAGACACTGTAGAACACATCTCCAATACAAAAATATGAGATTAAACATGTAATAATTCATTCATACATAACAACAACACATAGTGTGTCCAAATTTAAGATTTTCCCACATGGACACAACCACAACACAAAGGACACTCCTATGACCTCCAAATGGACACGAAATGGACACAAATGGAGATACAACCATGGGGGTCATTCTTATGTGTTCAAAATAGACCTATATGCATGAGGAAATGAAAAGGAGAAGGGATTTATACCTCCCGGTAGATCGAATCGAAGAAAAGCCTTCCCGAAGCGACACCGACACGTAGAGATTCCAAAAGGACACGAACGAGCTCCGAATCCTCCCAAACTTGGGTAGCTTCCTCCTTGGCTAGAATGGAGAAGGAAAGAAGAAGATTTGGTGGTGAAATAGAAGGATTTGGTGGAGAAATTGCTAGGGGTTGCTCTCTAGGAATTTGGAGAAGAACAAGAGAGAGAGTGTGGATGAGAATAATGAAATGAACTTGTGTCCATCCTCTCCCAAAGTGGCTGGCCAGATGGGGCTATTTGTCCTATTATGGTAAGGTCCAAAATGCCCCCACTAACATATTCTATGAGTATTAGGAAAGGGCTAACTGGTTGGGGCTAAATTAGTCATTCTAAAGTCTCCAATCACACTAACCTTATCCATAATAATTAGTCTAACCTCTAACTAAAATATTTCTATCATGTGGACTAAAATTAATATCATGTGGGCCATGCCTAACTAGTGTGTGGGTCCCACTAAGTCAAACTACCCCCGGGTCCCCGTTTCAAGTCGGATTGAGTTGAAATTCGAACCCGACTCAAATAACCCCAAAATAATATCATAAATAATAAAATAATATCAAAATAATTCAAAGAGGTCAAATGCAAAAATATTCTTAGGCCAAAAATGACATTAAAATATCATAATCACATGGTTAGGCTCTAGGTCAAACAGTCTCTAGGGTTTCACTAGCAAAACGTCAAAACCACAAGTCATTAATTTAAATAATTTTAAAATGATTTAAAATCACCAAAAATCATATCATGAATTAAATATCATTATTAAAATAATTATAAACATAAAATTTCAAAATTTCCCTCATTTGGGAAACTGGGTGCAACAACTCTACCCACCTTAGAAAAAATTTGTCCTCGAAATTTAAGATCGATAGTACTTCTTCTAGAGCCTCTAACCTACCCAATATCTAAGGTAACACTTCCTAACACTGGAATAATAAACGGACATCTAAAAAGTGTCAATCTACGAATACCTCCAATACTGCTCTGCTGTACGGCGGTAATGGAACTTCAATAAAATATGGACTAGAACCTATATCCAACGGACTGGACCTATTTTAAAGTGGTCTTAACTAAGGATGAAAAGGAACTGATCATAGGCTATAGGTATGCTCAAACTATTATCTTCCTATTAACCATCTATTAATACATTCTATTACCATAGGAACGATGCATTACTAAGACATATAGGCCCCTATCTCTCATAACACATTTATACCCACCAAAAGACTAGTACATCCTATCAAGGCTGATACTATAATCTCTCCTAAATCTCCTAAGCTACATGTTTATACACACACATCCCCACATCAAGGACTAACCCATATATATCTACAACTGATACTAATGGAGTGACGTCCCTATTTTCCAACAATCAAGGTCTAAATTTTTTTTTATCTAAATCATACAATTTGAAGGAATAATATACAAGGTCAGGGCATATCGTAGCAGTTGGAAGTCTTACCTAGGTACACTAATCATTCTAGGTTAAAACAGTACTATGGTATTAATACACAAACAATCTAGGGTGACCTAATTGGGAAGGTAAGGGAACAACAATCATCAAGGTTGTAGAGCTGTCTACCATCCTATATGAAAATTGGTCATTAACCAGCAACTAAAAAATTATTAAAAGGTTACTATTCCATAAAATAGCAAAAATTAAAAATTTAGGCACAATAAATCACAAATAGATTTTTGTCTTGACACGATCTAAGTTGATCAATTTCGGGATAAAACGAGATTTAGACAAGAAGGGAAATTGGTGTGCTGTCGCAGGCACCCAAAAATAAAACCTTACTCTTAAAATTATATGTAGTAGAGAGAGTAAGGATCGATCCCATGGAGAGTAATTAGTATAAATTTTATGCTATGTGAACAAGGATTGGGGGAGAGAGTTTTGAAAAGAAAAATTAAGAAGAACTAAAGCAATTAAAGTATTAAAATCAATCAAGGAACAAATATTGGTCTCAGTGAACATTCATCATTGGAAATCATAAAATTGATCATTGATGCAAGCATAAATTAAATCATACTTTGAACATTTACCGTTGGAAGTATCTTCCTATCTCTCTTAGGCTTAGTTAATCAGATACAAGCGACCTAATTAACTTTACTTACTAAATAATCTAAGACAAGCGCTATAGATTCAATCTAGCAAGTTCTTAAAGAACAAAGAGATCGATAAAGCAAAATAATACAAGCACAAGCGGTTGCATTTAATTTTGTCAAACGTTTTTCTCCTAAGATCTAACAAAACAAAGCAGTTTTATTAAAGCTTGGTTGCTTCACAAATTAGAAACATCAAACTATTACGGATTTGATATCTAATTTAGCGGTAGATCGAAATGAATAATAAACTAGTAGGCCTCCTAGTAATTAAACAAAACAATCATAAAAGTTGGCACAGAAAAACATTCAATATTCAAAGTATAACTCAAATATATAAAGCAATTTAGATCTCACAAGTTTACTGATTCCAAGGCTTCCGTACACTTCGACCAACAAGACTTCTAGCCGCACATGTTCTTCAAAACTTGAAAAAAAAAGTTGGAGAAAGAGAAGAAGAGTTGTGTTGTGTTTTCTCTTCTCATGATTTCTATCCCTTTTATACACCATAAATTAGTTTTTGCAAGCCCACAATATCTTCCACATATCCTCTAAAGGTTACAACTTCTCAAACCAAAAAAAGACTAAGTCATAAAGCAAGTACAAAAATGGTTATTTTGGCTCCTAATTCTGTTCACAGCATCTTTGACCTGACTTCATGCCTGATTTCGTCCATGATGCAGCCAGAATCTCGAAAATCACAAAATGTGAAAGTTGTAGCCCTCTGTCTTAGCTTTTCGAATCATTTTGAAGGACCTTAATTGCTATTCGGATGAGGAAGTTATGCTCATTTTGGTGAAAGGTGTCAAAACTGTCCAGAATTGCATTTTAGCTCTATTTTGCACATAGTGTCTCCAAATGTATCCTAGAGCAAAATATAAATAGAATGAGTAACTTTAGTCATAAAATGATCATAAAATGGTGAACATTAAGGGATAAAAATATAATATTTTATGTTCTCATCAAATACCCCCACACTTAACTTTTGTTCGTCCTCGGACAAAACTCTTATTTATTTATTTTCCAAAACAAAATCAAGGTTGTGTAATGCCATAAATCAAGAATAAAATAGTTTTTCAAAACTCATAACATATCATGAAATTATATTCTTAGACAACTTCTAATTCCTTAGTAAGTGTTTTCACTTGAAGATAGAGCAAACTAAATTGGTAGACCCTCACGGAAATAAATACTCAACTCTCGTATATTTGAAGGGTATGTGTTTCGCTCAAATTCATTCCAATAGAAATGATCTACCATAAGCTTGCATATCTTCTCATTCTCCACCACTTGGATCACATGCATAACACAAATCATAAGGACTTTTTATGGGTTGTAGCGGGGATTAGGATTAAGGTAGGATATATTTTGGGAGTGTAGCTCAAAAGCCATTAAAACTAGTGGAGCAAAAATGATTTAACTGAAGCTCGCATATATAAAATATATAAAACCAATCACCCCATTTAGCTTCTTCAAATTGACCTTAAAGCATTCAACATACCCCTTTATTGGAATTGGAGGAAGAATTATGAAAATGAATATCAAAAGTAAATTCCTCCATCATTTTTTTTTTCATTACTTCTTTTTTTTTTTTTCTCATCATCTTTTTCTCACTTTTTTTTTATTTTCATCCTTTTTTTGCTTTTTTTTTTAATTTTGTTTCATGATAAAACTCAAGAATTTGAGAATAAAAATATGTAGCCCAACTAGAAATTCAGATACTCCCACACTTATTTTTATACACCCATACATATCATAATGCTCCACTAGTTTTCTGGCCTGGGTAAGGATTTTTTTTTTCAGGTTAAAACTTGTAATATGGGTTCACAAAAATAGAAGCAATAAGGCTCAAAAGGGTTCAACCAAAGGAAAAATAATTTTAGGGTAGGCTATTTGGCTTATGTAGCGTATAACAAAGATGGCCTTAATCAAGTTCATGTATGCATGTGTCGATGTGACCTCGAAGAGAATCTAAGCAAGTTCTAGAGAAACAAGTCCATAGAAGAATAACTCTCATCAAAGAAAATAGTAAGACTGATGTGTCAGTCTAAAGGCTCAAAATCTTACCGGCTTTTGTCTACCAAATTTAGTCACAACCATCCTCAAGAAAAATAACTATACTAATTAATTCTAAGTTGAAAAGATTACTTATTCGATCATGTTATAAAAATTTTCTAACATAGTTGAATCTTGTTTATGGCATACACAACAAGAATTATTGAAAACCACAAAAATAAATCTCTTTTTTTTTTAACAAAATAAACCGAGAACAAAAAAAAATATTTTTTTAAATTTTATTTTTAAATTTATTTATTTAAAAAAACTATGCATGTAAAAAATAACTAAACATAAATATCCTTACCTACAATTAAAACTGACATTGTCACTAATGAAAGTCTAAATGAAAATAACCAACAAAAATAAAAAAAAAATAAAAAAAAACAAGAATATAAAAAAACTCCCCTTGGGTTGCCTCCCAAGCAGCGCCTTTGTTTAATACGTCGTTGGCTCGACTCTATGCACACTTGAGACAACTACGCAAAGATTTTACATCTTGAATGGAGGCCTGCAAAATAGAGGGTAAAAACATCTTGTTAAAAATTGACAATGACATATAAGAAAAGTTACCTGACTGTTGCATCTCTGTAAAATTATTGAATGCTGCTACAGTTTCCTGCATATTAGAACTCAACGATAACTCCTCATCCACTTTTTCAAGATGCTCACTGATGGCAACATTCAATCCTTCTTTGCCATCAAGTTCAAAAACTTTCTCCAGATTAGGTACTACGTCGTCATTTGGAATGTTCGTGTCTACAACGTTGTTGATCTCTTCTTCTTGTTTTGACAATGTAGGTGATTCTTCTACTAGAATGTCCACCTCTTTACCATTTCTCAAAATAATTGTACCTGTAATGTCTTTTGAATTTATTATTTGAGATGATAATTTTTCTGAACTTTGTGCCTCCAGTTTATTAATTATTGTAGCCATTTGGCTCATTTGATTGTTCAGACTTTGGATGCTGGCCCTTGTCTCCTGTTGAAATTGTAAATTATTAGTGGCAAGAGACTTAACAATATCTTCTAAAGACATACCAGAGTTAGAAGTTTGGTCCAATTGTTGTTCACGGGGGTATAGTTGCCTGTACTGCTGGTAACTTGGAAAATTTTGAGTTACATTGGGCTCGTCTTCAAGTATTGGACACATATCAGTTGGATGCCCTACTATTGAACAAATCTCACAAGCCATTATTGTTTGCATGCTACCACCTACAACCAATTGATGAACAAGAGAAGTTAAACTAGCAATTTGTTGTTGAAGAGAAGAAACATTTACCTCATTAGCATGCCTAGATGGAAGATCCGACCAAGTGACAAATTGTTGAGAATTGGTCGCCATGTCCTGTTATTTTTTTTGGCTAATAGAAAAATTATTTTATTACAAGAACGAAATAAAGATCACAAAAGCACAAAAAATAACTAAAATTACTCCCCCGGCAACGACGCCAAAATTTGGTGTGCTGTCGCAGGCACCCAAAAATAAAACCTTACTCTTAAAATTATATGTAGTAGAGAGAGTAAGGATCGATCCCACGGAGGGTAATTAGTATAAATTTTATGCTATGTGAACAAGGATTGGGGGAGAGAGTTTTGAAAAGAAAAATTAAGAAGAACTAAAGCAATTAAAGTATTAAAATCAATCAAGGAACAAATATTGGTCTCAGTGAACATTCACCATTGGAAATCATAAAATTGATCATTGATGCAAGCATAAATTAAATCATACTTTGAACATTTACCGTTGGAAGTATCTTCCTATCTCTCTTAGGCTTAGTTAATCAGATACAAGCGACCTAATTAACTTTACTTACTAAATAATCTAAGACAAGCGCTATAGATTCAATCTAGCAAGTTCTTAAAGAACAAAGAGATCGATAAAGCAAAATAATACAAGCACAAGCGGTTGCATTTAATTTTGTCAAACGTTTTTCTCCTAAGATCTAACAAAACAAAGCAGTTTTATTAAAGCTTGGTTGCTTCACAAATTAGAAACATCAAACTATTACGGATTTGATATCTAATTTAGCGGTAGATCGAAATGAATAATAAACTAGTAGGCCTCCTAGTTATTAAACAAAACAATCATAAAAGTTGGCACAGACAAACATTCAATATTCAAAGTATAACTCAAATATATAAAGCAATTTAGATCTCACAAGTTTACTGATTCCAAGGCTTCCGTACACTTCGACCAACAAGACTTCTAGCCGCACATGTTCTTCAAAACTTGAAAAGAAAAGTTGGAGAAAGAGAAGAAGAGTTGTGTTGTGTTTTCTCTTCTCATGATTTCTATCCCTTTTATACACCATAAATTAGTTTTTGCAAGCCCACAATATCTTCCACATATCCTCTAAAGGTTACAACTTCTCAAACCAAAAAAAGACTAAGTCATAAAGCAAGTACAAAAATGGTTATTTTGGCTCCTAATTCTGTTCACAGCATCTTTGACCTGACTTCATGCCTGATTTCGTCCATGATGCAGCCAGAATCTCGAAAATCACAAAATGTGAAAGTTGTAGCCCTCTGTCTTAGCTTTTCGAATCATTTTGAAGGACCTTAATTGCTATTCGGATGAGGAAGTTATGCTCATTTTGGTGAAAGGTGTCAAAACTGTCCAGAATTGCATTTTAGCTCTATTTTGCACATAGTGTCTCCAAATGTATCCTAGAGCAAAATATAAATAGAATGAGTAACTTTAGTCATAAAATGATCATAAAATGGTGAACATTAAGGGATAAAAATATAATATTTTATGTTCTCATCAGAAATCAATGAAATCAAAGTATGAGCACGAGCATCCAATGATGGAGGTTCAGGTCATGATTAAATTTAATTCGACTGAGTACGAATACGAGGTTCATAGGCGATGAAAAGATTTCAAGGAGAATTGTCAAGGCTGTCGCGAATGAGACTCTAGGTTCAAGTTTAACTATGTCTCCATTCTCGTAGATTGATACATGAAAAAGCGAACCAAAGTGCAATAGGTTGATCAGACCATCATGTACCGGTTCTGATTAGACAATATGTTAGTGGGTGGCCACCGAATAAAATATGTCATAACCAAGCTCGAAAATAGATAAGCTTGCAAAACTAAGACTAATTTAGCAGCACAAGATATAAGGGTGGTAATGATGAAAGGAATTACATAGTCCAAGTTTCTTAACCAACGGATCAAGTAATCAGATAAGGTACAAGGTTAAGCATCTAAGGAAACAAGCAGAACACCATCACATGTCGGGTCGAAAGAATTGAGTCAAGGCTGTATTTCTAATTGAAATAAGAAGAAATTTAGTATAATGGTAGAGGTTATAGTTTAGCCAGTTGACCAGAAAATCATATCAAAAAAATAGAGTACAAGAAGACGGGTTTTAGTGGGACATGATATACCTACACGAAGGTGAGCTCGTCTTGGTCTTGCATATAAGATTTGTTGGAGGGTAACAGCTAGTATTACATTCCGAATATCAAAGTCACGATAAGGAACGTCAAGGATCTCAATTAGAAAGTGGGAGTTCAAGAGGTGGTAATTAATGCATAAAAATAATGAAGATCGAGTTAGTCATCTGCTTCTGATACTCTTAAGTTCATCTGGTCATAACTTGCCAATCATATCTTTACCTCACCAGTCTCCATATGAAAATTTAACCTTTACTTAAACCCTTACCATGACTACCGTAGGCAATTTCCAATTTCCAAACATCACTCTTGAAGCACAGCCCTCACATTTAGGAATCAACATTAACCATTTATTTAAATTTCTAAGTTCTTTCACCTTGTCTTAAATTTGACCCAAAACCTCTAAATCCCGTTTACGAATTCCTTAAACTTGTTCAAATTGTTCTCCTCGTATTATTTAATTTAAATCTCTAGGCCTTACAAAACTTATCTTTCATCATAAAATCAACTTCCGTATTTTCTTCGACATACAACCTTGAATATTATTCTCCTAAAAATATTTCACAACAATCTCTAAACTTCCATAACTTTGTGCTCTCTCTATCCCTAGTCATTTCCTCGCAACATCTTGTTTAATATCCTTATTAAATACAATTAACTTCTCTTTTCCATTACTAACCTTCTACATAGCTTCAGAGTAAAAGTTTTCTCCAGAATCAATAACCAAGATTTTCTAAGTTCTCAAAACTAGGTTGACCTCTGATATCCTCATTAGTTTTGAATACACCTATAAACTATCTCATAACCCCAAAATTTCTCTAAATGTAATTGTTTCCAGATTGGCAATATACATCTCTTTATTCTATTCAAGACCTTTACCACATTTCTATCTCAAGTTTTCATATAGAACACTCCACATTTGATTTCCTTTAGATCATCATAAAATAACCAGATACGTCTTCTCTGAGCTACATAATTTACGTTACTTCCTTAACATTTCTCAGGTAAAATGATATGAAGATTCAAGAGTTGTCAAGGTATAGTTGACAGAATTATATACGAGACAGGAAATTGATATAATCAGGACAGGTATATAAGACAAAGAATGATTGTAGTAAAAATATTGGCAGAAAAAGAATGATAATAGAATCTGTTCTGCTTATCTATTTAAAAGAGGGACCCATTTTTTTGATACAAGAATTATAATACCAAATCCAAAATAAGGCCTAGCAAAATCATTGGTTTATTGTATTAAGAAGAAATAAATTTTTGTAAGAAGTTACACAAGGTTTATAAAAATAGCTAAAGCTACATCCTAAGTAAACAATGAGAAACAAAACAAAACAAAACAACAATAATTCCTTCTCTTTTTTTTGAATGACTGAAACAAAAGTAGCAAAAATATGTTCGAAAACATTTAAGGTACAATCTGATAATCATATGCGTCTATCCAAAATTATGGTACTCTAAATCCTCGTCATACTAGTGAGCAAGGCTACGATAATCACAGAGTCCTTGACTTATGCACATACCTCTAGAATCATGGTATTTAACATTTTTGCGATGCCGCTGGCTTGGCTGCGAAAACCTTAAATTTTCACACCCGAGAAATATATCCAAAATCAGACTATATGTCCTCACCATGCTGGCTAATGTGACTATAAAAGACAAGATTTCCATAACTTAGATGACCTAGCCCATATAATTTCATCTTACCAAAAATTAAATTAAATCAACAATGAATACCAAAAAAAATCAAATTTATCAACGAACATCTAAATTCGGAAATGAACAAAATCCTTCAAATCATATAACTACAAACTTGGATGCTATAGCTAACATCAAGATTCATATTTCAACAATCTTCATCAAAATCAATAAATACAAACTCAAATTCAATAATAATCCATCAAAATCAAATTCAATAGCAGAAAGTAAAGATAAATCAAATCAAGGAAAACGAAAAGAGTTTTCAAATCAGAGTTTAACAAGATTCTCAAGGGTCGTCCCAGGAATCTCTCAAGGGATCCTAATTGTGATTGAGTATCTTCAAAAATATATCCTAATCCTACTGCAGGCTGTAGTGGTACTCTAGTTCGAATACCACTACACAAACTCGACCTGCATGGGCCACCACTAAAAACGTGTCACGACCCGCACCCTAGAGTTATGGCACGAGAACGTAACAACGCCCAGCCTACGCCGTAGTGTCGGCGGTAGAACGCTGTCCTAGGTCTCAATGCATCTAACAGTATAAGACTAAACAGTTTATACTCCCCGAATGGGGGTGACATAGCAGAATGTAAACTCAATCACATCTAAGGTAGAGCATAAAGAAAGATAGATAAAATATGAAATCGAAAAGAGATACAATAGATAGAAGTCTAAGTGTCTAAGATACAAACTCAGGATACATCTCAAAACCCAAATACAGTAATCCATAAATACAACTCAAGATGACTGAAAATAAACTATAAGCAAAAACCCTAGCTATCTATGCAACCTCTACTGTCTCCTCTAGGCTAGCAGGCAACCTCCAGGCTATCTGTAAAATTTATCAACAGGTCCAGTCAGGACAGGAGCGAGCACATTACATCTCAACAGTTTATAGCAGGTTAGAAAATATAATCATGCAGTAAAGTAAGATACAGGTACTGAAAGAAATGCTGTATGTAAACAGAGAGAGAGAGCTGTAATAGAAATATCTACTATAAATAGAGAACTAACATGTGGCTAGTGAGTCAGAGTATAATATAGACATGTAAATGACATATGAGATTCTGATAAGACACTATGGAAGAGATTCTGATAAGATACTATTTGGGTATTATTCACATGTCTACTTCTACTCCCCCGTACCCCCAATCGATACACAAGGATCCAACCAAGTTATGTTATGAATCCACGCAAAGCCCCCGAAGGGTGATACATGGATGTCCCAAAAATGGGGATTCTAGGAGATTCTAGGATACCCAGTAAATGGAATAGGAGATTCTAGGAGACTCTGTGATCATAAGTGTATATGTCACAAGTGATCAAAGAACCTGTGAAGCATAGTGATACGTCATGTAAGTGAAACGCACAGAACATGTAGTACCCGATGCTTCCTAAGGATAACATCTCAAGAAGGGATCCATATAGTACAAATCCGTGTGACCAACGTGACAGTACAAGTAAAGTAATTTAATGCAGAAAATAATTCTAAGCAGGATATGAAATGATCAGAGAATGTACTCGCCTGATATCTGAATGTCCAAGGTAAAGATACTGTCCGAGGAGAGGTGTCTGGCCCCTAATTAGAACATCACAAGTCACAACATGTCCAGAAGGGTAATATAAAGCACTACAATGCATTCTACATGAATCTAGGTCAAACTAGGCCAAAGTCAACCCTTGGTCAACTCTGGTCAACTGCACTAGTCAAACTAGGTCATGTCCTAACCCAGCAAGTCTTACTAGGCCTAACCAAGACTATCCTAGCAAGCACACATCAATACAAGGCTATACAAGCCAACATACACCCAACTCTATATAGCATGCAATTATTCAATACTCAAATAGGCAAGAATTTACATTGGATATACACTAGGTAATCTATTACTTTAAGCTATATATGTCTACACATATATACACATGCATATATTGGTATTCAACATTAGGTCTATAATCATGGCATTTCAAATGGTTATATAAACTTATATATTACAACACAATATGCTAACATATATATAATATACATACATAGCTAAGTTAACTATATTCATAAATACTTATTTAAGAGGCTATGTGTGTGTATGTGAACATGGCAAAGGGGCAAGTGATGGTTAAATGGGCATACATAGTGTATACATATCAAAGAGTGTCAAAGTGTAAGTGAACAATGTGTCAAGTGTGATAGTGTCAACATAGTGTAAGGGGGTACATGAGGTAATATAGGATTTGTGTTAACATAGAACATTATATCTCATTAACTTGTATATTGCATACATTACATCTATTATTACATTACATTCATGCTTGCATTCATTCATCATTCATTTATTCTCTTGCACCACTATATGCACCATACATTACAGACTATGGAACCTACATATTCATTACAAGCCATACTTATACATGCTTATATTAGATAGGATACTTACACCTCATATATCATTTATTTAACCATTTACTCATGCTTGTATTCTATATTTAATTACATAATGTATATACATTAACATGGGTTAAAATCAAATAGAACATTATATTACACACAAGGGTGCACAAAATGCATATGCCGAATAGTAACTCCTACTAATAATCAATACTGTACCATCTCAGCATGAATTAAAATTTAGGATTAAAGTATGTTATAGATCTATGTGTTAGCTTTCCGAAACTTCAAACGGATCGAGTTTTCGTTTCTGAAAACTCCCGGAATCGCGAAAACACCGAGAACGGGTTTGTCTTTCGTACAGCTGACACTCAAATAATTCTCCAGAAAGTTACAGAAAGAATTAGGCCTTTAATACATGTTTTTGGAAAGCTAACTTCAATACGCTTCTTTTATAAAAAACGGAAGATTAAACCGAGCTTTGAGCTAGAAGTTATGACATTTCTAAGTTAGGGCTGAAATTAAAAACGTGGATAAAAATCATGACGGATTTAGGTAGTTTGAGACAAAAGAACACAAGTATATAACATAATATATCAAGAACTCACTCTCTACACTAATATATATATATGAGACACTATAGAACACATCTCCAATACAAAAATATGAGATTAAATATGTAATAATTCATTCATACATAACAACAACACATAGTGTATCCAAATTTGAGATTTTCCCACATGGACACAACCACAACACAAAGGACACTCCTATGACCTCCAAATGGACACGAAATAGACATAAATGGAGATACAACCATGGGGGTCATTCTTATGGGTTCAAAATAGACCTCTATGCATGATAAAATGAAAAGGAGAAGGGATTTATACCTCCCGGTAGATCGAATCGAAGAAAAGCCTTTCCGAAGCGACACCGACACGTAGAGATTCCAAAAGGACACGAACGAGCTCCGAATCCTCCCAAACTTGGGTAGCTTCCTTCTTGGCTAGAATGGAGAAGGAAAGAAGAAGATTTGGTGGTGAATTGGAAGGATTTGGTGGAGAAATTGCTAGGGATTGCTCTCTAGGAATTTGGGGAAGAACAAGAGAGAGAGTGTGGATGAGAATAATGAAATGAACTTGTGCCTATCCTCTCCCAAAGTGGCTGGACAGATGGGGCTATTTGTCCTATTATGGTAAGGTCCAAAATGCCGCCACTAACCTATTCTATGAGTATTAGGAAAGGGCTAACTGGTTGGGGCTAAATTAGTCATTCTAAAGTCTCTAATCACACTAACCTTATCCATAATAATTAGTCTAACCTCTAACTAAAATATTTCTATCATGTGGACTAAAATTAATATCATGTGGGCCATGCCTAACTAGTGTGTGGGTCCCACTAGAGTCAAACTACCCCCGGGTCCCCGTTTCAAGTCGGATTGAGTTGAAATTCGAACCCGACTCAAATAACCCCAAAACAATATCATAAATAATAAAATAATATCAAAATAATTCAAAGAGGTCAAATGCAAAAATATCTTTAGGCCAAAAATAACATTAAAATATCATAATCACATGGTTAGGCTCTAGGTCAAACAGTCTCTAGGGTTTCACTAGCAAAACGTCAAAACCACAAGTCATTAATTTAAATAATTTTAAAATGATTTAAAATCACCAAAAATTATATCATGAATTAAATATCATTATTAAAATAATTATAAACACGAAATTTCAAAATTACCCTCATTTGGGAAACTGGGTGCAACAACTCTACCCACCTTAGAAAAATTTTGTCCTCGAAATTTAAGATCGATAGTACTTCTTCTAGAGCCTCTAACCTACACAATATCTAAGGTAACACTTCCTAACACTGGAATAATAAACGGACATCTAAAAAGTGTCAATCTAGGAATACCTCCAATACTGCTCTGCTGTACGGCGGTAATGGAACTTCAATAAAATATGGACTGGAACCTATATCCAACGGACTGGACCTATTTTAAAGTGGTCTTAACTAAGGATGAAAAGGAACTGATCATAGGCTATAGGTATGCTCAAACTATTATCTTCCTATTAACCATCTATTAATACATTCTATTACCATAGGAACGATGCATTACTAAGACATATAGGCCCCTATCTCTCATAACACATTTATACCCACCAAATGACTAGTACATCCTATCAAGGCTGATACTATAATCTCTCCTAAATCTCCTAAGCTATATGTTTATAGACACACATCCCCACATCAAGGACTAACCCATATATATCTACAACTGATACTAATGGAGTGACGTCCCTATTTCCCAACAATCAAGGTCTAAATTTTTTTATCTAAATCATGCAATTTGAAGGAATAGTATACAAGGTCAGGGCATACCGTAGCAGTTGGAAGTCTCACCTAGGTACACTAATCATTCTAGGTCAAAACAGTACTATGGTATCAACACACAAATAATCTAGGGTGTCCTAATTGGAAAGGTAAGGGAACAACAATCATTAAGGTTGTAGGGCTGTCTACCATCCTATATGAAAATTGGTCATTAACAAGCAACTAAGAAATTATTAAAAGGTTACTATTCCATAAAATGGCAAAAATTAAAAATTTAGGCATAATAAATCACAAATAGATTTTTGTCTGACACGATCTAAGTTGATCAATTTCGGGATAAAACGAGATTTAGACAAGAAGGAAAATCAATGAAATCAAAGTATGAGCACGAGCATCCAATGATGGAGGTTCAGGTCATGATTAAATTTAATTCGACTGAGTACAAATACGAGGTTCATAGGCGATGAAAAGATTTCAAGAAGAATTGTCAAGGCTGTCGCGAATGAGACTCTAGGTTCAAGTTTAACTATGTCTCCATTCTCGTAGATTGACACATGAAAAAGCGAACCAAAGTGCAATAGGTTGATCAGACCATCATGTACCGGTTCTGATTAGACAATATGTTAGTGGGTGGCCACCGAATAAAATATGTCGTGACCAAGCTCGAAAATAGATAAGCTTGCAAAACTAAGGCTAATTTAGCAGCACAAGATATAAGGGTGGTAATGATGAAAGGAATTGCATAGTCCAAGTTTCTTAACCAACGGGTCAAGTAATCAGATAAGGTACAAGGTTAAGCATCTAAGGAAACAAGCAGAACACCATCACATGTCGGGTCGAAAGAATTGAGTCAAGGCTGGATTTCTAATTGAAATAAGAAGAAATTTAGTATAATGGTAGAGGTTATAGTTTAGCCAGTTGACCAGAAAATCATATCAAGAAAATAGAGTACAAGAAGACGAGTTTTAGTAGAACATGATATACCTACACGAAGGTTAGCTCGTCTTGGTCTTGCATATAAGATTTGTTGGAGGGTAACAGCTAGTATTACATTTTGAATATCAAAGTCACGATAAGGAACGTCAAGGATCTCAATTAGAAAGTGGGAGTTCAAGAGGTGGTAATTAATGCACAAAAATAATGAAGATCGAGTTAGTCATCTGTTTCTGATACTCTTAAGTTCATCTGGTCATAACTTGCCAATCATATCTTTACCTCACCAGTCTCCATATGAAAATTTAACCTTTACTTAAACCCTTACCATGACTACCGTAGGTAATTCCCAATTTCCAAACATCACTCTTGAAGCACAGCCCTCACATTTAGGAATCAACATTAACCATTTATTTAAATTTCTAAGTTCTTTCACCTTGTCTTAAATTTGACCCAAAACCTCTAAATTCTGTTTACGAATTCCTTGAACTTGTTCAAATTATTCTCCTCGTATTATTTAATTTAAATCTCTAGGCCTTACAAAACTTATCTTTCATCATAAAATCAACTTCCGTATTTTCTTCGACATACACCCTTGAATATTATTCTCCAAAATATATTTCACAACAATCTCTAAACTTCCATAACTTTGTGCTCTCTCTATTCCTAGTCATTTCCTCGCAACATCTTGTTTAATATCCTTATTAAATACAATTAACTTCTCTTTTCCATTACTAACCTTCTACATAGCTTCAGAGTAAAAGTTTTCCCCAGAATCAATAACCAAGATTTTCTAAGTTCTCAAAACTAGGTTGACCTCTGATATCCTCATTAGTTTTGAATACACCTATAAACTATCTCATAACCCCAAAATTTCTCTAAATGTAATTGTTTCCGGATTGGCAGTATACATCTCTTTATTCTATTCGAGACCTTTACCACATTTCTAGCTCAAGTTTTCATATGGAACACTCCACATTTGATTTCCTTTAGATTATCATAAAATAACCAGTTATGTCTTCTCTGAGCTACATAATTTACGTCACTTCCTTAACATTTCTCAGGCAAAATGATATAAAGATTCTAGAGTTGTCAAGGTATAGCTGACAGAATTATATACGAGACAGGGAATTGATATAATCAGGACAGGTATATAAGACAAGGAATGATGGTAGTAAAAATATTGGCAGGAAAAGAATGATAATAGAATCTGTTCTGCTTATCTATTTAAAAGAGGGACCCATTTTTTTGAAACAAGAATTATAATACCAAATCCAAAATAAGGCCTAGCAAAATTATTGGTTTATTGTATTAAGAAGAAATAAATTTTTGTAAGAAGTTACACAAGGTTTATAAAAATAGCTAAAGCTACATCCTAAGTAAACAATGAGAAACAAAACAAAACAACAATAATTCCTTCTCTTTTTTTTTGAATGACTGAAACAAAAGTAGCAAAAACATGTTCGAAAACATTTAAGGTACAATCTGATAATCATATGCGTCTATCCAAAATCATGGTACTCTAAATCCTCCTCATACTAGTGAGCAAGGCTACGATAATCACAGAGTCCTTGACTTATGCACATACCTCTAGAATCATGGTATTTAACATTTTCGCGATGCCGCTAGCTTGGCTGCGAAAACCTTAAATTTCCACACCCGAGAAATATATCCAAAATCAGACTATATGTCCTTACCATGCTGGCTAATATGACTATAGAAGAAAAGATTTCCATAACTTAGATGACCTAGCCCATATAATTTCATCTTGCCAAAAATTAAATTAAATCAACAATGAATACCAAAAAAAAAAATCAAATTTATCAACGAACATCAAAATTCAGAAATGAACAAAATCTTTCAAATCATATAACTACAAACTCGGATGCTATAGCTAACATCAAGATTCAAATTTCAACAATCTTCATCAAAATTAATAAATACAAACTCAAATTCAATAATAATCCATCAAAATCAAATTCAATAGCAGAAAGTAAAGATAAATCAAATCAAGGAAAAAGAAAAGAGTTTTTAAATCGGAGTTTAACAAGATTCTCAAGGGTCGTCCCATGAATCTCTCATGGAATCCTAATTGTGATTGAGTATCTTCAAAAATATATCCTAATCCTACTGCAGGCTGTAGTGGTACTCTAGTTCGAATACCACTACACAAACTCGACCTGCACGGGCCACCACTAAAAACGTGTCCCGACCCGCACCCTAGAGTTAGGGCACGAGAACGTAACAACGCCCAGCCTACGTCGCAGTGTCGGCAGTAGAACGCTGTCCTAGGTCTCAATGCATCTAACAGTATAAGACTAAACAGTTTATACTCCCCGAATGGGGGTGACATAGCAGAATGTAAACTCAATCACATCTAAGGTAGAGCATAAAGGAAGATAGATAAAACATGAAATCGAAAAGAGATACAATAGATAGAAGTCTAAGTGTCTAAGATACAAACTCAGGATACATCTCAAAACTCAAATACAGTAATCCATAAATACAACTCAAGATGACTGAAAATAAACTATAAGCAAAAACCCTAGCTATCTATGCAACCTCTACTGTCTCCTCTAGGCTAGCAGGCAACCTCCAGGCTATCTGTAAAATTTATCAACAGGTCCAGTCAGTACAGGAGTGAGCACATTACATCTCAACAGTTCATAGCAGGTTAGAAAATATAATCATGCAGTAAAGTAAGATACAGGTACTGAAAGAAAAGCTGTATGTAAACAGAGAGAGAGCTGTAATAGAAATATCTACTATAAATAGAGAACTAACATGTGGCTAGTGAGTCAGAGTACAATATAGACATGTAAATGGCATAGGAGATTCTGATAAGACACTATGAAAGAAATTCTAATAAGATACTACTTGGGTATTATTCACATGTCTACTTCTACTCCTCCGTACCCCCAATCGATACACAAGGATCCAACCAAGTTATGTTATGATTCCACGCAAAGCCCCCGAAGGGTGATACATGGATGTCCCCAAAATAGGGATTCTAGGAGATTCTAGGATACCCAGTAAATGGAATAGGAGATTCTAGGAGACTCTGTGATCATAAGTGTATATGTCACAAGTGATCAAAGAACCTGTGAAGTTTAGTGATACGTCATGTAAGTGAAACGCACAGAACATGTAGTATCCGATGCTCCCTAAGGATAACATCTCAAGAAGGGATCCGTATAGTACCAATCCGTGTGACCAACGTGACAGACAAGTAAAGTAATTTAATACAGGAAATAATTCTAAGCAGGATATAAAATGATCAGAGAATGTACTCGCCTGATATCTGAATGTCCAAGGTAAAGATACTGTCCGAGGAGAGGTATCTGACTCCTAATTAGAACAGCACAAGTCACAACATGTCCAGAAGGGTAATATAAAGCACTACAATGCATTCTACTTGAATCTAGGTCAAACTAGGCCAAAGTCAACCTTTGGTCAACTCTGGTCAACTGCATTAGTCAAACTAGGTCAAACTAGGTCATGTCCTAACCCAGCAAGTCTTACTAGGACTAATCAAGACTATCCTAGCAAGCACACATCAATACAAGGCTATACAAGCCAACATACACCCAACTCTATATAGCATGCAATTATTTAATACTCAAATAGGCAAGAATTCACATTGGATATACACTAGGTAATCTATTACTTTAAGCTATATATGTCTACACATATATACACATGCATATATTGGTATTCAATATTAGGTCTATAATCATGGCATTTCAAATGGTTATATAAACTTATATATTACAATACAATATGCTAACATATATATAATATACATACATAGCTAAGTTAACTATATTCATAAATACTTATTTAAGAGGCTATGTGTGTGTATGTGAACATGGCAAAGGGGCAAGTGATGGTTAAATGGGCATACATAGTGTATACATATCAAAGAGTGTCAAAGTGTAAGTAAACAATGTGTCGAGTGTGATAGTGTCAACATAATGTAAGGGGGTACATGAGGTAATATAGGATTTGTGTTAACATAGAACATTACATCTCATTAACTTGTATATTGCATACATTACATCTATTATTACATTATATTCATGCTTGCATTCATTTATCATTCATTTATTCTCTTGCACCACTATATACACCATACATTACATACTATGGAACCTACATATTCATTACAAGTCATACTTATTTAACTATTTACTCATGTTTGCATTCTCTATTTAATTACATAATGTATATACATTAACATGGGTTAACATCAAATAGAATATTATATTACACACAAGGGTGTACAAAATGCATATGCCGAATAGTAACTCCTACTAATAATCAATACTGTACCATCTCAGCATGAATTAAAATTTAGGATTAAAGTATGTTATAGATCTATGTGTTAGCTTTCCGAAACTTCAAACAGTTCGCGTTTTCGTTTCCGAAAACTCCTGGAATCGCAAAAATACCGAGAACACGTTTGTCTTTCGTACAGCTGACACTCAAATAATTCTCCAGAAAGTTACAGAAAGAATAGGCCTATTAATACATGTTTTTGGAAAGCTAACTTCAATACGCTTCTTTTAAATAAAACGGGAGATTAAACCGAGCTTTGAGCTAGAAGTTATGACATTTCTAAGTTAGGGCTGAAATTAAAAACGTGGATAAAAATCATGACGGATTTAGGTAGTTTGAGACAAAAGAACACAAGTATATAACATAATATATCAAGAACTCACTCTCTACACTAATATATATATATGAGACACTATAGAACACATCTCCAATACAAAAATATGAGATTAAACATGTAATAATTCATTCATACATAACAACACACATAGTGTGTCCAAATT
This sequence comes from Iris pallida, assembly GCA_029216955.1. Classification (NCBI taxonomy): domain Eukaryota; kingdom Viridiplantae; phylum Streptophyta; class Magnoliopsida; order Asparagales; family Iridaceae; genus Iris; species Iris pallida. Next base: position 5,046,359 of record JANAVB010006390.1, on the reverse strand, counting down.
TGGGATTTTCCCATATGGACACAACCACAACACAAAGGACACTCCTATGACCTCCAAATGGATACGAAATAGACACAAATGGAGATACAACCATGGGGGTCATTCCTATGGGTTCAAAATAGACCTATATATATGAGAAAATGAAAAGGAGAAGGGATTTATACCTCCCGGTAGATCGAATCGAAGAAAAGCCTTCTCGGAGCGACACCGACACGTAGAGATTCCAAAAGGACACGAACGAGCTCCGAATCCTTTCAAACTTGGATAGCTTCCTCCTTGGCTAGAATGGAGAAGGAAAGAAGAAGATTTGGTGGTGAAATGGAAGGATTTGGTGGAGAAATTGCTAGGGATTGCTCTCTAGGAATTTGGGGAAGAACAAGAGAGAGAGAGAGTGTGGATGAGAATAATGAAATGAACTTGTGCCTATCCTCTCCCAAAGTGGCTGGCCATATGGAGCTATTTGTCCTATTATGGTAAGGTCCAAAATGCCCCCACTAACCTATTCTATGAGTATTAGGAAAGGGCTAACTGGTTGGGGCTAAATTAGTCAATCTAAAGTCTCTAATCACACTAACCTTATCCATAATAATTAGTCTAACCTCTAACTAAAATATTTCTATCATGTGGACTAAAATTAATATCATGTGGGCCATGCCTAACTAGTGTGTGGGTCCCACTAGAGTCAAACTACCCCCGGGTCCCCGTTTCAAGTCGGATTGAGTTGAAATTCGAACCCGACTCAAATAACCCCAAAAAAATATCATAAATAATAAAATAATATCAAAATAATTCAAAGAGGTCAAATGCAAAAATATCCTTAGGCCAAAAATAACATTAAAATATCATAATCACATGGTTAGGCTCTAGGTCAAACAGTCTCTAGGGTTTCACTAGCAAAACGTCAAAACCACAAGTCATTAATTTAAATAATTTATAATGATTTAAAATCACCAAAAATCATATCATAAATTAAATATAATTATTAAAATAATTATAAACACAAAATTTCAAAATTACCCTCATTTGGGAAACTGGGTGCTACACCTTCTATCTCTCGGGGGGGGGGGGGAGGGTCGCCAGCCTCTCCAGTGCCGGCTGCCGGGCGCCTAGGCACGTTGCGGGGCTTCGTGCCACCCTCATTGCCTTGTTGATCGCCGCTCGAAGGATCAGGGGGAAGCCCTTACCCTAGGTTACACATCGCAAAATTATATATATATATATATATATATATATATATATATATATATATATATATATATATATATATATATATATATATATATATGTATATATATATATATGTGGAATTTAATTATTTTTATCATATATTTATGGTATTTATATGCCCAAATCTGAACCCTAAATTTGTGTGCCATAAAACTAGGTTCTTGATTGTATTTTGGGCATAGTGGCACATAAATATGTGCTAATTTTGAGGCTTAAAAATGTTCTCTATTTCTGAGTAAAAATCATGATTTAACATATTTTTATATGATTTTTGATAAATGTAGTTCATAGCCATTGTTTGGTAAAATATTGTATAAGTTCCGAGCAAAACTAGTAGGTGTTAACTAGCCGTTACCATGAACTGTACTAAATAACCTAATTCTGAAATTTAGAGTTTAACTAAGTATAAATTGTGTTTAGTTATATTTTTATGGTTTTTATATGATTTATATACATGTCCTTGTGTTGGGGACTTAACCTTGAATTTTGGAAGTCAAAAACCATAAAACTAGGTCCAGGTATTCCATGGGAACATGTAAACTTGTTGTGCTAGGAACCCATGTGTTACATGTATAAATAATGATAAAAATAATATTTTCATTTATATGCGAACTTTTGGTTAGGCCTTGGTGTTGTGGATTCAGCGGGGACTTGGACGACATGCAAGTATACCTTGTCCACTATACAATATTTTCATGCAAGCTTCTGTTGTTATTTTTCATAACTGCTTCTTTTGTCATATTTTGTTTACTTTCTTTCATATATATATATATATATATATATATATATATATATATATATATATATTGTTCTTATTAATCTATTAGTCCATGTTGACCCTACTAGGCTGTACACGTTTCACTTGCATGCATATTACACGTCTTTTGTAGAGTTGCTTGATTTTGTATAGTTAGATGAGTTTTTATTGAGTTGTGATATTCCATGAGTATGACTTGACTTGACTCCTGTATAGTTCATTTGAGACAGAGAGGAAAGTCACTAAGCACGTGGGCTATATAATAGTATTTCTATTGGCCTATAGACTCGGATGAGTTTCGGTTGTGTTGATGATATTCTGTTGGTCGTTAATCTCGGATGAGCTGTGATTGTGATTATTCTATTGGCTGTTAGTTCAGATGAGCTATGGTTGTGATGGTACCCACATTTGTTAGCCAAAGTATTGAACAATGACCTTGATGTTGCGTCTTCATATATACTGGTTAGATACAGAGTACCCTATTTCTGCCATTTTTTTTCCATTGTAAGCCTACTTCCTGAATTATTTTTAATTTTTAGTTTTATTTGACTATGATTAATTTTATGATCATTGGGAGTCATGTCTAAGCTTGTAGGTGAGTTATGACCATCTTAAGGTCATATGGCCCCTAGAGATCTTATATAAGTATTATTTAGCTACTTCATATTTTACTATAATTTTTGGATATTTTTAGATATTTATTTTATGAAGGTTTATATATTTTAAAGACTTCTAAGATTTACTGTAGGGTCATTTGGGGCTATATTGGGACCAAGTTTTTTTATTCGTGTTCTAGATAGTTATAAATATTTTTATAAATTTTTGGGAATTTTTTGAAATGTTTAGAAATTTATTTGGAGTTATTTTCATTTAAAATACATTTTAAATTATTTTCTAAATTAATTACCCCGTCATAGGCCCAGTCAGCACCAGGCATCCCACTCGTCAGCAGCATAGCGCGAAAGGAGCGAGCCCGCCTTTTAGTCAGGGATGCTGACTGTGCACCAGTCTTAAATATGGAAACGGCTCCGATTTGGCTAAGCCAAACCGGCTTGCATTAGGACCATCCATCATTTGGATGGAGCCGTTGGATTGACGCAACGTGGAGATCTGAGCCGCGGCTCAACCACCACCTCTCTTTAGGCGACTTAGTGGTAGTGGTGAGGCATGCGGCCTGAGTGGTCACGGGTTCGAATTCCAGTGGGAGCGATTCCGGAAACTAATTACCCTTTCTTCAGTATATATATATATATATATATATATATATATATATATATATATATATATATATATATATAAAATAACAGTTTTCCGAAAACCTAATTGCTTTGGCCGATTTTGAGAGTTCTTGATCCTTCGAGACTTCTGACTTCACGGAGAGATTGCAGACAGTTCAGATTCATTTTTGCGTACCATTTTTTTTGGAATCATCATGAGGTCAGTTTCTATAAAATATAATTTATTTACTGGTATTTTGTTTGTGAATTTCTGGAGATTTATTTGAGTGTGGGTTGTCCAAAACTCGATCTATCGCACGGTTTTCGAGATTTCGGGAGATCCTGAACTCTGATTCGCAATCCGTTTGAAGTTTTGGAAAGCAGACACGATGATGTATGACATATAATTTTTCCAAAAATTTAGAAATTCGTTTAATATTTTATTTATTATGTTGAACTCAGATTTGATCGATAAATCACATATTTGGTCACGGTTATCCATAACGGTGATAACTTTTGACCAAATCATGATTTTACGGTACGGTCGATTCCGATGCACTCGTGGCACTGAAATATACCAAGATGCACTTTCAAATTATCGAGTTCATAATGTTTGAACTAGTTAGTGAACGATATGCCTCGATTTGTGTGCCATAGTTTCCAAAATTGGAAACATGACTTTCTATGGCCAAAATTCCCTATTTGAATTATATTTAGATTATTATTAGGTTAAATTAGATTTTTAAGTGATCTATTTTAGAATTAAAAATTATTATTATTATTGGTATTTAAGTATAGCTTATTGACCTTAAAATATTGTTATAATATTTTTTACCTATATTATACTTTTGACCTAACTATAATTTTTCTCTAGTTCCAAAATATTATTTAAAATATTTTTACTAATAGTTTTCAAATATCAAAACATATTTTCTAAAATAGTTATATATATTCTCTTCGATTTTTATCTTGATCGTGACTAGTCATACATTCCTATTTCTTGTTATTCTGACTAATTCATGTCGACCCTAGGCTAAACGGACTATCTCGGACCCAATGATGTGGTCTATTCCATCATTTGGGGTTATTTTGCATACTTATGACATCTACGACTATTTTGTGCCAACTTGATCATGTCACACTATAACTGCAACTTAACTCAGGCAACTACATTATTGTTTTATGTACTTATTACATTATAATGCTATCTTTCATTGTATTTTATTGTGTATCCAGATTATGACACGATTGTGACACGATAGGCTTGATTGTATCATTGCTCGTTTGTTGATTGTTTAGTGAATCGGGAGGGAAAATGCTAAGTAAACATGTGAACAAACCAAAATAATGTTTATTGAATGATAGCTAAGTCATACACCTCATGTATGAGTTAACCGTACCAAAATTGTATGATAGCCATCTATAATGTACCGTATTAGCCCAGCCGTTCATATGTCAAAAATTATTTCAAAGCACTGTTTGATTAGTTTACTTGTTCATGTTCACTTTCCAGTTGTCTTGATTCATACATGTTCCTGCTAGTAGTTCTTATACATGCTATCATTTTTAGTTCATATACGTGTTCTTTTACTGTTATATTGCATCTCTATTGTCTAGCTTTATTTTTTATTAAGTTACATAAATGCAATAGTATTGTACTTTGCTCCTTTCTTGACTGGATCGTTGCAGGTGACTTGGCATGCTTCCTACTTTTGTGCTATGGACTATACACGGGAGATAGAGACCTTTGAGGCTGACTTTAGAGTCTAGATAGATTAGACACTTCTTGTATTTATTCGTTTAGTGGTTTTGTATTATTAGATTTGTAAATAAAATTATTATTATGAATGAGCAATTAGATATGATTTTATTGTATTCGAGATTGGCATTGAAACCTAGACAACGTACACCACTGATGCTGTGGCATAGGCTGGACTTGGCTACGTATTCGTATTCGAAAAGTGGGTGCGGACCATGATAAGTTTTTTTGGTGGTCTATGCAGGTATATTTTCACAAAATTGTGCGAACTCGTGATAGTACTTAAGTTAGTCATACTATTACGAGCCTAAGACTAGGAGAGTGCTCATTCATAATTAGGTTTGGTTTGATTTTTAGGAGAATGGCTAGGACTAGGTACACCATAGGGAAGCCTTGTTCAATTTGACTGTTGGATAGTTAAGGTTGCTACATAGGCCATATAATTTAGGTAAGAATTTATTGAATTATAAACCATATTAGATAACTTTCATAGAATGATATACTATTGTATTTCTTACGATGATATAATCAAAGGTAGGTAGACTATTCGCCTGATAAATTAGGACTTCCTAGGTTTCATGCCAGAATCATGATAATTATGGAAACTGTGGGATTCACTACCATAATCAAAGGCAGATGCACACTATCACCATTTATTTAAATTATAGAAACTGTGGGATTCACTACAGCCAACATCGTACTGGCAAGGCATGAGCCCTAAGTTGAGGTAATTATCGGTAAGCGTAGGTTATCGAATATTATTAAAACTATGACCTAGTTGCCCTATTTGATCTTTGAGTTATTACGTCAATATTGGATAAAGTTAATAGATTGTTCGACACCATATCATTATTTGAGTCATGATACCAAGGGTTTATTGCAGCCAGATGTACACTGACGAGGCATAAATTCTTGGTAAAGTGACTTCATATATACATATGGTTTTCGAATATTATAGAGACTACATCCTTTTGGCGTATGACTATTAATTTTCATGGTTTAAAATTTCATACACTCTCGCTCAAATTTGATTTAATTTTATTTCTTGAACCTTTTCTTTTTATCTTTCTATTTCTAATAGTCATTTGTCTTGCTACTAATCTTTTAAACCTATTTTTCCCTTATACTATATTCCTAAACGTATCTAGATTTTGATTCTAAACTCGTGCCTAAATGATTTTGGTTAAATATTTAATCGTATCGAAACAATTTTGATTTGATCATCCTTAGACGATTTTTGATCGCGGCTATACATTTTTGAGATCGTGCCAGTTCACATCTTTTCCTAGATTTTCATTCTATTCGTTGATCAATTTTGATTATTGATCATATCATTTCTTGATTATATTCTTAGTCGTGCCTAGTCTATCCTTTAAAATTTCAAGGATAAATTTTTTCTAAGATGGGTAGATTTGTAAGCCTACTTCTAGATTTTTGTAATTTTTAATTTTATTTGATTATTATTAATTTTATGATCATTGGGAGTCATGTCTAAGCTTGTAGGTGAGTTATGACCATCTTAATGTTATATGGCCCCTAGAGATCTTAGATAAGTATTATTTACCTACTTCATATTTTACTATAATTTTTGGATATTTTTAGATATTTATTTTATGAAGGTTTATATATTTTAAAGACTACCAAGATTTACTGTAGGGTTATTTGGGGCTATATTGGGACCAAGTATATTTATTTGGGTTATAAATAGTTATAAATATTTTTTTATAAATTTTTGGGAATTTTTAGAAATTTACTTGGGGTTATTTGGATTTAAAATGATTTTTAAATCATTTTCTAAATTAATTACCCAGTTACAGGCCCAGTCAGCACCAGGCGGCCCACTCGTCAACCGCACTACGCGGGAGGAGCGGGCCCGCCGGTCAGTCAGGTATTGTCACCTCAAGTTTTCAAAATTGAGGGCAAATTTGTCATTTTCAATATTCCAATATTTTTGTGAATATTTATTTATTAATATTGTGTTTTGGGATTTTATTTGATCGGGTTTGAGTTTTGTCCCATTTCGACTTGTGTTAGTGACCCTAGTCAGTTTTGGACCCAACTGGAACCGACCAACTTGTCATGACCAAACCTAGATATTATTTTTGACTAACCCCATTTGATTTTAGTGGGATTAGGGATTAGAATTAGATTTAGAACATGGAATTAGGAGTTTTCAAGTTACCATTTTGACCCCAACTCAAAACCACTCATTTCTTTGACTTGGAGGGCATTTTGGTAAATTGCCAAATTCCCCCAACCCTCTAAAATGTGGCCGGCCAGCAGCACACCCCTCCCATGCTATCATTTGCAAGAAACTCTCTCTCTCCTTCTTTTCTCTCTTTCCACAAAATCCCTTTCTTTTTCCTTTGCATTTTAAGCTCAAAAGGTAAGTAAATCTCTTCTAATTCTCTAGATCTCTCTCTAATCTTGGTGCTAACCCTTGTTTATCTCTCATTTGTGGTTTTGATCTAGGTAGATCTAGCTTGGTGGTGGTGGAAGCATAGATTTTGGACTTTGACCTAAAAAGAAGTGATTTTGGGACTTTTTTTGGGATTCCAACTCCCAAGAGGTAAACCCTCACCCTAACCTTTGTAATTACTTCTAATTAGTGTCATTTGCATATTAGAGGATGCTCGAGGTATAGGATAACCCATTAGAAGAGGTTTGGAACCCATTAGACTCAATTTGGGACTTTTGGCCTAGGTTTAGTGCCAAATTTGGGAAAAAACCCTAAATTGACATGTTTGGGTGTTGTCCCTAGACTAATTAGGCTAGGTACGTGTCCATATTTAGATACATGGGGTCATTTCGCAAGAAATTATAAAAATAGGCTTTTTCGCGGTTTTTGGGTTCCAACACACGAGTGACTTTTTGCACCGACACTAGAATCGGCAACTTAGCACTTAGAATAGGTTCTAAATGACTATTTAGAACTCGTGGGTAGAGTTTGGGTCAAATTTGGATAGGTTTGGTGCCCGTATCGTGCGGTATCGCGAATCTGACGCCCAGAGTCGCCAGAATGCCCATTTGGCCATTCGGGCCTCATTTCTCATTTTCGCTCGCGTGCGCGAGTTAGATTGCTTGTGTGGGGGTATGTGTCTAAGCCCTAGAGGGTAGAATTGTGAGGATTTGGATATTCGGAGAGGTTTTGGGTTGTTTTGGATATATATATTAGTGTTGTGTGAATGTGTGTATATATATATATATATATATATATATATATATATATATATATATATATATATATATATATATATATATATATATATATAAAATATATATATATATATATATATATATATATATATATATATATATATATATATATATAGAGAGAGAGAGAGAGAGAGAGAGAGAGAGATAGATAGATATATGTATATATATATATATATATATACGTGCGTTAGTGTGGTAGTTTGTGGCTCAAGTGTTTGAGTGTGTTCTTGTTTTGATGTGGGAGAGTTGAGTGTAGATGAATGAGGAAAGGATAGAGAAAGAAAGCGGGAAGAATATATGTGAAAAGAGGATTAGAGGTGATGTGAGTGTGTATGTGTATTAGGAGAAGGGGGAGGCCTGTGCTGCCCCAAGGCAGCAGGCAGCAGTAGTAGCAGTCCCCTCCACAGGGGACTGCCTCACCAGCAGCAGCAGCAGCACAGTGGCTGCTGCATTATGCAGCAGCAGCAGCAGCAGCAGCAGTGGGGGCTGCAGGGCAGCCCCCCACGACCCCCATTCATCCTCCTTTTAGCCCCTTTAGCCCTCTATATAATTCCCCCTATATACCCTTGTGAGAGTGAGGTTAGAGTGGTGTTTAGTGATAGGTTTGGGTGGTGTTTAGTGGTTGGTTTGGGTGATGATTAGAAGGGTATGGTTAGATGTTAGTTTCATAAGTTAGGATAATATGTTAAGGTAATGTTAGTAAGGTATTTTGATATGTTAGGAAGTAAGTTATACCAAGATATGGTATTATATTAGAGTGGTGTCTAATATTAGGAGTTGGGTTAGATTATAGATGTGGTGTTAGATTTGTGTGGAGTGGTATCTATGATATCAAGTTGGTTTCATAGGGTAAAAGGAATTTACCCTATATGAGGGTATAGGTATTGAGATACCCTCAAGATACCAAGGTAAGTATCAAGGTACCGAGATATGATATCAAGATACTAGGGTAAGGTGTTGCAATACCTGAGCAAGGTATTGGAGTTGCATTAGGATAAGGGAAGGTAAATGGTAAGGTAAGATAGAAGTTAAGGTAAATTTTCTATGTTATGGTAATTATCCCAAACTAAGATATTGGTATCGAGATACCATTTTGACTTAGATATGAGATGTCTTGGTAGGTAAATGTTAGGAATGGTATGTTTAGTCTAGTTATGACCCCATTGACCCAAAGTTGACTTTTTTACCAAAAGTCAACTACAAGTCAACTTTTAGCCTAAAATTGACTAGAACTTGACCAGAGTTGACCAGTTGACCAAAAGTCAACTGTGAGTCAACCATTAGCCTAGTTTGACCTAGATTAGACTAGGAGTTGACTAGTTAATCAAAAGTCAACTGTAAGTCAACCTTTGACCTAGTTTGACTTGGTTTGACTTCCTTTGACCTAGTTTGACCTAGATTTGTATATCATACACTAGAAAGCATACTAAACACTAATAAACCCTAATTAACTCTTATATATATCATATTTAGGTCTGTGACTATCCTTTGAGCCTCGATTCCTAATGACTGCTTATGACCACAGGCGAGTACATTCTCTGATAGTTTTCATTGTCTTGATATCTACTATATTCGATTCAGTTGTAGTGTCTTACTTGATTCCCGATACGATGGTACACGGACTAGTATATGTTGGATCTCGTCATGAGAGGTTATTCCTGGTTTACCTGGTATATGAGTACATTGTTCGATCTTGTTTTCTGTACTTATATAGATACCAATTTGGGAGTGGGCTGCCCCCCTGCTTTTTAAATCCCGTGTCATGACGTGTCATGGTTGGATCCATTATACTACTCGGGGATGAAAAGTTATTAGAGGTTATATGAACAATACCCTCATGTCACTATTCTTGTGCTTGCGTCACCCTCACCGTACGTAGGGTGTAGTGAGATCTTATATTTCTTGTGCTCGCTTTCCATGTTGGCCGGCTTGACCCTTCTTGAGATTTTTCTGTGATATCCAGGTCAAATGGAGTAGCCTGATCATGTGTCCCAAGCCGATCACATAACGCTCTAATATCTCATGGTACCAATTTATGTTTACATTTATATATCATATATCCCTGTTCTATTCTATATTCCTTTATTTCATACCATGACATGATATCCAGTTTAAATATCCTGTTCACATTTTCTGTCTTGATATTTTATCTTGTTTTTCATTATAACTGTCTCTTATAGAATTTGTCAATTCATATGGAACTGCTGTTAGCGTTTGTACTTGCTCATTCCCTGACAGGATAACTTTGTTGTATTTTTAGAGGATTCAGATACAGACTTTCCGACCTTCTACGGGTTTGGCGTAGATGCAGATTACCACTTGGACATAGTAGAGCCAGTGCCTTTAGAGGACACACCACCGGTAGGGATCTAGACTAGTAGGTTTGACTGGACTGCGTTCCAGCTTATCATTTTGTCTTGTAGTATATTATTATTTTGGGATATGTACATTATGATATACTCTCTACTTCTGGTTGTGACTCTGTGACTGGTATCTATTTCCATCTTTCTTATTTCCATCATATCTTTATCTTTCGTGCGTATCTTCCTTAGATTTATGTAATTTAAGTTATGTATAAATATATTCCTCCGTGCGGAGATGACAGGTTCATATATATATTGTTGATGTTAGATTTTATAGACGACCTATACAGCGTTCTTCCGCCGACACTGCAGCGTAGGCTGGACAAACCCACGTGCTCGTGCCCCTAAACAGGGTGCGGGTCGTGACACATTTTTATGGTGGCCCATGCAGGTCCTTATCGCAACTAGTACGATCTTGTAATGGTACTCGACTTAGAGTACTAATTACGAGCCTGCAGCTAGGATATAGGTTCTAGGTTATGATAGGAGTACTAAATCACATTTTAGAAAATTTTTGATCTTTCAATTATTATGACAACTCTTCTTGCAATTTGAATTAAATTGTCCTTCTTTAATAATATCTTATCTTGTGCCATATTGATTTTTTTGCACGAATCTGTCTTCAGGATGACGATTACTCGAGCTCAGACGGCTGGATCTAGTATTGCCCCGATGAGGTCCGATCCGTCGAGGTCTATTGCTCCGGAGAAGGGAGAGGTCCAGACGGCTGTCCCTGCTGTCCGTACTATTTTTGCCATCTAGGTGGGAGCAGCAGCAGCAGTTCCGGGAGGTCTTCAACCTCCAGTTCGGAGGCCTTCTATCGTCATACCGGAGACTCTTCCGCCGCCACCTCCGATACCGACCAACACTTTGTAGATGTTCGCACTTCTCCAGCAGATGATAGAGGTGTAGCGAGCGCAGGCTGAGGCATCATAGCGTCAGACAGAGTCTTTGAGGCAGAGGATGGAAAATGCTCATCAGTTGGCTATGACAGCAGTCGAGAAGGTGGTTGCAGCTCCGGTTCAGGACGCTCCGACCCAGGAGCCGCATCAGCAGCAATCGAGGCCTGGTACAGTGTTGGACTTCAAGAAGATGGTACCTCGAGCGTTCAAGGGAACTGAGGGCATCCCTTATGCCGATGATTGGCTAGAGGACGTAGAGAGGAGCTTGGAGCTGGCAGAGATCCCAAAGAGGCTGTGGGTATCAGCAGCTGCGAGCCAGTTCTTCGACATTGTGTTGACCTAGTACCGTACAGATCCTCGTGCGTCAGTCAGAGGGTTAACCTGGAAGAACTTTCGGAGGCTATTCAAGGAGAAGTTCTATCCTGATGTGGCTCTTAGCACGCTGAAGGGCCAGTTTGTAGGACTGGTACAGGAGAACTCATCTGTGGACGAGTATGCGGCAGAGTTCTTTCGTCTGAGCCGATTCGCTCCAGGGATGGTTCAGGATGATGGAGAGAAGGCCCTCAAGTTCAGGAGGGGCCTAATTCATGCACTTTGCTCTCACACTTCTGGGCGTCGCGATGCGACATTTGATTAGATTCTGATGGATGCTCAGATAGCGGAGGAGGACTACGGTCTGAGGCCCAAGAGGAGAGGTGATGCTTTGGAAGATAGTTCTAGTGCGGGGCTGACCAAGTGTCCCCATATTCAGCATAGGCTATTTCAGCAGCCTCAGTTTCAGCGGCATCAGGCACCAGCACGTGCCCATCAGCAGCAGCGACCGTGACAGGTTCCTCAGTGCGACTTCTACGGAAAGCCAGGGCACAGTCGAGAGGTCTACGGGAAGAGGTTGGACGTTTGTCTGTATTATGGAGCGACCGACCATCAGCTGAAGACTTGCCCTATTCGTGCAACCAAGGGAGGTCAGGACAGAGCACCACCTGCTAGAGCTCCAGCTGGACCTGCAGTTCAGCCGTGGGGCCCGCCACTTCAGATGCAGCAGCAGGGTTTTGCCCAGCATCAGAGGGGAGCACCCCAGGGCAGAGCATTCGTACTGGCAGCAGAGGAGGTTGAGCCCGTAGCAGATGTAGTGGCAGGTTCTGTTCTACTCGATTCTTTTCATGCTTTAGTCTTATTTGACTCTGGTGCTACGCACAGTTTTACGTCTGTATCTTTTGCTCTTAGGCACAATATTATTGCTGAATCCTTGGGTAGGACTTGCAAGATTATGACTGGGTGAGGCATTATCCTTGTCAATAATGTTTGCAAGGGGCAGAGTGTTACACTAAGAGGTCGAGAATTGAGTGCGTGTTTGCTCGTAATACCACTTCTGAGCTACGATATAGTACTCGGTATGGATTGGTTGAGCATGCACCATGCTAGTATAGATTACAGAGGAGGCAGAGTTTTGTTTAGGCCACCCGGAGAGCCAGAGTTTGAGTTCGCCAGTGGAGCAGTTGAGCCGGGAGATGGTTTCTGTGGAGCCTTATTGGCGGGACAGGATTTGCCATATCTATTGATAGTAGAGTTCTTGGATGTTTTTCCCAAGGAGTTGCCTGGGATGCCGCCAGAAAGAGATATTGAGTTCTCTATAGACATGGTACCGGGTGCTGAGCCTATCTCACAGCACGTCTATAGGGTCAACAACAGCGAGTTGGCACAGCTGAAGAAGCAGGTCGACGAGCTGTAGGACAAGGGTTTCATCAGATCCAGTTCTTTACCTTAGGGCGCACCTGTTCTGTTTGTACCGAAGAAGGATGGTATGGTACGCATGTGTATCGATTACAGAGCATTCAACAACCTCACTATCAAGAACAAGTACCCGTTACCGAGGATTGACGACTTGTTCGATCAGTTGAGCAGTGCGAAGGTGTTTTCAAAGATAGACTTGAGGTCCGGTTACCATCAGGTGAAGGTGAAGCAGGAGGACATTTCGAAGACAGCTTTTCGGACTCGATATGGCTAGTATGAGTTTACTGTTATGCCATTTGGGTTGACCAACGCCCCAACAGTGTTCATGAACTTGATAAACATGGTATTCCATCAGTACCTTGACAGGTTCGTGGTGGTCTTCATAGATGACATCTTGGTTTACTCAAAGATGCCAGAGGAGCATGAGGAGCACCTGCGGATTGTGTTAGAGACCCTAACGAAGGAGCAACTCTACGGAAAGCTGTCGATGTGTGAGTTCTTCCTGGAGCTGGTAGAGTTCTTGGGTCTAGCAGGCTATTACCGGAAGTTCGTCCAGGACTTCTCTCAGATTGCAGAGCCGATGACTAGACTTACCAGGAAGGACGTGGAGTTCATTTGGAATGAGGAGTGTCAGGCTACCTTCGATGAGCTGAAGAAGAGGTTGACCTCAGCTCCTATCTTGACGTTGCCTTCTGGGACTGGTGGTTTTACGGTCTACAGTGATGCTTCTGGGAAGGGCTTGGGTTGCGTTCTTCAGCAGCACGGGAAGGTGATTGCCTATGCATCTAGGCAGTTACGTCCTCATGAGAAGAACTACCTACCCATGATCTGGAGTTGGCCGCTGTTATCTTTGCTTTGAAGTTGTGGAAGCATTACTTGTACAAAGAGAGAGTTGAGATCTTCATGGATCACAAGAGCTTGAAGTACGTATTCATACAGAAGGAGCTGAACATGCGACAGAGACGGTGGCTCGAGCTGATGAAGGACATTAATATCTCATTGCAGTACCATCCAGGCAAGGCCAATGTAGTTGCAGATGCCTTGAGAAGGTATCCAGTCACTATGTATTTGACGGCAGATCATCATCTTTTAGCCGATATGGATAGTTTGGGTATCGAGATGATTGTTCTCAGCATAGAGATTCAGATATGGGGCTTACTGATTCAGTCTGAGTTGATGGACAGAGTCAGATCAGCATAGTATGACGATGTTGCCCTGAGGAGCATCAGAGAGAAGGTGCGGACAGGGTTGCTCGACGATTTCTCTATAGCCGAAGATGGGTCGCTGAGGCACGGTGCTAGACTGTGCGTTCCGAGTGGAGAGCTTCGGAAGGAGGTTCTTCAGGAAGCGCATCGCTCTCAGTACTCTATGCATCCTGGAGCCAACAAGATGTATAGAGACCTGAGGGAGCACGTATGGTGGTATAGCATAAAGCGAGAGGTAGCTCAGTTTGTATCTCGCTGCTTGGTGTGTCAGCAGGTAAAAGCTGAGAGACAAATGTCGGCCCATTGGTCATATGGTCAACCTGATTTTAATAATTGATCAAACTCTGTCTGGATATTTGAAGCTAGTCAGGATGTATCGGACTCTTGGACATGAACAAGAACAGCTATCTACACAGTTCAAGACCGAAGCTATGTTTGCCTGCTCGAGTCTGTATTTCCTTTAAGCAATGTATTTTTTATTTTATTCAGTCTAGGAATACGTTGTACACCGAGTTGTACTGGCAAATAGGCTATTCTAAAATGTTTTAAAAATACTTTTAAAATGTCCTTTGTTTTGAAAAACATTCTTTTAAACAAAAGCTTCAAAAAGGTTTTCAAAAAGGTTTTAAAAAATCCCCAAAAATTGATTTTAAAACCCTAACCTAACCCTGACAGAACTCGGCCAGAGTTCGGCCAGAGTTCGGTTGGTGGCCGTTTGATTTTTGAATTCTCTGGAACTTGGTCCTCCTGCAGTTGCGGATTTGACCGAGATTTCCTCATCGAGTTCTGCCCGAATTCTGCCCGAATTCTGCCAAAATTCTGTCTTTGGAATTCCTATAAATAGAGAAGGATTTCGATCATTTTAACTCACTCATTCACTTTCAATCTTCTCTCTATCTAAAGCTTTCAGTCTTCCAAAGAGTTTTCTTGATCTTTAAATTTCAGATCCCAAGCCAATTACAATCTTCTAGTCGATTTGCCAGTGTGGTACGGTCTAGAAGTTTCTGAGAGATTGTAATCAGAAGGCTTGATTGAAGAATACCTCTTCACATTTGAAGTTGGACGAGTTCTTCGTATCAAAGCTCGCGTTGTAGAAGTTGCAAGGACTTCGTAAGAAAATTTGCGGTTTTTCCAATAGCGGATTGAACTGGTAGCAAGAGTTCTACTGACTGGATTAGTCCTCAACAGAGGGAAACCAGTATACATCGCTGTCTTTGCGTTTGCTTTCTTATCTCTGCCTTTACTTTACTTAGTTGTGATTATTATTCTGTGATCTTGCTGCTAACATTTTTTAATTAGCAATATGCCGCTGCCTACTCTATTCACCCCCCCTCTAGAGTATTGTGCTTTACGATTTTGTTCCTACAATTGGTATCAGAGCGGGTGTTACAGGTAAAGCAAGGTAACAGTGCAATTATTTATTTATTTTTATTAACTGTTATATAGATCACAGCACAACACATAGCAACTGTGAAATTCACAAGTGAAGGCCAGGCCACAAACAGACCTCCACTGTTTGATGGTACGAACTATACCTATTGGAAAACACGGATGAGTTTTTTCTTGAAATCTCTTGACTTTGATTTATGGTCTATTGTTATTGATGGCTATCAAAAGCCACCTCGTATAAATGTTGATGGAGTTTTAGTTGAAAAACCCTATAGCAGATATACAGAGGAGGAAAAGAAAAAGGCCAATCTTGACGCACGTGCTATTAACGCTCTATTTTATGCTTTAGACAGAACTGAATTTAACAGGGTGTCTATCTGCACAACGGCTAATGAAGTGTGGAAGCTACTTGAAGTCACACATGAAGGCACGACTCAAGTCAAAGAATCTAAAGTCAGCAGACTTACTCAAGAGTATGAGGTGTTCAAGATGAAGTCCAACGAAACAGTTACTCAAATGTTCAAAAGATTCTTGGATATTGTAAATCCTTTGTCCTCCCTAGGCAAATAGTACAGTAACCATGAAAAGATTCGCAAACTCCTGCGAGCACTTACCAAGAACTGGATTCCGAAGGCTACTGCAATCATTGAAGGGAACGATCTCACAACTACGTCCCTCGAAGTACTCATGGGTAAGCTACTCACTCATGAACTGGAGCTACAAGATTTTGAAGAGCCTGTACCAAAGGAGAAGACGATCGCTTTCAAGGCTCAGCACAAAAAAGCTGCTGAAGGTGACTCAGACAGCAATGAATCTGATGCTGAAGATCAAGCACTCCTAGCAAAGAAATTCAAAAGATTCATGAGACATGAGAAGAGAGCAAAAGAAAATAACAGCAGCAACAACTGGTATCAAGATGATGCTGTCTGCTACGGCTGCAAGAAGAAGGGACACATGAAGAAGGATTGTCCTACAAACTCATCATCAAGCAAGAAGAGCAACAGGTATAAAAAAGGGAACCTGAAGAGATCAACATCTAGGAGATATGCCAATACCAGCATATGGCATGAAAGTGACGCCAGCGACTCAGAAGACGAACAATCAGAAGACGCTGCAAACGTATGCTTTATGGCATCCGATCAGGTAGAACACCCTTCACATGCTAAAAGCAAATGGATCCTCGACAGCGGTTGTTCACGGCATATGACCGGTGATGCTACATTGTTTGCAACACTGTCGAAGAAAAAGGAGGAAGGCTATGTTTCCTTTGGTAATAACTTGAAAGGGTATATTATTGGTATCAGTGATGTTGGTAAGTCTCCCTATCCTGTGATTAAGGATATCTGTCTGGTTACCGAGTTGAAACATAATCTACTCAGCGTAAGTCATCTAGCTGATCATGGTTATAGCATCAACTTTGGCAAAGACATATGTACTATAGTTGATAGCTCAACTGGTATTACTATCTTTGAAGGTATCAGGGAAGACAACATATATGTTTTCTATTTGTTGGAAAAAACTAACATTTTAGGTAGATGCTTAATGGCTAAAAGCGATGAGAGTCATCTGTGGCATATGAGACTCGGTCACGCAAATATGGACACAATATCAAGATTATCCACAAAGAAGCTAGTACGCGGTTTACCGGACATTACATTCAAGAAGGATTCGATATGCAGCCAATATGAAAAGAACAAAGCTACCAGATCCACATTCAAGTCAGTAAACGCAGTATGTACTACTAGACCTCTACAATTGCTTCATATGGACTTATTTGGTCCTAACAGAGTTGCTAGCCTCGGAGGTAAGCTTTATGCTTTTGTAATTGTAGATGATTTCTCTAGATACACGTGGGTATACTTCTTGACACGCAAGAATGATGTATTATCCGAATTTGTCGCCTTTTACAAGAAAGTTTAGAATAAAAAAGGTTACATGATCACTCGTATAAGAAGCGATCATGGTGGCGAATTTGAGAATGCAGAATTTGAGCAATTTTGTGACACACATGGTTTTGTACACGAGTTCTCCTGCCCTAGGACTCTATAAAAAATTGGAGTTGTGGAATGTAAGAACAGAACTCTATCCGAAATGACCAGAGTGATGTTAAACCAGTTTAGTCTACCCAAATATTTCTGGGCTGAAGCTGTCAATACAGTTTGCTTTGTTCTCAATAGAGTTCTAATTCGACCCAAATCGAAGAAGACTCCATTTGAGTTATGGTTTGATAGAATTCCATCTGTTTCATATTTTAGAATATTTGGTTGTAAATGCTTTATTCTTAATACTAAAGACAATTTGGGAAAGTTTGACGAAAAGGCCGATGAAGGTATATTTTTAGGTTATGCGGCCAAGAGCAAAGGATACAGAGTCTTCAACAAACGAACCATGATCATCGAAGAGTCAATCAATGTCACTTTTGATGAACTGAATCAAATGACTATCGATGAAAATGACGAAGATCCAACTGTACCAAGCTCAACAACAGCTGATTCTCAACCAAGCTCGGCACTAGCTGATCCTCCTAGAGAAGATCCAGGAACCAGCTACCTTCAGAGTCTGCCGAAAAGATTAAAATTTATAGTTGATCATCCAAAGGATTTGGTAATTGGTGACGTTACCAAAGGTGTAAGTACTCGTACATCCAGTAGAGATATTGTTTCTAGTGTTGCATTTATTTCACAGCTAGAACCCAAAACTATTGATGAAGCATGTAGTGATAGTTTTTGGATAGATGCTATGCAAGAGGAATTAAACCAATTTGAACGGAATCAAGTTTGGGAACTTGTTTCCAATCCTATTGATCGTCCGGTCATTGGCACCCGTTGGGTATTCCGAAATAAACTGAATGAGAATGGTTTAGTGACTCATAATAAGGCTCGACTCGCAGCTCAAGGATACAATCAAGAAGAAGGTATCGACTACGATGAGACTTATGCCCCAGTTGCGAGATTAGAATCCATTCGCATGTTATGTGCATTTGCATGTTTTCATGATTTCAAATTATTTCAAATGGATGTCAAGAGTGCATTTTTAAATGGTTTTATAAAAGAAGAAGTTTTTGTAGCACAACCTTCAGGTTTCACAGATTTTAAAAACTCTGATCATGTTTTCAAGTTGAAGAAAGCTTTATACGGTTTGAAACAAGCCCCTCGTGCTTGGTTTGATCGTCTAAGCTCTTTTCTACTTGACAACGGTTTTTCAAAAGGCAAGGTTGATACTACACTTTTTATTAAGTCTTTTAATGGTAAGCTTCTTAATACAAGTCTATGTAGATGATATCATATTTGGATCTACTGATGAATCTCTGTGTCAAGAATTTTCTAAGTGTATGCAGAATGAGTTTGAGATAAGTATGATAGGAGAGCTGAAATTCTTTCTCGGACGGTAAATCAAACAAACTGACAATGGGACGTTCATAAATCAAGTCAAATACACAAAATATTTGCTAAAGAAGTTTGACCTGGACAATGTCAAACCTATTGGAACTCCGATGGCAACTTCAACAAAGCTTGATATTGATGAACAAGGCAAGCCGGTCGACACACGTAAGTATCGAGGTATGATCGGTAGTTTACTTTATTTAACTGCTAGTCGTCCAGATATAATGTTTAGTATTTGTCTGTGTGCACGTTTTCAAGCTAATCCAAAGGAATCACATCTGTGCACAGTTAAGCGTATCTTTCGATACGTTAAGGGCACTTCTTCTGTTGGCTTGTGGTATCCCAAAACTAAGTCCTTTGGCCTTACTGGTTATTCGGATGCAGATTTTGCTGGAAACAAAGTTGATAGAAAAAGTACCAGTGGCACATGTCATTTCTTAGTCAAAGCTTTAGTCTCATGGTTTAGTAGAAAGCAAAATTCTGTAGCCCTATCAACAACAGAGGCTGAGTATATCGCCGCAGGACGTTGTTGTGCTCAGATTTTGTGGATGAAACAAACCTTGGAAGACTATGATTTATTTTATACACATATTCCCATTTTCTGTGATAACACGAGCACTATTAATTTGACTAAGAATCCTGTATGTCATTCTCGTACTAAACATATCGAGATTAGACATAATTTTCTTAGAGATCATCATCAAAATGGAGATATTGACCTTGTATACATAGATACTGAGAATCAATTAGCTGACATTTTCACAAAACCTCTAGCAGAAGATCGTTTCAATTATTTACGTCGAGAATTAGGAATTTTGGACGTCAATAATATTAATTAATTTTGTTTTATGATTTTATTTTAATATGCAAAAACTGTGTTAGAGACAAGCCAATAAAGAGTCTGTCTGTCACCACAACTACGGTTGAAGCGAAGCGGTACTTAAGAGTTCTCCGATGAACATCCGACAGCTGGGACAGTACTCCTACAGCTAATCTGAAACAGTCGCTGTGTAACGGAATTTAATCTATAAAATAATATTAATTATGTTAATTAAAGGTTAAAATTACTAATCTTTGAATTAAATACTTGAAATAAGCCAAAAAAAAGAAAGTATTTCAAACCAAACCCAGGCGAATTCGGCCAGACTTCGGACCGAATTCGGCCCGAGTTCGGTTGAGGGTGTCAGGTTATATATAGCAGAACCCGAGAGCCTTTCTTCCTCATTGCTTCTAAACTACATCATAACCAGCAACAGTAGCCGCGAAGGAGCCCCGAACCCTAGTTCTTTACCACCCCTTATCTTCTAATCCAAGTGGTGAAATCAATCCAAACTTTGGATTCGTGCGGAGTTCGTCGTTCTCTTCAATATACTTTGATTTCGGGAGGTATAACTCCATCTTTCTCCACTTTTCAATTAGTGCATATTTACTTCTATTTGCACAAATGGCACCTAAGGGATTCAACCCTTTTAAGAGGAAGAAGACAACCAACCCAAGTGAGGAAGGTTTATCTTCGGATCCACCGACTAATTCCCTATTTTTGCCAGTCCAATCTAGCGACGGCGCGTTCGACTGGTTTTACTTTCAAACCCTAGACCAAGCCTTACTGTGGTATGGAGACTTCTCCATGAGATCCATATGCATAGGCACACCCATCAAGTGGACTGTATTTCCTGATCATCGCCATTTCTTTGAGGCATTAGGGTTACATTATTTTGTTAAACTCTGTTTTCCCGTAGCAACTAATGCCATTAGATTGTTTTACTGTAATATCATATTAAACACTTTTGATGTAAGCACACGTGTTGGAGGATTAGATATCAATTTCAATGATGTTCTCTTAGCGGAGATCCTTAGTATTTCCAACGAAGGTGAACCGCTTGTTGACATCACCGAGTTTGATTTCCCCGAAGGCACGACACTTACTAGTTTTAAAGCTGAACTTTGTGCACCTGATAGAGTTTGCTCTGGAAAGTTCAAGGCAAACAACCTGAACTTGTTTAATTATGAATTGCACCGTATCATTTATTCTACTTCCTTCCAAAGTCTACTTCGAAGGATGATGTTACGTCTCTTGAATTATCTGCTATGTATCACATTCTTAAGGGGATTCCATTTTCTGCCCCTAAGACCATTATTCAGATGATGGGACGTTGTCGTGCAAGAGATAGAAATCTCTCTTATGCGATGATTCTCCCACGTATCTTTCAGCGTTTCGACATTGACTTATCTACTTGTGCTCAAGACCCTGAGCCCAAGGTTCTCAAGTTATCTTGTCGCAGTATGACTGCATCTGCTCCTCCTCCTGCTCCTGCTATTGCTCTACCTCCTCCACCTCCTCAACAGTATGCTATGACTTTTGAGGGCATACACCAACACCTTTCAGATTTGCACGTCTCGAAGACGGACATGGCTTGCGAGCGTGAGTTCCGCGACGTCACCCGTTATCAGGCGATTGTAAACTCATTAGCTGATCTTCGTTTCGCCCAGACTGGACATTCAGCCGGTTCCATCCCTAGAGATCCAGCTTTCTCTGGTTACCGCTGTGAGGATGAGGCTGTTCATGCCTACTTCCAGCCCAGTAATGTATATGATTGGTACCGTTCTGATCGTGCTCCTCCTCGTGATTATGTTGGTGAGTTTTACACTGGCGCTCCTCCTCACCCTTCTAGCGCGGGTACCTCTGGAGTTGGTCCTTCTGGACATGCAGGTCATCATACTGATGATGATGATGATGATGATGATGATTATGATGAGGAGTTTTGATATGTTAGTTGATTTGAGACTTAGACATTATCTACTGTACACTTGGAAATGCTCCGACATTCCAAGTTTTTCTATTTTCAGACTTTATTATCAGTATTTTTAAGGACTTGTACTGGATTTGTTTTATTTGATGTCATCTGAACATCTTTATCATTATCTTTATGGATTTCATAGTTTATGGTTCACATCAGTTTATTTCTGCTTCTCAACTATAAACTGCCTGTGATATAATTCTTTGTTTATTCTAAACTGCCTGAGTACAAATACATGTATGTGATGTTATTCAAATTTTCTTTACTATTATTTATCATATGTATTTTCTTGTGTTTCTTCACTGTTTGTTATTTATGCATTGATTGCGGTGGAGTTTTTCTTCTTTTGCAATTATTTTGCTAAATGACAACGGGGGAGAAAAATAAAGATCTAACATTTCTTTTGAGAAAATGCAGGACATGAACTATTTTTGATTTTATCTTCAAGCTTAAATGTTATATCATTCATAGTTTGTCAAATATCAAAATGGGGGAGATTGTTGGCCCATTGGTCATATGGTCAACCTGATTTTAATAATTGATCAAACTCTGTCTGGATATTTAAAGCTAGTCAGGATGTATCGGACTCTTGAACATGAACAAGAACAGCTATCTACACAGTTCAAGACCGAAGCTATGTTTGCCTGCTCGAGTCTGTATTTCCTTTAAGCAATGTATTTTTCATTTTATTGAGTCTAGGAATACGTTGTACACCGAGTCGTACTGGCAAATAGGCTATTCTAACATGTTTTCAAAATACTTTTAAAATGTCCTTTGTTTTGAAAAACATTCTTTTAAACAAAATCTACAAAAAGGTTTTCAAAAAAGTTTTCAAAAATTCCCAAAAATTAATTTTAAAACCCTAACCTAACCCTGACAGAACTCGGCCAGAGTTCGGTTGGTGGCCGTTTGATTTTTGAATTCTCTGGAACTTGGTCCTCCTGCAGTTGCAGATTTGACCGAGTTTTCCTCATCGAGTTCTGCCCGAATTCTGCCCGAATTCTGCTAGAATTCTGTCTTTGGAATTCCTATAAATAGAGAAGGATTTCGATCATTTTAACTCACTCATTCACTTTCAATCTTCTCTCTATCTAAAGCTTTCAGTCTTCCAAAGAGTTTTCTTGAGCTTTAAATTTCAGATCCCAAGCCAATTACAATCCACTAGTCGATTTGCCAGTGTGGTACGGTCTAGAAGTTTCTGAGAGATTGTAATCAGAAGGCTTGATTGAAGAATACCTCTTCACATTTGAAGTTGGACGAGTTCTTAGTATCAAAGCTCGCGTTGTAGAAGTTGCACGGACTACGTAAGAAAACTTGCGGTTTTTCCAATAGTGGATTGAACTGGTAGCAAGAGTTCTACCGACTAGATTAGTCCTCAACAGAGGGAAACCAGTATACATCGCTGTCTTTGCGTTTGCTTTCTTATCTCTACCTTTACTTTACTTAGTTGTGATTATTATTCTGTGATCTTGCTGCTAACATTTTTTAATTTGCAATATTCCGCTGCCTACTCTATTCACCCCCCTCTAGAGTATTGTGCTTTACGATTTCGTTCCTACAACAAAGGCCAGGTGGATTGTTACAGCCACTACCCATTCCAGAGTTGAAGTGGGAGCACATCACCATGGACTTTGTGTCCGGACTTCCACGATCTCCTGGAGGGAGAGACGCGATATGGGTCATCGTTGATAGATTGACCAAATCGGCCCACTTTTTGCCTTTCAAAGTGGGTTTGTCTACGAAGAAGCTGGCAGAGCTGTACGTGAGTCACATGCATAGTCAGATTGCATGGAGTTCCGGTGAGCATAGTCTCGGACTGGGATAGTCATTTTAGTTTCCATTTCTGGAGGAGTTTGCATACTAGTTTGGGCATCCAGTTCAATTTCAGTATCGCTTATCATCCCAGACGGACAGTCAGAGAGGACCATCCAGACTCTTGAGGATATGCTTCACACATGTGTGCTAGACTTCGGGGGTTCTTGGAAGGATCATCTTTACCTGGTAGTGTTTGCTTACAACAACAACTACCAGGCCAGTATAGAGATGTCACCATTTGAGGATCTATACGGACGGAGATGTCGCACTCCTTTATCATGGGACGATGTTGGCAAGAGGGTGTTGCTTAGCTCGGAGATGGTGGTAGATTCAGCGGAGAAGGTTAGACTGATCAGAGATAGACTTCGGGTGTCTCAGGATACGCAGTGGCATTGGGCCGATAGCCACCGGAGACCGTTAGAGTTCGAGGTTAGTTTCAGTTTCAGTTTGTGCTTGCTTGTGATTGTTTGCTTGTGATTGGTATTGAGTCTTTCTTTGTGTCTAGGTTAGCGTTATGGTGTTTATGAAGATTTCTTCGACACAGGGCACACTTCACTTTGGCCAGGGCAGAAAGCTCAGCCCATGCTATATCGGGCCTTTCACTATCCTTGGAAGGGTCGGTATAGTAGCCTATCGACTAGACCTGCCGTCTACGCTCGAGGGAGTGCACAACGTGTTCCATGTGTCGCAACTGAGGCATTACGTAGCTGATCCTAGCCATGTATTGGACCACTCTGCGATCGAGGTGGGGCCTACTCTCAGCTCTCCAGAACAGCCTGTGGAGATTCTGGATCGTCGGGAGAAGGTGCTCCGGAACCAGGTTATACCCTTGGTCCGTGTTGCATGGAGGCACCACTCTCCATGTGAGTCTACCTGGGAGAGAGAGGATGACATGCGGGAGCGTTATCCTTATCTCTTCGAGCCTTGAGGTATTGTTTTGTTTGTTTCTTGCTTTTCTTTCCTGTACTAGTTTTCTCTAATTTCGAGGACGAATTTTTTTAGGAGGGTAGATATGTCACCTCCAATTGTCAAAATTGAGGGCAAAATTTTCATTTTCAACATTCTAATATTTTTGTGAATATTTATTTATTAATATTGTGTTTTGGGGTTTTATTTGATCGGGTTTGAGTTTTGTCTCATTTCGACTTGTAATAGTGACACTGGTCAGTTTTGGACCCAACTGGAACTGACCAACTTGTCATGACAAAAACCAGATATTTATTTTTGACTAATCCCATTTGATTTTAGTGGGATTAGGGATTAGAATTAGATTTAGAACTTGGAATTAGGAGTTTTCAAGTTACCATTTTGATCCCAACTCAAAACCACTCATTTCTTTGATTTAGAGGACATTTTGGTAAATTGCCAAATGCCTCCAACCCTATAAAATGTGGCCAGCCAGCAGCACACACCCCTTCCATGCTCTTATTTGCAAGAAACTCTCTCTCTCCTTCTTTTCTCTCATTCCACAAAATTCCTTTCTTTTCCCTTTACGTTTTAAGCTCAAAAGGTAAGTAAATCTCTTCTAATTCTCTAGATCTCTCTCTAATCTTGGTGCTAACCCTTGTTTATCTCTCATTTGTGATTTTGATCTAGGTAGATCTAGCTTGGTGGTGGTAGTACCATAGATTTTGGACTTTGACCTAAAAAGAAGTGATTTTAGGAGTTTTCCTTGGGATTCCAACTCCCAAGAGGTAAACCATCACTCTAACCTTTATAATTACTTCTAATTAGTGTCATTTGCATATTAGAGGATGCTCGAGGTGTAGGATAACCCATTAGAAGAGGTTTGGAATCCATTGGTCTCAATTTGGGACTTTTTTGCCTAGGTTTAGTGCCAAATTTGAGAAAAACCCTAAATTGACATGTTTGGGTGTTGCCCCAAGCCTAATTAGACCTAATTAGGTTAGTTTGGGTGGTATGAGGCTAGGTACATGTCCATATTTGGATACGTGGGGTCGTTTCACGAGAAATTATAAAAATAGGTTTTTTCGGGGTCCAACTTATGGGTGACTTTTTGCACCAACACTAGAATCGGTAAGTTAGCACTTAGAATAGGTTCTAATCATTATTTAGAACTCGTGTGTAGAGTTTGGGTCGAATTCGGATATGTTTGGTGCCCGTATCGTGCGGTATCGCGAATCGGACGCCCAGGAGTCGCCAGAATGGCCATTTGGCCATTCGGGCCTCGTTTCTCGTTTTTGCTCACGTATGCGAGTTAGATTGCTTGTGTGGGGTACGTGTCTAAGCCCTAGAGGGTAGAATTGTGAGGGTTTGGGTATTCAGATAGGTTTAGGGATGTTTTGGATATATATAAATATTAGTGTTGTGTGAATGTATATGTATATATATATATATATATAAATATATATATATATATATATATATATATATATATATATATATATATACATATACGTGTGTTAGTGTAGAGCCTAAAAATCAAGTTGTGCCATGTTTTTACTACCCAGAAATTAAGTTGCGCCCCAAAACTCGAGCTGCGCCACTGATTAGGTTGCGCCTGATATCAGACTACGCCCAATCTATATTATGCCCAAGCTTACGTGGCGTCTGACATTTAATTGTCATCATTGCCTGACAGCACTGACTGTTGACAGCACAGTAAACGAAGAAATTCTCTTCAAATCCCTCAAAATGTGCCGCTCGAGGAGATTTAATTGACAGCTGTCCTGCACGTCTTATGCGTTGCGTCTAGGCGAAATCTGAACAACTTCTTCTCAAAAGTTGCCATGTGTCTAGGCGCAACCTAATCAGGCACAGTTTGACTTGTTGACTGAAGCTCGTGCAACATGATAAAGTTGAAACAACTTTCATTCTAAAGCAGGATGATGTGGCACACATGCCACTAATCTCTCAAAATGTGTCCACTATACTGTACACGACCATGCGCATCTCAATCACATGATGCCATGCGTCTAAATATAGTTAGTACATAATTGAGTAACTGAATGAAAATTGACACAACATAAGGTTGGCACAACCCAATGTGGCACAGTCCAGCATTGCGCACATCAGAATAACTGCTAAAATAGTTATTTTCAGAACTTTATAAATAGAGTTTCCAAGCATTGTTAAAGCATCACAGAGATTAAGAACTCTTGTAAAATTGCTGCTGCATTCTCCAGAGGCTCTAGTCTTTAAGTTCACATAGTCCAAGGGATAATGTGATCGTCTTCTAATCAGATTCCTACAGTTGTACTTTCCAGAATTCAAATTGTACTCTTGTACTCTTTTCTAAGTTTGTTATAAAACTTTTTTGTTTTTGCAAACAAAATGGCGACTATGCTGGGGACGACCTTCTCCTCCGATGAGAAGGTGACAACTCAATGTGATGCTGCGTCGATCGGCAAGACGCAGAAGACTCTGGTTGTTCAAGTCAACCAGACAGCCTATGAAGATATGATCAACAAGAAGAGCAACAAGCGCATTGTGGCTATCACCAAGAACAAAACTGTGTGGACTCCTAAGTCTTCTACAGTTGCTGTTGCCCTGGCGCAACCTGCTTTTCCTGCCAAGGCGCAATCTGCCTCTATGGCTCAGGCGTAGTCTGCTTCTACCTCCTGCACGCAGCCCACTCTTTCCATTCATGTTGCCTGTGCGCAACGTACTCTCACTGCTGCTCGTGCGCAGTCTACTCTTCCTACTGCCAAGGCGCAGTCTACTACTCCCTTTGCTGCCAAGGCGCAGTCTGTTCATGCTGTTGCTAAGATGCAGTCTACTCATGTTGTTGCCAATGCACAACCAGTAGCCTATATTGCTAGGATACAACCAGTAGTCCATATTGCTGTGGCACAACCCATGCAATCAGTTGTTCAGGCACAGTCTGTTGCTCTGGCACAACCCAAGGGATCTAGTCTTTTGGCTATTCCTTCCCCCAATTCTTCAGTTCTGAACTTGGAGAAACAATGTTCTAGTGCTAAAACTAGACAGAACAAAGGAAAAGGTCCTGTTACACTTCCTCAACTGGCGCAACCTGTGCCTAAGATGGTCCCACAACAAAACAGAGGGAAACACTTCTTAGCTAACCCTCTATAAAATAAAAGAAAGCACCCTTTGGTCTTTTCTCAAACTTTCCTAGTCTATGACTCAGAGGAAGATATATCAGATTCCATTCCTTTAAAAAGAGGTCTTCAGATCTCAGCTATGGGAAGGAATACTGGTCAAAGAGACATCTTGCCTACCCCTATCAGGACTGTTCAAGATCTTTCAACCTTGCAAATCTCGAGATCCAAGTAAAAAAAGTTGATGTTATCTCAAACAAAGACACCCAGAGCAGAATTCTTTGATTTACGCGCTTATCTCAATAGGCGTCAATCAGTATCAACTTCGGTAAAATGCAAAAATCCTATGCCGAGGGCCAATTTGTACCAGAAACAAAAATTTGAAAATAAGGATCCAATCACTTACGCCGATGAGTTAAGTACTTCCTTGTACACTCAGGGAACTAAACATCTGAAGAATAGAAGACATGTTCCTAACATCATTAAGGAATATCTTCCTCCGACTTCTTCTCGTCCTATAGTGGTAACTGATCTCCGGGAATGTCTTACACAAAGACGGGAGATCACAGGGATGTCTCCTTCACCTCTAAATCTTACTTCAGATCGCCATTACTTTCATGAAGTGGTCATCAACTGTTGTTGCCAATCAGCTAAACGATCTGTCTTCGATCGTCTGAATTATGTTTAAACTCCTGAACCTACAATGGAAGATGAAGACGAGCCGTTATATACTTCTGTCAATATGACTTCTCAAGGCACTGGGGTGGAAAACGTCCAAGATGTAATGCGTCTCGTAATCCCAGTCAGCAATACTTAGATCGGATTCATGCATCCAGTGAAGGGGTCTTTCAATACACCAGATCAAGAAATTGAAATTTGAACCAAGGTGTCTTTAATCAAAAAGATCTCCCCAACGCTCATCTGGAAGAGGACTCTTTATCTGAGTTTGATACAGATAGTGAAAGTTCTGAACAAACTATCTCGTCAATAGTAGCAAGAGAAGTGACAGCATATACCATTACAGAAGAACAAGATTCCTCTACTTCAACCAATCAGGAGCAATGAATTGTTGTATTGGAATATAAATTGAAGACCATGGCGGAAATGGTCGCAAGTATGTATACTATAATTGTGGCCCAACATGTAGTGCCACCGGTTATAAACCCTGCTACAAATCCAGAGCTTATAACATCTTTTGTACCTGTTAACATTAGTCTGGGGGTACCACCTTCCCAGGTTGCTTCTGTACCAATTCAAGCTGATCCCAGTCAGTCTGGTACTGGGGGTGGTAATTACCATGCTGTTCCTTCTCCTAATAATTCAAATCAATCCACCAATTCACAAACATCAGGAGATGCTAATGAGGCTATAAAACTCTCACGCACTCAGTTTGAGGCCTTTAAGCAAAAGGATGGCCAACAAAACCTTGGCATAAAACAACCTTATCCTACAGAATGGAAGGAGGTTCCATTCCCTCCTAAATACAAGCTTCCAACCATTATGCTGTTTGATGGCAGCACTTCTCCAAGTCAGTACATCAATCACTTTGAAGTGATAACTGACCAATTGCAGCTAAATGATGCTCTCCTTACCAGAGTGTTCGTCGGTTGTTTAGCCGACACAGCATACGACTGGTATCGTAGTTTGCCTGATGGATGCATAACTTCTTTTGCTGGTTTCAAGCAAATATTCTTGGAACAGTTTTATGAGGGAGTCAACGACATGACGATGTCTGCCCTCATTAAGATTAAGCAAAGACACAATGAATCCACATAGAGTTTCATTGAAAGATTCCGTCGAGAAGCACTTAAAATGCCTTTAGGAACTCCATCCGCTGTAACAATAGACACTTGTAATTCAAACTTGTTGCCTATTATCTGCATGTGGACAGGATCAACACAATTTCAAGATTGGCCTTCTTTTATTGTGAATGCCAAGGCAGCAGAGGTTAGTGTCGAAAAGTTCAAGCAATTAGAAGTTCAAATGACTCATCCTAAACAAGATGAACATTGTATACCCGGTGGTAATAATCGCCAAAACAACCGCAAGGGTAAAGAAACGTTGGCCATCAATCTCAAGGGCAAGGAGTCATTAGCTGTTAATGTTGCTCAGACAGTACCCACTCCATCAGCACAACGACAGAAAGCACCTCGTCCAAAAGAAGAGTATTTTTTTGACGAAGATGATGCTTTGATCATCTTTGATTGCTTAATAAAAAGCAATAAATATTAACTGCCAGAGGCAAAATGGCCAAAAGAAGTAGGTAAAACTGACCACCCTAAATATTGTGTTTATCATAGATTTATAGGACATCCGACCAGAGCATGCTACGTGCTCAAAGGCAAAGTCCAAGAGATGGTCAACTCTGGAGCAATTACCCTCCAACAAGATGAAAAGACTGTGACGGCCAATGTCGTTTCTATACAGTTTGGTGATTTTCCACCACAACTTGTACAAGATGGTGTTCTTCCTATCCCAAGGACTACTCTCGAGATCGTGAATCTCCCACCTCTCCAAAATGAGGGTCTTGTTCCATTATCAACTGATAAAGAAGAAATCATGTGGATTCATCCTGATCTGGTAGCAGACTTTGAAGCATCTTCTTTTTCCACTCAAAAGAAGCGCTCTAAAGCTAAATCTAAGAGCTGCAACATGGTATCCTTTGAACCGGTAGCAGAAGAAGAAATTCTAATTGACACTAGATCTGGAAAACCTTATCTTCGGGAATATCCCAAAAATTAATAGAATCCTGCCTCATCTCCTGATATTCCTCCTACATCATCTTCTCCTGCTGAGAATATATCTACATTCTCGTCGGTAGTAGAATCAACTCCTCCTAAACCGACATCAGCAGACGAGGGAAAACAACCTATCCGTTTTGATAAAGTATTGAAGATGTCCTCATCTTTTGGACTTGAAAAGCTATATAATTTTGACATATTGGCTCAACTGGCCAATACTCCAGCAAGATTGTCAATCTTTGAACTCTTACGTCTCTCAAAAGAAACTCGAGAGACATTAAGTGAAGCCTTGATGAAGGCTGATGCTTGTCTTGCTCTTCTCAAGAAATCTGAAAAGGAGCCTGTCAGCTGTACACATTGTCATAGTATATTTGAATTAATGCCCAATATTACTTTTACACAAGATGACATGTTGTTAGAAGACGATCGTCATGATCATCCTCTCTATTGCACGGGGTATATGGACACCATGAGAGTCGATCGCATTCTGATTGAACCAGGGTCTGCTCTTAGTATCATGTCGAAGTCTTTGCTGGATGCTTTGAAGATCCCAGTACATAATCTTTCTACAACTATCACTACCATCTTGGGGTTCAATCAAGAAAGAAGTGAACCTTTGGAGAAGATACGCCTGAAACTTCAAATTGGCAATCTTCGTACAAATGTGACTTTTTTATGTAATTGACAATCATGGTTCATACAATGCTTTGCTGGGAAGATCATTTCTTTACGAACATAATATTGTACCTTCTACTCTCCACCAATGTTTCAAATATGTGGATGGTAATGGAGAAGTACAAAAAGAGGTTGCAGACCTGAATCCTTTCAAAGGAGTTGAAGCGTACTGCAATGCCTCTCGCATGTACAATGAGGAATTCATGATGGTGGTACTGGCAATGGACACAGATGAAGAACAGAAAGGTGTACCAATTGATACTTTGGTGATCCCTGTCAAAGGACGTACTTCCTGTCCTCCGTCTTCCAAACCACTGACTATATACCTTCCTTCTCTCAAGAAGCAGCCTCCTGGTAATAGTCAGAAACAAAGGGAGCTCACCTCTTCTGAGCCGCTTGTAATCGACTTTCGTCGTAAGAAGCCCCATCCTTCTCATCGCTCTTCTTCTTCCCCTCTTGTCATCAATTTGACTAAGCCTGCTAAGGCTAAAGGTCCTGTTGTAAATAATGGTGTAAAAATTAATAAAGCTTCTCCTTTGTAGTATACTGATGTCTCTTACTATACTCAATGTTATTTGGATATGCTAGATAGCTTTAAACCACTTATAATAGGAGTCGTATCTGTTTGCCATTAAAATCTTTTGATTGCAAATTTCAATTACAAATATAACAGTATTACAATGTAGGACTTAGACGTAGTCCTAGTAGTACACTTTTGTTTATCTGGGTCCCTTGTACCGATGGAGCGAGTGGTAATGCGTTGATTCCGTTGACGATCTGACGACGGTTCTCGGTTCTCTGAAGGTCTGAGTTGCTCTGGGTGCTGGAGCTTGCGGAGAGGAAGAAGACGTTGAGTGTCTGTATCTGCCACTCTGTGTGTGCTCGTAGGTCTGTCTCTGTATATGTATGTCCGTGGATGTGTGTCTGTAAGAAGGAAATGATCTCTCTATTTATAGTTTTGCAGGCTGGCTGCTCATGTGCGCATATATTGGATGCGCCTGTACGTGGGGACGCCACGTGATGATTGCTGATGGAGGCACATGGACGATGCGCTCTGATTGAGGAGTTGAACCCTTCCTGTTGCCTTTGCGGGCTGCTACTGAGCTAACATGTAGCAATGGAGAGGATCTTTCAGTTGCTGAGATCTTGGATGATTAGCACCCCTTTATAGGCTGAATCGAGTCAAAGGACACGTGTCGTAGGTCCATGGCTTGAAGATCTCAGATTTGGTGGAGAGTGATCTGATAGGATGCGCCTGGAATTGGGCGTATGAGGAGACTTTGCTCACAACCTTCAGGAGTCACAAACCAGTCGGGGCGTACGGCTTTTGAGGTGCATGCGGGGCTTCAGTAGTGACTTTGACTTCTGTCTTTAGGGATCAGAGAAAAGTCTAAGGCGCACGGCTTTGGAGGCACATGCAGAGATTTGGGCGCATGGCTGTGGAGGTGCATACGAAATAGTTGGGCGGCCACGTGGCTTGTAACCGCCGAAGAAAAGTAATGATGATGCTGACGTCGGCGACGCTTCGTTTTCTGAAAAAGCTATCAACTGTTAAGTCCTCGGGGGACATGCTGCCAACTCTGTCAGACTTCAGCATTTAATGTTCTTTGACAGGTGATGGGCTGTTGAGTGGGCGCGTCAATCTGCGTTCTACTAGACACATGAGGACGCATGGGTGCATCAGTATGATACGCGGTCTGGCCGACGCATCCATTTGTATGACACGTCTTTATTGGCCCGACAGTTACGTTCTTCGAGTGCTTTTAATAGCCATTTTTGACTTGGCTGAATTCGAAGCGTCAGGTTCATCACTATTAATGCAAATTTATTACACGGGATTTGGATAGCCAGCCAGTTGGCGCATGTGTTTGATTTGCCCGGCCTATAAATAGTGGCATGGAGAGGGTTTGCTTCTCGTTCTCTCACGTCCTCCCAAAATAAACTTGTTTGCCCGAGCACATTCTGTTGACGAGATGCTCCCGAGGGTGAAGATGCGACGTGTTATTTTTATTGATGCACTTGAAGGTGACTGTGACATCCAAAAGTCGGAGTCGAGGGCTTCTGAGGCAGGCGGAAGGTGCCTGTTGCATCCAAAGATCGGGATGCTCGAGCCTCGTCTCCGTTATGCTGGAAGAGCCGCAGATCGAAATTGCGGTATTTTGGCTTTGGAGGCTCTTTCTTCTGTGAAAGATGCTCCTTTAGCCGTGTTTCAATTACGGTCTTTCTTGGTCTTTGGAGGCTCTTTCGAAGCCGCAGGTTGATTTGCGGTGCTCTCCTCTTCCTTGGGTTGGAGAGCTCTTCCTCCAGCTAGAGGGTTGATTGCCACCCTCGTTCTGCTCAATAAATGCTTCATTAGTCGAAGCATTTGATGGCGCATATGCTGAGACTTCACGATGCGCCTAGCTGCGGCACATAACTGAGCTGCTGAAGGGATGCACATAACTGAGCCACTGAAGGGATCTATATAACTGAGGACGCACATAACTGTGCTGCTGAAGGGATGCGCCTGGCTGAGAGCGCATGACGAGATGCGCCTGTTTGAGAGCGCTTGGCGATATGCTCCCGTTTAAGAATGCATGGCGAGATGCGCCTGTTTGAGAGCGCATGGTGATTGCTGCGCCTAGTTGTAGACTTAGGGTCTTTTCTTTGTAGAAGTTCTCCTTTGTACAGCTCTTTTTTAGACATGTAATAGACTTTTATATGAAATAAAAATCTTCTTTTAATGTCTATACATTTGCTATTTGCTGTGCCAAGTACTTCATCTGAGCTTTCTGGCGCATGTGATGTTAGACGCATAGGATTTTCTGGTCCTGAAATTCTATGCTTCTACAATACCCCCTTCAAAGTTTTTAAAATTTTTTGTCAAGTTTTGGAATACTTTGAATAAGAAGCATGGTGGCATTTTCAACGGGGCGCATGACTATTTGGACGCATGATTACTCCGCGCATCAGTGATGGGGGGCATGCTCCTCTCAGTTAATGCAAATGATAATGCTTCGATAACCAAGAAGATTAATGATGATCTTTTTGGATTTATTTGCAGTTATCTCCTCACAGAACCCGAGGCGGCGGTTGAGGTCACACTTCATCGGTTCACGCGTGCGACTGAGCCTATAAATAGGCGTCTGATGGAGAGAGAGAGAGAGAGTTCTTCCTCTCTTTGCTTTCTTTTTTTTAGAGTTCTTCTTTTAAAAAACCCTGACTTTCTTCTTTCAAGAAATGGCTCCCAAGACTCCTCACGACGGTGCTGGCAAGGGAAAGGAGCCTGTAGAATTCTTCGAGGAGGACGCTCTTGTCACCGTTGTGACTCCGGCCGACATTCGGCCTGCGGTGACGGGTGGGTGTCATCTTTCAGCTTTTTTAGACGAGTTTGGAGCACATGGCTGAGTTGTATCATGTTGTTGTGCCCTAACTCTTTGTTGCCGACACGCATGGACTTCTGTCCTGATGATGCGTCGAGGCTATTCCGCCGACGCGCATGGGTTTAGGCCCTGATTATACGCCGAGGTTTACTGCTAACGCGCATAGGTTTACACCCTGATGATGTGCCGAAGCTTCACTGCTAATGCGTATGGGTTTACACCCTGATGATGCGCCGAAGCTTCACTATTGATGCGCATGGGTTTAGACCCTGGTGATGCGCCGAAGCTTCACTGCTGACGCGCATGGGTTTAGACCCTGACGATGTGCCAGGCTGCTTGACACACTTTGTCTTCTTAAAGCTTCTTGCCTGACTTTTGTTTTTGCTGTGTCAGTGTCGATGACTATCCCTTTGCTGAATGAAGTCCTTCTGGATGCTTCTCTTTGTCAAATGGGAGTTGCTTTCGACGAGGAGGTTATTAACCCCGTGAAAGTTGCTATCCTACTGAATCAGCCTTCTGAGATAATACTGCAAATCCAGAATCAGTCGCCTGTTTTCCTCCAGAGTATGATGGAGAGCGGCAAACTGGAATCTGCTGAGTCCGAGGATGTGATCTTTTTGAAACCTGCCTTTCTGTTCGGTGACCGACTGATCTCCACCGAGGCAAAGATACTGAAGATCAAAGAAGACTGGTTTTTCTCTGCGAAGGGCATGGTTCTGTACATGCGACAACTTGAACGCCAATTACCGCTGACGGCCTTCTACCGTTTAGCTTCCAAGAGAAGGATGTCATGGGAACTTACTCCTTCTTAAGGAGGGGCAGTGGGGGGTACTCTTTCGATTGATGTTACTTCGAATCAAAGGGATACCTTGGCCGCCTCGCCAGCAGGGCCCTCGTTCAGTTGCCGAACTTTGCATCCTGGGAGCCTTTATAATGAGATCCCTAATGACACCTTTGCCTTTAGCGCTTCGACCTTTGCAAATTGGATGCTAACATCGAAGGTTATGTATCCGAAAGGTGGCTTTTGGGTTGAAGGTTGGTGTCACCACGTGCTGAAGTGGGACGAATTGACCCTTTGGGTGTTATCGAAGTTCAAGGCTGAGCTTAAAGAGATTGGGCTAACGGCCGCTATCCGTGCCACACAGGCTAGCGTGGATCTCAACAAGCATATATTTCTTGCGCTCTTGAAAACGTTCAATACCCAGACTTGCACTTTTTTACTCCAGTGGGGGAGTTGGGACTAGCCCTCCATGAGATGTACGAGGTGTCCAAGCTTTCCTGGGGCTCGGAACCGTAGGAGGAATATTTTCCCTCAAACGAAGAGTTCGTCATTCTGGAAAAGAAGGACCCGAAGATGATGGCTGTTTTTAAAGAGGTGGCGAGCCATTATTATCTGATACAACGGAAGGACAAAGGCAAGTCGCAGCCTCATGTAACTGCTTAGAGGGATTACGTCTTCAAGCAGGATTTGGCGGACTCCTCAAAGATCCGGTTTACGACTCCGCAGGGGCTGAAACCCGCGGAAGTAACTTCCGAAATAAGCCGACTGGACGGGAGGGCCCCCATTCAAATGAGAGTGGCGAAGACGCGTACAACTGTTTCTGGCACTATGTGCACCGGATGTCATCCAAGGCAGTATTGACTGCATACTTGATGATATGGCACCGGGATTGTGTGTTCTCTGGCGGATCTGGCTCTGTGGAGAGGGTAAACTGGAACCTCATTTTGCCAGCAGTGAAATTGGTTTTTGGTCGCCCTTTGGCTCTCCTCCCCGAGATGGTGTGTAACCTATTGCGGGGCTTGAGGACTTTTACTGATGATGTGATCCATGGGAGAGGTAGGAACGACAACTTTCCCCGGACTGAGCTACCATTCCATTATTTGATGGGATGGTTGATTCTGTATCACCCGAACGTGATGAGTCCAGGTCCTGAAGAGGACCACGTTGAAAGTGACGCCTTTATCCGTCGCTTCTACAAGAGGAAGTGGTTGCACACCGGCGTCCCCATTTACAGGAGAGTCTTGTCTTATCTTCAGGGTTGAGAGATCGTCAAGGTCAGTGCCATCTTCAAAGATTTTAAGGCTGACCAAGATTTGGAAGACTCTGGTGAGGATACAATCACTCTGCCGAAATGGGGATTTTGTTGGTTACATTGTATTCGGCCTTCCCACTTTGTCTACCGCAACCAAAATAAGTGTTATCTGGAGCCATATCTGCCAAGCCGGTTTGCTCGCCAGTTTGGTTACACCCAGCTAATGTTACGGAACCCCAGTAACAGTCTAGGGTTTGCTGGAAGTTTACTGGATGGAGCCCGGAGTTGGCAATATTACAATGCCGGGTGCACTGGTGTTCGTTTCAATACGCCAGTTCGCAACCCTCGACCACAGATCCTGTATTCGGCCGTTAAGCTGTATTGCACCATGAATACTGTGCCTTCTGATTATGATAGGGAGACCAGTTTCATCATTGGAACTCAGCTAGAGGCTACGAAGAACATGTTGGTGGCGGCTCGGTCATATCGTCCATCAGAGTTGGCGGAATATCGGGCTGCTGTTGTAGCATCAACGGGAGGTATTCGGGAAGATCCCCCTGATGGAAAGAGATGGGCTGACGCAGAAGCCGGTTCGTCTGTAGCAAAAAAGCCGAGAAAAATGATGACTCCAAAGGCTACAGGAGTGCCGCCTGTAACGCCAATGGAATCAGTTCCTGCTGAGGTAAAGACATTTTCCATAATATGGCGCCTTCTGTCATTTTTTTGACATATGCTTTCCTTTTGTAGGAACCGTTGTAGAAGAAGACTCGGGTTTCGAAATCGGGCGTCAGTAAACCGAAGGAGGTGGCCAGCTCTTCTGATGAGCGCATTCCTCCGATTGTAATGTCTTCCGTGGGGGAGAATCCTGACAAAGTCGTTTCGGCGGAGATTTTATATCTCCAGATTATGTTGGAAGGAAAGCTGAGGTTGAAGCAGTTCCTGAGATGGTGCAAGCCACCGTGGAGGCTTTGGACATTGAGGGTCCAGCAGAGACGAGGCTTCCAGATGAGGAAGTGGAGTGGAGTTCGTCGCCTTCAGATGACGTTCCTCCAAAGATGCGTGAGCCTGTCGCGGGGGAAACAGACGTGATTGAAACAGAGGAAAGGGTTTATTCCCCTCTTTATCGTAATGAGGGGAGGTCGGCTCCAGCGTTGCCGAGCCCTACCCCAGACTTAGCAACGGAGGCTGAGGTGGCTGCCGACGGGGAGGTAGCGACAGATCCTATCCCCGCGGAGGGATTTGATGGTGAAAATGAGACTCGTCCGCCGATCTTGACTCCAAGGGAGCCAAGTCAGGAAATAAGTGCTGATCTCGCTGCTCTGCCAGAGGGGGAATGTCCCGTACGACCTGCTGATAGTGTGTTGGGGACGGATGAGGCAGCCCCTGACGTCGGTGGTCCCTCTGAGCTTGAGAAGGGTAAGGTTTTGTTGGAACCCTCTGTTGCTCCTTCTACTTGGGGTACGATATCGACGCCTCTCTCGGCTCCTTCTATTCTTTTGGCTCCTCGGGCTAGTAGTCAAGCCCCTGTTGAGGAAGAGTCCGTTGATGTCGAGGTTTCAGCCTTGCAGATTGAAGCCGGCGGGCCTTCTTCTGGTCCGCCGACTAGAGCAGCTCGTCCAACTCATGCTATGACGCCGCAAGTACTGGCGGATACAGATGAGTATGTGAAGTTTATTATTGAGGCGGTGTATAAGATGCTGCAGAGGGGCATATCGGCAGTGATGGATGCCAATGGGAGTATTACGACGGCAAAAACCCTGGCACTCCCTCACATCAGTCTGATACGTTCCTACCAGGGCCATGATCATATGGCCGAGATTCTGGAGGCCTCGGTGGCCGAGCTGGACCAGCTGCTTTCCGAGTTTCAGTGTATCCAGTGAAATAATCTCTCCGCCCTGATAAACGCAGAAAAGGAAAAGTTGATCACTGAGACTGAGTCCTCTTATCAGGCCACCGTGGGTGTTTGGAAACGCGAGGTGGCTGAAACTGAGGCTGCGGTGGAGAGGTTATCTCAGTCCATGCAGGAGAAGGTGGAGTTGCGAGCTGCGTTGGACGCTAGTATAGCGAAGGTTGATGCTAAGATTCGTCTCCTTGAAGACCAGCGGGCCCAACTCTTATTAGATGCTGAGCGAGTCCAGGCTGAACATATAGCATCTAAGAAGGAGGAAGCGACTTTCACCCGCCAGGCTCTTACCCTGGCCCAACAACGACAACAGTTGGACGAGAAGCATGAGGATGACACTTCTCCTGAGGCCATAGAAATGATGCGTCAAGAAGCCGAACGCCGGGTCCTGGCGACCGTAGAGACTCCGACGGCAGACTTAAAGCGTCGGATTGAAGAGCTTTCGGCCAACCTTCGGGATGTTTAGGGATTGTAGTCTCTTCCTTTTTGTGTAATTTGCAACTCTTACTGGGGGTGTAATCCTTTACTTTTAAATAAAGAATACAGAGTTTTTGTGGTGTGTTCATTTTTGCTATCATGAACTTGATGATTTGTGTGGACCTACTATCTTTTGCGCACCTTGGTTTTTAGGTACAGATAATAAGTTTGAGAGAACCGACATATTTGCTCAGAGGTAATGTGGACGTGGCAAATATGGGATTCAAATAATGGAATCTTCCTACTCAGAGGTGTTATGGACGTGGTAGGAATGACTCTGGAGGATACGCGGAACTACTCAGAGGTAATGTGGACGTGGAAGTTCTGTGATCAATGTACGGCAACGCAGGGGTTGTCTGTACGGGATGTTTACTCAGAGGTAATGTGGACGTGGTAAACATGATGGGTAGCGTAGTCTTACGGAGTATAAGATTCTGCTGTGTAGGGTGTAGGGGAACAACTCCGAGGTAATGTGGACGTGGTTGTCCTTCTACTGGAGAATGCCACGGAACAGCTGGGTTCCGGAAGCGTAAGATTTTGTGGAAGAAAATTGTATGTGAGCCCTGATGATTGGGTCCATAGACTCCCTTGTTGGGTGGAGATAGAAGTAAATATCTGAAAGATGTCAAGAATAGTACTTCTTTAGGAACTTGTCGTTGATGGGCATCATGAACAAGTCCCTATTGGATTTGGCGAGGCAGTAAGCACCGTTCGTGTATACCGTCTCTATAATGAAAGGTCCCTCCGACTTGGGCTCGAACTTTCCTGGTGTCTTGTGAGTCAACACCATTGGCCTCCTGACTGCCAGAACCAGGTTGCCTACTTGGAAAGTCCTCTGCTTGACCTTCTTGTTGAAAGCCTGTGATATACGGGCTTGATAGAGTTCGATGCGCTGTTGAGCTACGAGAAGTTTTTCGTTAAGTGCCTCTAATTCTCGCAGACGGCGACGTTGAAAGCGGTCTTGGGAATATCCTGAAAGCGGTCTTGGGAATATCCTTCCCTTTCACCTTCAAGTGAATATCCTTGAATAGCCCAAACGGTATAACCAAAAACTTAAACTGCCCGTACCGTGTCCTGAAAGCGGTCTTGGAAATATCCTTCCCCTTCAACTTCGCCTGGTGATAACCTGACCTCAAATCAATCTTGGAGAACACCCGAGCTCTGCTCAACTGATCAAAGAGATCATCGATCCGCGGCAGTGGGTATCTGTTCTTGATCGTCAGGTTGTTGAGTGCCCTGTAGTCAATACACATTCGTACTGACCCATCCTTCTTCGGTACAAACAATACTGGTGCACCCCATGGCGACGAACTCGAACAGATGAAGCCCTTGTCCTGCAGCTCATCCACTTGCTTCTTCAGCTCCACCAACTCACTGTTGTTCACTCGATAGACGTGCTGAAAGATGGGTTCCGCTCCTGGAACCAAGTCTATCGAGAACTCAATGTCTCTGTCTGGTGGCAATCCATGCAACTCCTCTGGAAAAACATCCATATACTCTGTTATCAAGGGGTGTGGAATCGTCTGCTCCTCAACCGAGACTCCATAGAAAACTCTGCTGCTCTGCTCCGCCTGACGTCTGGAGTACTCAAACTCTGGCTCCTCCGGCACTCTGAAGAGAACTCTACCCCCTCTGCAATCAATGCTGGCGTGGTGCCTGCTCAACCAATCCATACCGAGTACTATATCGTAGTTCTGTAATGGCATTACGAGCAGGCTCACCTCCAACTCACGGCCTCCCAAAACAACACTCCTACCCTTACAAACATCACTCACGAGGATAATGCCACCCCGGTCGTGATCTTCTAAGTCCTAGGCAATGATTCAGCTATGATACCGTTCTAATCGTAAATGATACTGATACGAAACTATACGAAGCACCGGAATTGAATAATACAAAAACTGGACTTGAGTCGAGAAGAACCGAACCCGCGATCAACTCTCCAATGGCCTCCGCATCCTCGGCTGTAATGGCGAAGGCTTGCCCCTGCTGGCCTCCCCTGGCCTGCTGCTGGTGCTGAACGAACCTCTGCTGCTGGTGGTGCTGCTGGAGCTGCTGCTGAAAGTGTGGCCTCTTGGCCGGTCCTCCACTACTGCTGCCTCCCTGGAAGTCTCGCCCCCTTTTGAGCATAAGCTTAAGACCATCCTCTGCAGCTAATACGTCCACTAGGATCTCCTCAAAGGTAGCACTGCAGGCATTCTTGGTGTAGGACTTAACCTCCTTTACCAAGCCCTTCCGGAACCTCCGGGCCTTCGTCGCCTCCGACAAGCCCTCTACAAATCTGTCCAGGCGGCAGAACTCTCCTGCGTACTCCTCCACAGACTGGCTCCCCTGGACTAGGGCCTCGAACTGAGTCTCGAGGGCTCCCAGCGCTGCATTCGGAAAGAACTTCTCATTGAACAGCTTCTTGAATGCTGCCCAAGTCTGTCCTACAGTACCAACCCTCGGGTCGGTCTGGTACCACATACGGGCCAGATCCTGTATTATGCTGGCCGCTGCCTCAATCTGGAGCCTCGTCGGGATCTCAGCCAACCTGAATATCTCCTCCATGTGCTCGATCCACTCGTCGGCATATAGGATCCCCTCCGTCCCTCGGAAGTCCCTAGGGTGCATCTTCTAAAAATTCTGGATGCCCTTCTCCCGTGGCTGGTGCGGCTGCGGGCTACCGCTAGCTGAGCTATAGCTCTCTCCACCGTAGTCACGGCTAGATCGATGCCTCGGCTGATCTCTGCTGTCTGCCTCTGCTGCTGGGCCTGCTGACCCTCCATAAACTGCCGAAAGAAAGCAAACAGCTGGACGACGTCAACTGTCCCCGGAGGTAGCTGCTGCTGCTGAAGCACATCCGAAATCACCGAACTCGGCTCATGCCTCACAGATGGAGGGGCTCCTCCGAAAACAGCTGAAACGCCTACCCCAGCTGGCATGACTGGGGCTGCGGTACCAGCGGCTGGCTGCTGAGTATGAGAGGTGGCAGACCTCTCATCGACGTCCTCCTGGCCCTGGCGATGTGATCTCGTCTCAACCAACCTGGAGACAGATCAAAAGAAACAATTGCTGAGAAGGAGTAGAAAATAGCAAAGGCGGACAGTTAATATTCAAAGGAAGACAAATAGCAGAAAAATGTAGATATACGGAATCTGATAAAGAGCTTCCCTAATGTGATTGAGTACCTTCAAAAATTTCTAAATTCTACTGCAGGCTGCAGGTATACTCTAGTTCGAATACCACTGTATTTCAAATCTAGACCTGCATGGGCTACCAATAAAAACGTGTCACGACCCGCACCCTAGAGTAAGGGCACGAGACGTGGATACGTCCAGCCTACACCGCAGTGTCGACGGTAGAACGATGTCCTAGGTCTCATACATTTAACAGTATAAGGCTAAACAGTTTATACTCCCCGAATGGAGGTGACATAATAGAAAGTAAACTCAATCATAACTAAGGCAGAAAGATAAGATAGAAAGGTAGATAGATACTGCTGAAAAGAAGGAATCCACAAGTACAAACAGAGAGTCTAAGTGTCTAAGATAAGTACATATCCCAAATCCCAAGTATCAAATATATACAGTCATCTAGAGAGTAATGTAAATGAAAACATCCTAGTCTAGAGGAGTGTCATCCACTGCTAGTGGGACCTGCTGCTGGTCCAGGTCCAAGCACTCATCTAGGGTAGCACCGTAATAAGTAGGGCAGAACGCCTCATCCTCATCCTCTGTAATATTTCAACAGGTCTAGTCAGGACAGGAGCGAGCACAATACATCTCAACAAGTCATAGCAGGAAAGGAAATATAATCATGCTAGAGAATAAAATACAGGAAACTGAAGAATAGCATAATGTAAGAGAGAGACTGTAAGTAAATATCTATGATATATAAAAGAGAGACGGTGCTAGTGATTCAGAGTACAAGATAAACATATGAATGGCTAGGGACTGATTCATGATTACACTATGAAATTGATTCATGATTACACTACTTGAAATTATCCACATGTTCATTTATACTCCCCCATCCCCAATCAATACACAAGGATCCAATCAAGCTGCGTTAAGATTCATGAGTTTACTAAATTGCCCATAAGGGTGATTCATGAATTGATTCGTGAAGGTTCGGTGATCATGAGAGTACATGAGTCACTAGCTGATTCCCGAAGATTCATGATAATAGAAGCATGAGATACGTGATGTAAGTGAAACACACGAGACAAGAGTACCTGATGCTCCCGAGAGGGATAACATCTCATGAAGGGATCCATATA
The DNA here is from genome assembly GCA_029216955.1 of Iris pallida. Lineage (NCBI taxonomy): Eukaryota > Viridiplantae > Streptophyta > Magnoliopsida > Asparagales > Iridaceae > Iris > Iris pallida. Next base: position 5,003,123 of record JANAVB010006390.1, on the reverse strand, counting down.
GTACTAATCCGTGTTACCAACGTGTCAGCATCAAGTAAGATAATCTAAAGTAGGAAATATAATCCTAAACAAGATATAAAATGATTAGAGAATGTACTCGCCTGCTATCTGAGTGTCCGGATGAAATATACTGTCCGAGGAGAGGTGTCTAGCTCCTAATCAGAACAACACAAGTCACAACATGTCTAAAATGATAATAAGATGCTATTCAATGCATTCTAAATGAATCTAGGTCAATCTAGACCAAAGTCAACTCTTGGTCAACTCTAGTCAACCTTAGAAGTCAAACTAGGTCAACTCTAGTCCAAATTGGTCAACCAAGGTCAAATAGGTTTAAACTAGGTCAACTAGTCTAGATCGGTCAACCATAGGCTATGTCATCTAGGTTATAGGCCATAGGCCTATCCTCTAGGCAATGACCATACACTAGGCCATAAACCCATGTAGAGGCACAACCATGTAGTTCATGAGCTAATACAACATAATACTATAGGCCAATAACCATATATAGATATATATCACTATTCACATATATATATATATATATATATATATATATATATATATATATATATATATATATACATACATATACAATAGGAATATGCCTAACACATTAGCTACTACACATATTGAAATCCCCTTATATCCTACACTACCATCACACATTCACATTAGATTAGGCATCTAATATATAGCTATAGGTATACTCACATATATAGAAATATGTATACATTGTATTTACATAGAGAGGAGGATAACATCTGATGTGTGTGTGTGGGTTAATGTTCATGTATGTGTGTCTGTAGGAATACATGAAAATGGACTAAAACATGTGTGCACAGGAGTATGTGTATTTTACAGTGAAGGGAAAACATTGGCCATCAGTGAAACATATGTGTGTGGACTGTACAGTGAAGGGATTTCATAAAACAGTGTGTGTGTTCCAGTGTGTGTGTTAGAGTGTGTTGTGTGTGACAGGATATATGAACCTGTGTGTGTGTTAATGATACAATGTGTGTGTATACATGAGAGGCAATGTGTGTATTCTCAGGTACAAGAATTCTCAGGTGACAGTGAACCAATTCCTGTGTGTGTGTCAAGAGCATATGCAAGAGTGTCTCAGGCACTTGTTAACAGTGTGCTATCAGTAAACATGTGTGCAAGAATTTAGAAAGTAGTGAGCATACAATGTATCCTAGAATTCATATGACAGGATATGTTCTCAGGTATAGGAAAGGAAATCAGATCACAGTTAAATGGGAAAGGAAAGCAATTCAGTTTTCAAAATCCAACAATGCACATTGAACTATCAGTTGACAGGAATTGAGAAGAACTATTTGACAGTAATATATAGACTCAATCGAATCCCAGTTAACTCCTATATAACATGTGTAATATGTGTAAGCTATCATTGAACTGGAATCTAATCATTCGAATTAAGGGTAAATTCTGATACTACATGGTGTCAGGAAATAGTAACCATTTCATGGTTCAACCAAATTGAAAGTTGAAACCAAATCATGATGTCTAGTGTTCAACAAATTAAAATACAACTAATACATGGCATTAACAGGAAATATTAGTGAAGGGAACAATCAGTGTATAAGTGAAAGGATATTGGTTTAATTCTCAGGAATTGACAGTAAATACAAATGCAAGTTCAACATTTGAAACCCAACTCATAACTATATCCCATTCCAAACAAAAGCCTATTCTAATATGTAATATTAACTAACAGAGATTAGGGAATATGTTAGGATATAATTAGCATTTAATCATAAAACACATAATTAAATAACAAGAAGCAAACAGTGATACTCACTGATACCTTAATGTATCAGTCGACTGGGCATTACTCAATCCACATTCGATTTAACAATTCAAGAAGAACATAACGTAGATAATTAATGGGGTATATTAGTAGGTGTCACTCACACAAAATGGTGTCCTGAAACAGGACACAACGCGTCCAAAACCAACTCACACACACGTACGAGACTGGCACGAATTCGTATGACCAGCGCACGTGTCCAAACGCACCCGACACGCATCCGTAGGACACGAAACTTTGGGGATGACACAACAGTCATTGCCCCTCACTCCATGTCCAACCACGCGTGTCCACGTGCTCTGTGCACTGAGCACGAACATGCTGGCAGCAGGGGACACTGCACGCAGCGCGCGCGCGCGTGTGCACGAGCGCGACACGACACAAAACCGACACGAGACATGCTTAGTCGAGCAAAAACACGTAAGCCACATCCAAACACAATACAAAATCTCGATCAAAATGCCTACTGTGGCATTTCGTCGAACACCTACGTTGGTTACTGATACGTGAACGATACGGACACGTACAGGACACGAAACTGAGCAAACCCTATTCCTACAGTACAAGGACACCTAGGGCTTGGTGTTTATACAAAGAAACCCTAATTTTAATGGAGGAATAGGATTATACCTATGTGTGTTCTTCAACACAAAAAGCCTCTTTAAAAGAGCTCCACAAAAGCCACCCAAAGTCTCCAAATTGTTCCAATCCTGAGATATGACTCCACAAACAGTAGGAGAACAGTAATTAGAGTTCTATGGAAGAAATCTCAATAAAAATGGAGCTCAAAAGATTAAACTATGAAGAAATAAAATGGAGGCTCACCTAGTTCTTAGGAAAAATGATAGAATATTGAAAAGAGGCACAACTTCCTAAAAAGATACTATATAGGCAAGGGGGTGGGGGGTCCTTGGCCGGCCACTTGGCTAGGGTTAGGGTTTCTAGGGAGCATCTAAGGCTATAAATGAATCAAGTCTAATGAGTGGCCTAGAATCTAGGGCTCCTTCCTAGTCCATTTGCAAACCACTCAACCTAGCTAAACATGACTTAAACCTATTTAACCAATACTAACTAAACTCAATGTGGCTAACTAGACTAGCTATGACTAATCTAGGTTAGGTCCAATCTAGGTTAGGCTAACCAAAACCACATGACAATCAATTAACTAGTATTTAAATCACACCATTTAAATTAATCATTTTAAATTCCTAAAAAATATATTAAATTCAAATAATTCAAAAAATGACAAAAATACCTTCAAACTAGAAATATGGTAGTGACAAACTCTCATGTATAAAGGCTCTTCCTACCATCTGAGGAAGACCTTTCTGGAACATGGAGAGCCCTGAGCTGTCTGATTTGAGTGTCAGAATCACATGAGCTGTCTGATGTGGATGTCAGAAGAATACTCTTCATAGCATCCAGGTCGCCAATGCCAGTTTTAAAGAAGCTTGCCAACCAAACTTCTGCAAATATTAACAAAGCAAGAAAAGTTAGTAAAATCTATCAACAACGTGCGCTGATCAACAGACGCATATCAACAGTGTGTGCCGATCAACAGGCACATATCAACAGTGTGCGCCGATCAACAGGCGCATATCAACAGGGTGCACCTCTGACCGAAGCCAGGCACTGGATTGCAGTGCGTGTCTATTCTCAAAATTTCAGGCGCACGTCTACAACATTCGCTTCATTTCTACAAGTCAGCACATGTCTTCAAAACTGTCTTAGTAAAAATTGGTACAAAGTAAACACAACTCATGAATGACGGTCAAGTATAGAAACCACATGTTCTTTGTTGGAACTTACGATCAAAATCAAAATTAATGGTATTTGTGTTGAAGAACGTCGATAATATAGAGCACGGCAAACCAATATCCGAAGACGCGGTATACAGAAGAATAGCATCAGGTTGAAGTGGCGCAAGTGAACTTGTGGATGACGAATTTTTGCTGGACAGTGGGACCTTGTAAGAAGTCATCTTTAGAAAAAAAAGAAGGAAAAAGTAATAAAATAAGAAAGTATGAATGTCTCTTTTTTTTCGTCTCAGCTATCCTTTAAAAAGTATTGAAGATATGAACAATACGTTGTTCTAGGAGTTTATTTCAGAAAAGAACAAAACAAGAGGTGCTCATAACCACATGATGACTACCATGTGTCTCTCAAAAAAATAACAAGCATTGAATTAGTCAAAGAAGCACATTTACGTGCGCCACTTGAATCACAAAACGGTCCTACAATTAATAGCCACACAATAAAATAAAGGTGCCAAAAATTATAAATTTCATTTCATAAGAAGGGGTAGACCCTTACAGACAAACAGGACATAACATATGAAAAGAAATAAAAAGCTGGCACGCTTAACATTACTTCTTTTTCTCTTCTTCATCATTGGTCTGACTAAGGGCAGTGCCCAACTCTTGCATGTTGTGGATCCCCACGCATCAGACGAAGGAATCCCTCCGAGTCGTCGTGCTCTTCAGAAGAAAGTGATGGCCCACCACTCGAGTGATTGAAGACTGTTGGAGTTAAACCAAAACAGTCTAAAAGGTTCACCGCCCTTAGTGACGGGTCAGCATCCAACAGATAAGTCGTAGGCGTTATATCAGGTTTTGCTTTGTGGGATTTGACTTCAATGTCAGCACTGGTCCCCATCTCCTTCTTCTTAGGTGCCATGGAAGTACAAAAGTAAAGAATGAGTACAAGGACACCTCCCTATATATATAATCAACCAAATCTTTATATTCTTCATGGGAAACCGAAAATCATCAATAAAACTCGGGAAGAGGAAGAGGAGATCGAATGTTTTCGAAATTTTTTTTATTATTATGACGGTTGAGCATTGACTGGCGCAATCTAAACAAAATTATCATAATTCAAAGTATTTCAAAACTTTGAAGTACTCATTAGTTTCGAAAACTTTGAAGGTGGTCTTATAGAGCCTAAAAGTCAAGTTGCGCTATGTTTTTACTAACCAGAAATCAAGTTGCGCCCCAAAACTTGAGCTGCACCACTGATTAGGTTGTGCCTGATATGAGACTGCGCCCAATCTACATTATGCCCAAGCTTACGTAGCGTCTGACATTTAGTTGTCATCTTTGCCTGACAGTACTGACTGTTGACAGCACAGTAAACGAAGAAAATCTCTTCAAATCCCTCAAAATGTGCCGCTCGAGGAGATTTAATTGACAGCTGTCTTGCACGTCTTATGAGTTGTGCCTAGGCACAATCTAAATAAATTCCTTAGTTGTGCCTAGGCGCAATCTGAACAACTTCTTCTCAAAAGCGGCCACGTGTCTAGGCGCAACCTAATCAGGCACAGTTTGACTTATTGACTAAAGCTCGCGCAACCTGATAAAGTGGAAACAACTTTCATTCTAAAGCAGGATGATGTGGCGTACATGCCACTAATATCTCAAAACGTGTCCACTACTCTGTATACGACCACTGTATTTCAATCACATGATGCCACGCGTCTAAATACAGTTAGTACACAATTGAGTAACTGAATAAAAATTTGCACAACATAAGGTTGGCGTAACCCAATATGGCGCAGTCCATCCTCGCGCACATCAGAATAACTGCTAAAACAGTTATTTCCAGAACTCTATAAATAGAGTTTTCAATCATTGTTAAAGCATCACAGAGATCAGGAACTCTTGCAAAATTGTTGCTGCATTCTCCAGAGGCTCTAGCTTCAAGTTCACATAGTCTAAGGGATTAAGTGATCGTTTTCTGATCAGATTCCTACAGTTGTACTTCCCCAGAATTTAAATTGTACTTTTATACTCTTTTTTAAGTTTGTTATAAAACTTTTTTGTTTTTGCAAATAGTTAGTATGGTAGTTTATGGCTCAAGTGTTTGAGTGTGTCCTTGCTTTGATATGGGAGAGTTGAGTGTGGATGAATGAGGAAAGGTTAGAGAAAGAATATGGGAAGAATAGATGTGAGAAGAGGATTAGAGGTTATATGAGTGTGTGTGTGTGTATTAGGAGAAGAGAGGGAGGGCTGTGCTGCCCCAAGGCAGCAGGCAATAGCAGTAGCAGTCCCCACAGGGGACTGTCTCACCACCAGTAGCAGCACAGTGGCTGCTGCATTATGCAGCAGCAGCAGCAGCAGTGGGGGCTGCAGGGCAGCCCCCCATGACCCCTATTTACCCCCCTTTTAGCCTCCTTTAGCCCTCTATATAATTCCTTCTATATACCCTTGTGAGAGTGAGGTTAGAGTGGTGTTTAGTGATAGGTTTGAGTGGTGTTTAGTGGTAGGTTTGAGTGATGATTAGAAGGGTATGGTTAGATATTAGTTTCATAAGATAGGATAATATGTTAAGGTAATGTTAGTAAGGTATTTGGATATGTTAGGAAGTAAGTTATACCAAGATATGGTATTATATTATAGTGGTGTCTAATATTAGGAGTTGGGTTAGATTATAGATGTGGAGTTAGATTTGTGTAGAGTGGTATCTATGATACCAAGTTGGTATCATAGGGTAAAGAGGATTTACCCTATATGAGGGTATAGGTATTAAGATACCCTCAAGATACCAAGGTAAGTATCAAGATACCGAGATATGGTATCGAGATACGAGGGTAAGGTGTTGCAATACCTTAGCAAGGTATTGGAGTTTCATTAGGGTGAGGGCAAGGTAAAGGGTAAGGTAAGATAGAAGTTAAGGTAAATTTCCTATGTTAAGGTAATTACCCCAAACTAAGATATTGGTATCGGGATACCACTTTGACTTAGATATGAGATGTCTTGGTAGGTAAATGTTAGGAATGGTATGTTTAATCTAGTTTTGACCCCGTTGACTTTTTCACCAAAAGTCAACTTTTAGCCTAAAATTGACTAGAACTTGACCAGAGTTGACCAAAAGTCAACTGTGAGTCAACCATTAGCCTAGTGTGACCTAGATTAGACTAGGAGTTGATCATAGTTGACCAGTTGATCAAAGGTCAACTGTAAGTCAACCTTTGACCTAGTTTGACTTGGTTTGACTTTCTTTGATCTAGTTTGACTTGGTTTGACTTACTTTGACCTAGTTTGACCTAGATTTGCATATCATACACTAGAAAGCATGCCAAACACTATTAAACCCTAATTAACTCTTGTATATCCTATATTTAGGTCTGTGACTATTCTCTGAGCCTTGATTTCTATTGACTGCTCAAGACCGCAAGCGAGTACATTATCTCATAGTTTTCATTGTCTTGATATCTGCTATATCCGATTCAGTTGTCGTATCTTACTTGATTCCCGACACTATGGTACACGAACTAGTATACGTTGGATCTCGTCATGAGAGGTTATTCCTGGTTTACCTGGTATATGAGTACATTGTTCGATCTTATTTCCTGTACTTGTATAGACACCAATTTGGGAGTGGGCTGGCCCCCTGCTCTTTAAATCCTGTGTCATGATGTGTCATGGTTGGATCCATTATACTACTCGGGAATAGAGAGTTATTAGAGGTTATGTGATCAATACCCTCATGTCACTATTCTTGTGCTTGCGTCACCCTCACCGCACGTAGGGTGTAGCGAGATCTTATATTTCTTGTGCTCGTATTCCATGTTGGCCGGCTTGACCCTTCTTGAGATTTTCCTGTGATAGCCGGGCCAAATAGAATAACTTGATCATGTGTCCCAAGGCGTCACATAATGCTCTAATATCTTATGGCACCAGTTTATGTTTATATTTATACATCATTTATCCCTGTTCTATTCTATATTCCTATATTTCATACCATGACATGATATCCAGTTTACATATCCTGTTCACATTTCCTGTCTTAATATTTTATCTTATTTTTCATTATAACCATCTCTTATAGAATTTGTCAATTCACGTGGAACTGATGTTATTGTTTGTACTTGCTCATATCCTGAGAGGATAACTTTTTTGTATTTTTCAGATGATTCAGATACAGACTGCCCGACCTTCTACGGGTTTGACATAGACGCAGATTACTACTTGGACTTAGTGGAGCCAGTGCCTTTAGAGGACACACCACCGGTAGGGATCTAGACTAGTAGGTTTGACTGGACTGTGTTCCAACTTATCATTTTGTCTTGTAGTATATTATTATTTTGGGATATGTACATTGTGATATACTCTCTACTTCTAGTTGTGACTCTGTGACTGGTATCTATTTCCAGCTTTCCTATTTCCATCATACCTTTATCTTTCGTGCGTATCTTCCTTAGATTCATGTGATTGAGTTATGTATAAATATATTCCTCCGTGCGGAGATGATAGGTACATATATATATATATATATATATATATATATATATATATATATATATATATTGTTGATGTTAGATTTTATAGATGACCTATACAGCGTTCTACCACCGACACTGCAGCGTAGGCTAGACATCGGATCGTCCATCCTTTGGACAGAGCCGTTGGATTGACGCCACGTGGAGATCTGAGCCGCGACTCAACGACAGCCTCTCTTTAGTCGACTTATATATATATATATATATATATATATATATATATATATATATATATATATATATATATATATATATATATATATATATAAAATAGTAGTTTTTCGAAAACCTAATTACTTTGGCCGATTTTGAGAGTTCTTGATCCTTTGAGACTTTCGACTTAACGGAGCGATTGCGGATAGCTCCGACCTCTTTATGCTATTTTTTTGTTGGGATTTTCTTGAGGTCAGCTTCTAGAAAATATAACGTATTACTGATATTTTGTTTGTGAATTTTTGGAGATTTATTTGAGTTTCGGTTGTCCATAATTCGACCCATCGTATGGTTTTCGAGATTTTGGGAGATTCCGAACTCTGATTCGCGATCAGTTCAACGTTTTGGAAAGATGCGACGATCTACGACATATAATTTTTCCAAAAATTCTGAAATTCATTTAGTATTTTATTTATTTTGTTGAACTCAAATTTGCTCGATAAATCACCTATTTGGTCACGGTTAGCCATAACGGTGATAACTTTGAACAAATCATGATTTTACAGCATGGTCGATTCCATGCACTCGTGGTGCTGAAATCTACCAAGATGCACTTTCAAATTATTTAGTCAACTGTATGCCTCGATTGCGTGCCATAGTTTCCTAAATTGGAAACATGACTTTTTATGGCCAAAATTTTCTACTTGAATTATATTTTAGAATATTATTAGGTTAAATTAGATTTTTAAGTGATTTATTTCAGTATTAAATATTTTTTATTATTTTTGGCATTTAAGTATAGCTTATTGACCTTAAAATATTATTATAATATTTTCTTCCTATATTATAGTTTTGACCTGAATATAATTTTTCTCTAGTTCCAAAATATTATTTAAAATATTTTGACTAATAGTTTTCAAATATCAAAATGTATTTTCTAAAATAGTTGTATATATTCTCTTCGAGTTCCATCTTGATCGTGACTTGGCATATGTTCCTATTTTTTGTGATTCCGACTACTTTATATCGGCCCTAGGCTAAACAGACTGTCCCGGTCCCAATGACATGGTCCGTTCCATTATTTGAGGTCTTCTTGCATACTTATGACATTCGCAACTATTCTGTGACAACTTGATCAAGTCACACTATAACTATAACTAAATTCAGGCAAGTACACTATTGCTTTATGTGCTTATTATGTTATAATGCTATCTTTCATTGTGTTTCATTGAGTATCCAGATTGTGACACGATTGTGACACGATAGGTTTGATTGTATCATTGCTCATTTATTAATTGTTTAGTGAGTCGGGAGGGGAAATGCTAAGTAGACGTGTGAACAAACCCAAATAATATTTATTGAAAGATAGCTAAGTCATACACCTCAAGTATGAGTTAGCCGTACCAAAATTGAATGATATCCGTCTATGATGTATGGTATTAGCCCAACCGTTCACATGTCGAAAAGTATTTCAAAGCACTGTTTCATTAGTTTAGTTGTTCATTTCACTTTCTAGTTAATTGTCTTGATTTATACGTGTTCCTGCTAGTAGTTCTTGTACATGCTATCGTTTCCAGTTCTTATACATGTTTCTTTACTGTTATATTGCATCTTATTGTCTAGCTTTATTTTGTATTAAGTTACATAAATGCAATAGGGTTGTACTTTTCCTTTCTTGACTGGATCGTTGCGGTGACTTAGCAGGCTTTCTACTTTTGTGCTATAGACTATACGGAAGAGATAGAGACCTTGGAGGCCGACTTTAGAGTTTAGATAGATTATATACTTCTTGTATTTATTTTAGTGGTTTTGTATTATTGGATTTGTAAATAAAATAATTATTGTGAATGAGCAATTAGATATGATTTTGTTGTATTCGATATTGGCATTGAAACCTAGATAATGTACAACTGCCGATGATGTTGCGTAGGCTGGACTTGGCTACGTATTCGTATCTGAAAAGCAGGTGCGGGTGTGACATCCATACATGTTGTTACTATACATTTGGCATGTTATTATGCACATGCTATGTCCCTTCTAAGGACTTGGTGATCTCTCTAGATATTTGCTGAGATCCGATGGTAGGCTTCGGTAGTTAATGACTATTTGCAGGATTCAAGTATCAATTTTGGTACTCTTTATTATTTTAATAAAGTTGAGATAAGGATGTCTCATCTACCTTTCTCTTCTTCTTTCCTAAAGGTTTTGGTGCCATATGAAACTAATAAAGAAAAAATAGAGATTATACCTCAAAAAGATCTAAGGCAATGGAAGAAAAGCACGAACTTGCTGCAGATATGAAATTTTGGGGCTTGATTTAACTTGAGGAGGAAGATGAAAACTAGAGTTTCCAAGAGGTAGAAGAAGAGGGGATATGAGTCTTCTCGGTTATGGAAGGAAAGTAGAAGGAAAGATTTAAAATATGTATGCCATCTTAAGTGAATAGGTGGTCCATATTTAGTTCAACGTTCTGGCACCAAGGGGACGCCCAAACTCGGTAAGAGTTCGGCCCGAACTCGGTCAGAGTTTGGTTCATAGCGACTAGAATGCATGTATGTAAATAAATGTTGGAAAGTCCTAAATAAATCCTTATCCGATAAAGTTTTGGTTATCTTGGTTAGCTGTAGGGGTCGGATCCTAGCTAGCAGTGGTCCGAAGACACTAAGTACCATGTCTCTTAGGGCTATTTACACCCGTTTGGCTAAAGAACTTAGATTTAATTTTTTTCAGTAATGTATATTTTTATACTGAGACTGAATCAAGAATTCATAGTTCGCGACGGATATCGTTGAACCGATCTTCTCCTAGGGTTCGGTAAAGATGCCTTCAAGTTGATGTTTAGTGTCAATAAATTCTTAATATATATTCCCATGTTATTGATGATCTCTTAGAAAATGATGTCGTATTTCTATGTGTTTAGTGCGTGAATGATATATAGGGTTCTTCGTGAGATTAATAGTGATAATGTTATCACAGAAAATAGGAATATTTTTGAAAAATAGATTAAAGTCTTCTAGGGTCTGCTTTATCCAAAAAAATTGTACACATCAACGTCCTACAACTATGTACTAAACTTCATTAATTGATAATGCGACAAAATTTTGTTTCTTACCAAACCAAGAGATTATTGCCTTGCCTAAGAAATAACAAGTTTCGTTGGTACTTTTTTGATGAACTTTACATCCAGCAAAATCAGCATCCGAATAACCTATAAGGTCAAAGAAAGTGGTTTTAGGATACTATAAGCCTACCGTCAAAGTTCCTTCAAGGTATCGAAAGATACACTTACCTGTGGATAAATGTGATTCCTTTGGGTAAAAATGAAATCTAGCACATAAGCAAACACTAAACATAATATCGGGATGACTAACAATTAAATAGATTAAACTACCGATCATACCTCGATACTTATAAGTGTCGACTGGTTTGCCTTATGCATCTTGATAAAACTTAGTTGTCGTAGCCATTGGAGTGTCGATAGGTTTTGCATTGTCCATTTCAAATATCTTCAGCAAATCCTTCATGCACTTAGCTCGACTGATAAAAGTCCCATGTGAATTTTACTTAATTTATAATTCGAAAAAGAAGTTGAGTTCTCCCATTATGATCATTTCAAATTCACTCTGCATACACTTGAAAAATTCTTCAGAAAGCATCTCATTAGTCGAACAAAATATGATATCATCAACATAAATTTGTACTAATAAAAGAGTTTCATCATGTGACTTTATGAAAAGTGTCGTGTCAACTTTCCCATTTGGAAAACATTTTTCAAGTAGGAAGAAACTAAGACGATCATACCAAGCACGTGGGGCTTGTATGCGTCTATACAGAGCCTTACGCAATTTGAAAACATGACTTAGAATTTTAAAATCTTCAAAACCAGGGGGGTTGTTCCTCGAAAACTTCTCTTTAATAAAACCATTTTAGAAAGCACTTTTAACATCCATTTGAAAAAGTTTAAAATTGTGAAAACTAACAAAAGCACAAAGCAAGTGAATGGACTCAAGTCTCGCAACAGGAGCATAAGTCTCATCATAGTCAATGCCTTCTTCTTGGTTATAGCATTGAGCTACAAGACATAGTTTGTTATGTATGAGCGACATATCCATCATCACTGAGTTTATTTCTGAATACCCATTTGTGTCAATGATCGAATAATCATTTGGTTTAGGAATCCCAAAATTAATTTTGTTCAAATTGGTTTAATTTTTCTTGCATCACAGATCCAAAATTCATCAGTGAAAGATTCTACAACAGTTTTAGGTTTTATTTGCAAAATAAAAGCTACATTTGTAATAATATCTTTATTCGTAGATTGTGTGCTTACTCTCTTGGATACATCACCTATGACCAATATTTCTGGACGGTCAGTCGTTAATCACAACTTCTTGGACAAACTTTCCAGATAGCATGTACCTGTTACTGTATCTTTAGTGGCTTTGTTGGATGTTGTTTGAATATATTCATCATCACTGTCACTTGACTTTTGGCTATTAAGCTCATCAAAGTAACATTTGTTGATTCTTCAAAAAGAATGTTTATTGAAAACCCTAAAACCCTTACTTTTACCAGCATATCCTAAAAACATTTCTTCATCAACTTTGGAATCAAAATTTTCCAAGCTATCCTTAGTGTTTAAAATAAAGAATCTACATCCAAAAACTTTGAAATAGTTAATTGTAGGAGTTCTGCTAAACCAAATCTCATAGGGTGTCTTTTTCGATATAGGTCGAATTAGAAGCCTATTTAAAACATGGCATGTTATATTTACAACTTCAACCCAAAAATATTTCGAAATATTATACAAATTTAACATGACTCTAGCCATATTGCCAAGAGTTCTATTCTTTCTCTCCACAATACCATTTTGTTGAGGAGTTCTAGAACAGAAAAATTTATGCAAAAAACATTAGTGTAACAAAAACTTTTAAAATCCGCATATTCGAATTTGCCTCCATGGTCACTTTAGATACAAGTAATCATGAAGACTTTTTCGTTTTGAACCTTTTTAAAAAATGTTACAAATTCAAAAATGCTTCATTCTTATTTGCAAAAAGTAAACCCAAGTATATCTAGAAAAATCATCAACAATTATAAAAGCATATAGCTTACCGCCAAGCCTAACAATTCTTCTAGGTCTAAATAAGTCTATATGTAATAGTTGAAGGGGTCTAGTAGTAGTTACAACATTTATGGATTTAAAGGAGGATCTAGTTGCTATGTTCTTTATACAGTCGACACAGACCAGATCCTTCTTAAATGTAATTTCTGACAGAGTACTTACCAGTTTCTTTGAAGACAGTCTTACAATGGTATCCATGTTCACGTGTCCTAGATGTACATGCCATAGCCAACTCTCATCTTTATTAGCGTAAAGGACTCTACATGCACTGTTAGTATCCTCCGACAGATAGAAAAATATATATTGTCTTCTCTAATTCCTTGATATGTAACCTTACCAATGGATCTTTCATAAATAGAGCATTTGTCTTACCCGAAATTAATGCCATAACCATGGTTAGCCAGGTGACTGGTGCTGAGAAGGTTATGTTTTAATTTTGTTACTAAACAAACATCTTTTATTACAGAAAAAAAGGAATACTGATGTTACCATTACCTGTAATATAACATTTAAGATTATTACCGAATAAGCCATATCCTTCTTTCTTCATCGATAGTATTGTAAATAGAGTAGCATCACCAGTCATATGTCAAGAACAATCGTTATCGAGTATTCACTTGCTTCTAGCATGAGAGGGTTGGTCCACTTGAACTGTAAATGCCATTAGGCACATATTTGCAACGTTGTGAGGATGTTCTTCTACTTATGAATCACTTGCTTTGCTCTCATTCCGTATGCTTGTGTTTGCATATTTGCATAAAGATTATCCTCTTTTGCTAGAGCGTTCGTAGAGGTTCCTCTTTTAGCTGTAGGACAATACTTTTTTATATGGCATGTCTTCTTGCAGTTATAACATACAAGATATTCTTCATTAGCATCTTGGTAGTCCTTTTTTCGGTTTGATCTCTCAAACCTCAAGAATCTTTTGAAGTTCCTGGAGATTAGGGTCATCTCTTCATCTTTAGAATCATCGTTTTTTAGTATCATCATTAAAGACCTTCTTGTGACTTGCTTTGAAAGCTATGGTCTTCACCTTTGGTGTTGATTCTTCAAACTCCTTGATGTCTAGCTCATGTGTCATAAGATTTAACATGAGTGTCTCAAGAGTCATCATGGTGAGATCATTTCCTTCAATAATTGCAGTAGCTTGGGATTCAAGTTCTTGCTAAGTACTCTAAGTACCTTGTGTATCATTTCATGGTTGTTGTATTCCTTGCCAAGAGAAGACTAAGGATTAACAATATCGATAAAACGTGCGAACATATATGTAATGGTTTTATTAGGCTTTATTTTGAATGCCTCATACTCTTGTATTAGCCTACTGATCTTGAACTCCTTCACTTGTAAAGTTCCTTCATGAGTTACCTCAAGAAGTTTTCAGACCTCGTGTAAAGGGGCACAAGTAGAAACTATATTACAATCAGTCCTGTCTTGTAAACCCCCTAAATTTTGCTACATTTTTATTTAAGTTTGTATACATATACTTATATGTAAATCTTTGTGAATTTAGTATATCGATTATTATTATTATTATTATTATAATATATTATTATTATTATTTTAATATATGTATTATATATATATATATATATATATATATATATATATATATATATATATATATATATATATATATATATATATATATATATATATATATATATAATATATGTATTATATATTTTAATATATGTATTATATATATATATATATATATATATATATATATATATATATATATATATATATATATATATATATATATATATATATAAAATATATATATATATATATTATTATTATTATTATTTTAATATACGTATATATATATATATATATATATATATATATATATATATATATATATATATATATAAAATATATATATATATATATATATATATATATATATATATAAAAAAATATATAAAAAAAAAATATATATATATATATATATATAAAAAAAAAAATATATATATATATATATATATATATATATATATATATATATATATATATAACGAGTATATACAAATATATTTGTGCCTAATATTATTATTTTTATATAATGAATAAAAATACTAATTGTGCATAAATTCTATGTATAAATATTTAGATATTAGAATCTATCGTTATAAACTATATTAAAGAATTTATTTAGAATATATTTTTAAAGAGATTTTTAGTGTTTTAGATAAATTTTACTAAAAGGATATATAAACATATCGAACATAGATTTTATTATCATTAAAATTTTATGAATTTGATTACAAAAAATAGTTATATAAAAAATAAAAAATATTTAGTTTTAAATAAATGAATATATGGAAATATTTTTTTAAATCTTTTATAAATATGTTTTACATTTCATTAAGTATAAAAGATATATTTAGATAAAAGATATTTGAAGAAAAATAAATAAATATTGTCAGTTACTCTTTCACGCTAGGAATAGTAAACTAAGAAACCCGGTCCCCTTTCCTTTATGGAAACTTTGATTGTCTAGGACTAGAATGCGCCCAAATTTAAACCATGTTTAATTGGATCTTTTCCTATGTAAATCCCTATCAAATTCTCTTCGTATCATCCAAATCCATATACAAATCAATGTTAAATTCGATTGAAAATCGAATTTTAAAACAAAGTATATAATATCAAACTCGTCGATAGTGCGACTTCTCAAGGGCACGCTTCTCCTATACAGACGAGCCCTCGATGCCTTGTGCCACCGCATGCTCCCTTCGCAATGCTGTGGACCATCACCGGCCAGCTGAAAGCGTGCGACATTGCACAACAAAGGCGGCGGCATCAGCAACAGCAGTAGTGAATTCTCGAATCCGTGTTGTGATTTCTTCTCCATCGTGCGATCATTTCGTATTGTGATTTTGCAGGTTCAATCATAATACGACCCACTTCGACTCCCTTTAATTTGTTTTTATTAAATAACACTAAATTGCTAGAAAAATTCTGGTATAAATCCTTAAAAAAATCATGATTTCTTATATTCATTTATTAACAGTTTTAGTTTTATAACCCTATATTTCAAGGTGATTTGTGAACAAGGTATTGCTAGTTTTAAAAAATTACTTGAATAGACTTGTAGACAACCTGACCGAGTTTAAAACCATTAATTCATTTTATTTATTTTGTATTATTTTTTTGTTACATTAGTTTTAAAATAACAAAAAATTGTTTTAAAAAACCCTGAAAAGCTTTGATACGAGGTTCACAAACCGGCCGATTTTATCGTGAACCAGTTGCATCAAAAATTGTATATAACTTCGTCCACATATGGGATTTAGAAAAATTCATATTGGTTGCGTGTGCGCGACGAATCCGAAACATATCCATCAAAAACCACTGTATTCATGATTTTGCATATTATCCAATTACTTTGTGCCCGCTCGTCACTTGGTGACAAAACTTATCAGAATCCACCATTAGATTTGCAGCATTACGCTGGTCCTATGACCCAACTATGGTCGGATTCTTAGACAGTTGACCATATCACCATTTTAAGGGCCTTACGATCCGATTCGACGGACGATTTTATGCACGACTCATAGGAATCCAAAACTGAACATACCGTTGAGTTTGTATCATCGGACTAGACTTGTATTCATATAGTTTGATGACTTTAGAGACCATAGAATTTGGCACGCTTTTTGGTACAAAACGGGTCCAACGACGGACATCATTTTTACACAAAACTATCGATTTTGCCCCTGTGTCCAATTGGACTTATAGGTAGCCTATCTTAGATATTTATCTTATTTCGAAAATACTGGTGATGTCTATTTTAGCATCCACAGACGTTTGTGGATGTTCCACTTTTGTTGCTTCTATCGGCTTGACGGATACACCTGCTAGACGTCGTCAAATCATCACACCTCCTCCGACAAGTATACCTTGTTATAATTATTTTTTATTTCATTTATTTTAGCATGTCGCATTTTTGTTGTTTATTGTTTACTTATTTTAAAACTATTAAAACTCGCATCCGAGTCACACTTGTGTACAAATGACTATGTTAGTCATTGTTTTCATTACTTTTGTTTATTTATGCAATTGATCTAGAGTTAAAAGACTGTCCTATGTTTGTGAAGAATTTTTATATCATCATTGTATTTGATACATGTGTGCCACGAGTTGCGAGTCACATATAGATTTTCGACTTGCATATCGACTAATCATTAGTGCGTACAGGCCGTACGATAGGTTATAACTGCTAATACTATGCATGTTAGAAGACTTAGCAGTTATTAGGGATAAACGGTATTATGGAGACGAATCGTGCTTGAGTGTTGTGGAGACGACGCATGTATCATGGGAAAGAAGGAGACAATTATTAGGTTAGAGGCTACTATTTACTTTTATACACTTGTCGGCCGATATGGACTGGGATGGACCATACTTAATGCCACCTTTATTTATTTTTTCTCTAGATGCCATTAGTGCCTCAGTCAAGTGCTAGTGTGTCGTGCATTTACTATTTGTTCGGTGAGCGCTTGCGTTGAACGTTGTCTTTAAAGCATATTTTCACATAGACTGTTAGTGAGTCCAGTTGTGTTTTATTTGCATATTCAGTTTTTATGGCATGCTATATGTATCTTGTTATGTCCCTTTGAGGACCTGGTGATCTTTGCAGGTGTAGATGATCAGTACTCTCCGTAGGAGTACGGGCCAGGATCAGATTCTTATTTCTCTAATGAAGAGGTCTCACCTACCGATGACCTTTGATTCTTTCAGCTGATGGACTATGTTTAGTTACTTTATTTATTTCTTTATTTGACACTTAGTAGTAGATTTGTCTCCACCCAGCTTTTATTTTCCTTGACATTCATACATTGATTCAGCTGATTTAATTGATTGACAAATCTTTTG
Organism: Iris pallida; assembly: GCA_029216955.1. NCBI lineage: Eukaryota > Viridiplantae > Streptophyta > Magnoliopsida > Asparagales > Iridaceae > Iris > Iris pallida. Next base: position 4,984,847 of record JANAVB010006390.1, on the reverse strand, counting down.
TTTTCTATGGATGAGATATAGTGCACCCATGACTCTGATCAATTAATTTTGCGATAGGACTACATTGTACAGCTTATGTATGTATATATGGTATCCATACATTGGAGTAGCCTATGTATATATAGGGCTGCCATGTTACGTATTCCTAGTCCTATGTATATTGGGACTGTGGCGTTACATGTTTTTGTGGTGGTCTATGCTGGTAGAGAAAATATTATTTCGGTTTCGTTACTATACCGAGCAAGCCTGTATATAGAATTAGAGTTTAGGATATCATCCACATGCTTGATACCTTTCTTGATTTCATTATCGAACTCTCATTTGACTGCTTGCCTCTAGCTTGAACCTGTTCTAATGAAAATCTTATTTCTTCGTGCCGAATAAGATGAATTTTGTAGTGGACGTATTTTCCCCTTGCTATCACACCTGGAAAGCGGAGGCACACTCATAGAAGCCATAGATGCAAGTCGAGTCTTCACGAAGTGTGTAAAGTCATGGGAGTACTTAAGATAGTCGTACTACTGCGGGCCTGCGAACAAATGATGAATAGGATTTGAGGATACATCCACAACTAGGATTCTAGGCTTCCCTAGGTGTCTTCAGCATAATTTCTTTCGCGTTAACTTCTTTCTCGACATGATTGCTTTGGTATTTTTCCCTTCCTATGATTTGACTAAATCCTTCCCTATTAACTTCTTGAGTAATGCTTATTATCCCTTTTCCCTAAAGTCAGAAAATGTCTCGTGGATTGGACCAAGAAAAGTTCGAGAAACTATATTTTATCCTTGTATTACGGAATCAAAAGTTTTTGCAGCCAAATAAATACTGGTGAGACAAGACTTCAAATACGGCATTACGATTGTATATCTTTCACACATTTTACTTAAATCATATTCCATGCATCTTGATTGACTCTTTTCGTGTACTTTGCAAAAGTTAAATTGGAAACATCTCATGGATTTGGTTGAAGGTAAGTTCAAGAACCTGTATTATCTGGTGTGCAGCTATGCACTGTAGCTATCAATCGTATTATGAAACAAAGAAGTTATTTGCAGCCATATGCATACTGGAGTGTAAGTAACTTCACGTGACATAATCACAGAGGTATATGGTTCTCGACTTTTACCTAGACTATATCTTATGCATCCAGATTGGCTTCATATCGTCCTTTGAAATATTTTAATTATTTTTCTATTTTGCTTGACCCTAACCTTGATTGATGTTAATTTGTTTTGACCAACCTAGCCTTAGTATCAGCTAGAATGACTCAGAACAGGTCGAGTAGACTTCCTATAGGAGATTAGCAATGACATAGAGCATTTACCATAGTTGTGATAGACACCCATCATGAAATTAGGGATACTACATGTAATCTTCTAGTTACGCAATTATTTGTTGAGACACGATTTGACATTAGAGCCATACCTTCACTAGTTTAGTCATCATTGTCATGACCCATACCCGATGGGTTCAGGTACGAGTACGTGGAAACACGTCCAGCTTATGCCGCAGAGTCGGCGGAAGAGCACTGCCTATACTTCAAGATCACATGCTCAATTATGTAATTCATTCATAGTAGCTAAAGGAGGATGACATGATAAGAGATAAATAAATTTTATTAAAATCAAATGACAAAAGATTCAGTATTTGATCACAATAAAACAACATAATCAAGAGTATCCAGAGACAAATCCAGTAGCAAATGGAAATATGGAAGAAACTAGGAAATAATAAAACAAAGATAGACGTATCCCTCCAGGAATAGCTCCAGGGCCTACGACTTATCAGATTGTCCAAAGGTCCAAAGAGTGAGGTACAATGGTCATCGACAATGCCTAAAGAAATAGTTATCCACTCAGAATTATAGCAAGTACAAAACATGATCCACTATTCATAACATGATAGTATAATAAAAATAGAATATGAGATACATGAATATATAAACTATAAATATTGTATGACAAGTAAGTCAGACAGGTAAAACAAGATAATCATGGCAGAAATAATCATGGTATTTGACAAAATCATTATGAATGCAAAAGTCATAACTATACTAAGTGTGTTTGAAATACCACGTTCGATATGTGATCGGAATGAGGGATCTACTTGGTCCGGCTTAATCATACGTGTTGTATATGATTTAGCTATCAACAGAAAACAAGGAATACGAGTTTTGATCACATATATACTAACGTATTTCATGTCCTAGTAATCATGGATTCAAATCACACCAAGGAAACAAGAACATGAAACAAGGTAATCATGGAAACACGATAAATAGAAAACACGAAAAATCATGAAATAGAATCCATAAACACTAATATCATGTGATAATCGTGACAATAATCATGGAATTCACATCTAAATCATGAAACATAGTAACTATCAGAAAATGAAAGCAATAATTGTAAGTACTTGTCTTAGGTAGTTGTTGTTGACGTGAATGACACGAACGTGTCAACACGGAATAATTTAGAAGCTAAATCCCAATAAATGATCCCGAACGATGAGACAGATAGTTATATGAATCCCAAAATAGTCCAAATAATCCAGTTTGTTATATAGAAGTCCAAATTTGGGAGTCGGCACGATTATCGAGAAAAAAATGAATCGATTTGTCAATGATCGTGATTTGATTAAATAGGCAAAAAAGGAAATTGATTAAGAAAATTTAGTCATGAATCAAAATATAGCTAATATTAATATTTAGCAGGAAAATAATATTTAAAAATTATTTATAATTTCCTAATAGTAATAGAAAGCTAAGGCTAAAATAAATACTTAATTCTAAAATTGATCAAATTATTTGGGGCCAATGCCTATGGCTAAAACAGTTCATAATTTAGGGCTAAAGGCCCAATCAAAATTTTCAATAAATCAAGTTGGGCTTGTAGCCCTTTTAAATAATAAATTTAGTGAGTTAGGGCTAGAAGCCCATTTAATAATAATAAAAATAATTTAGGGCTAATAACCCATTTTAAATATAATTATAATTAATGTGGGATAAAAAGTCCAATTAAACTAAACATAAATGAGGTAGGGCTTAAAAGCCCAATTTAACTATTGAATAATAATGTAGGACCTAAATCCCATTAAATATATAATCATACATATATTTGAAGTGATCTCCAGTATCACTTTCATCCAGCAAGACATGCAGCTGAAGAATAACCGGCATAATAGGCCTCTGTACTATACAGGGTATGTCGGTGCCATTAAAGTCGATCACATCCATATCGACCCAGGCTCCTCTCTAAGCATCATCCCAAGGAGTTTGCTCTAAACTCTAAGGATTCTGATGCATCGGCTGACTGCATCGAACACAACAATCAGCGACTTCAACGTAGGAAAGAGCGAGCCCCTGGGTAAATTTGCTTGAAGTGCCAAATAGGCGACCTCCACACTGAAGTGACTTGCTATGTTATCGACGCTGACATAAACTACAATATGCTGTTGGGACGACCATGGATTCATGAGTACATGATCGTTCCTTCCACTCTCTATTAATACATGAAGTACGTAGCCAGCGATAGGACTATCAAGACCGAATTCGCTGATATCGACCCGTTCTGGGGACTTGAAGCCTACTGTACGGATGCTGATCTGTACAAGTCAGTCCCCTGGGATGATGGGAGCAATGATGCCGACGACGAGGCAGAGACGGCCTCAGAAAGTGTAGCGGTTACTGAAGAACCACTAAAGGTTCGACTGAAGAGAAAACCCCAAGGTATCAGCGTCCCTCGTCATCAAGCACCGAGGTAAAGCGCCATCTTCGCCCTCGGTGACGTCAGATGATGGCCAGAAGCCTATACGAATAAGGCTACTCCGGAGGTCCCCAAAGCCATCCATGAAGACGCAGGAACCTCCGACCGTAGCCCCCTTGGTGGTCAAACTAAAGTGGAAGCGTCCTCCCCTTCCGTCCTCGGCAGCCCTAGTCCTCATCGATAAGGAGCTAGGAGACTACATCTGCGCCGATACCGAAGCACACTCTTTAGATAATGTAATCCCTCGGGATAAAATTTTTCATTTTATTAATAGAAAGTTGTCTTTGAATTACTCTTGTGCATGTTAGAATACTAGATATTTCTTAGACAACTCTCTATGTATGCTATAAACACAAGTAACAACCGCCAACCTTGCGAGCCGAGTTATCCCAACCCGGGGCTCTTACTTCCTAGTTCCAATAAGGAAGAAGGAGGAGGTACCCATTGTCTTTGGTCGATTGGAGCATCCTCAGCGACTAACTCCAGGAGAACCAGAACCCGACAACGGCGAGATGCAACTCTCCCATTATACTACTCAAGCCAAACACCTCATCCAGAAGATGGGTTATGACTTGAACAGCAACAAAGGGCTCAACTATAGTAAAGGTCGGCGCCTTCCCTTACGAATTTAAGCTCCAAGGGGAAAGGCTCAAAACTACTACCAGCGCGCCCGCCGGGGTTGGGTTATGTTATACCCACATCAACTTCCGAAGACTCAGAGACGGAAGTCATAATGCATTCACACTCTTCGGACTCCTAAACCTAGGACTCTGACACCAGTACCGGTCAGGTCTTCAAAAAGATGTTGCCCGCTAACATGGTCTCCATAAATCCTTCGGTGGAGAATGAAGACCAGATGTTCAAATACTTCGAATATGAACCCTGGGCGCAACATCGCCTAGGATCTCAATAGGAATGGAGTTTCGAGCAACGCAAACCTCCCACAGAAGATGAAGTCATCCAGGTCGAGTTGGGAAATGAGGCGTCTTCCAAGCCCATCTTCATCAGGAAAAGCCTGAAAGAAGAAGACAAGGAATATCTAATACAGCTTATCCGAGAATACATCGACGTCTTCGCTTGGAGCTACGAGGATATGCCGGGTTTAGACCCACAAGTCGCCATGCACCACCTCAGCATCTCGCCCGATGCTAATCCTGTCAAACAGCAATAGCGTCAGTTTTGCCCCAACATCATAGATGCTATCGATGAAGATGTTAACAAACTTATTAAGAGCGACTTCATTCGAGAAGAGCAACATCTAGATTGGGTGGCAAACGTTGTCCCAATCACTAAGAAGAAAGGAAAGATATGAATCTGCATAGATTTCTCGGATCTCAACTCAGCCTGTCCTAAGGAGGAGTTTTCCCTACCGATCACCGACGTAATGATTGACAACACATGTGCCTTTGAGCGCATTTCCTTTATGGATGGTTTCTCAGGCTACAACCAGATCAAGATGCTCCCCGAAGATAAGAAGCATACAATGTTCCAAACTCCAAAAGGGGTATACTGTTACACAGTAATGCCCTTGGATTGAAGAATGCGGGAGCAACATACCATCGAGCAATGAGCACTATATTCCGCAAGCATCTCTGGAAAACGGTGGAGTGTTACGTTGATGACATTGCTGTTAAGAGCAAGGACAAGTCCAACTACTTGGATGATCTTCAAACAGTATTTGATTTAATACGAATGCATCAACTAAAGATGAACTCGACTAAGTCCTTCCTGGGCATTTCCAGCGACAAGCTTTTCGGCTTTAACATCACAGCAAAGGGGCAATTTTGGACATGGCTCCTCCAAGGAATCTTCGAAAACTTCGAGGCCTATAAGGATGCCAGACATACATCAGAAGGTTCATAGCAAATATTTCTAGCAAATGTGAACCCTTCACTAAGTTAATAAAAAAAGGGGTCTCCTTTGTATGGACCGAAAATGCCAACGCACGTTTGACGACATCAAAAAGTACCTCACCAGTCCTCCCGTACTGGTAGCACTAGTTATGGTAAAGCCTTTTCTGCTATACGTACGAGCTATGGACCATTCTCTTGGTGCCTTGCTAGCCCAGAAGTGCAGTGAAGGCCACGAATAGACAATCTACTATCTCAGCAGAACCATGATTGGAGTCGAGCATATGTATAATCCTGTTGAGAAAGAGTGCTTCGCCCTTCTCTTTGCTATCTAGAAGATGCGACACTATGTGATCGGACAGACGATCTACGTCGCGTCCAGAATCAATTCCCTAAGAGTCCTCATTACCAAGCCAGGGGCGTTAAACTCACGAATAGCCATGTGGGCAATCCTTCTGACTCCCTATGATATGGTGTTCGTCCCGCAGAAGGCAGTAAAAGGCCAAGCACTAGTAGATTTCCTGGCAGCATACCCTGTGTCAGAGATGTCAAAACTCTACGATGATATCCCAGATGAAGTTCTAAAGTCCAATGCAGTCTTAGATAACTCGGTTTGGCACATATTCTTCGATGGTGCTTGAAGAACATGACCAAAGGGTGATATCATCATAGGAGTTGGGATCGTCCTCGTCACCCGCGATGGCCGAGTCATCAATCTCACGTATTCTCTCGTTGAGTCATGCACCAACAATGTTGCAGAGTATAACGCTCTAATCATTGGGCTCCAACTCGCTAAATAGCTGAGGTTGACTACATCGAGGCCTATATAGACTCGAAATTAATTATCAGCCAGGTTCGAGGACAGTATGAGGTTCAACATGAAGACCTGATCCCCTACGACCAGACAGCGATTGATATCATCTCCACATTCTCAAGGTTCTTTATCGAACACGTGCTGCGCCTACAGAACTTAGAGGCCGATGCACTAGCTGACCTTGCAGCTTCTGTGGCTGTCACCGTTGGATCCCAATATGCCATTACAGTGATGAGACGAGAGCTAGTTTATCTGAAGAATGATCTACACATATGTCAAAGCTATTCAGTACAAGTAGACACTGACATGGACATTCGAGACTGGCGATTTCCATTCATAGACTATACAGTCTACGGAATCCTACCTGAAGACCCAAAGGAAACAGCCTCCGTTAGGAGACGCTCACTCCGATTCTTCTACGACATGGCCACCAAAATATTATATTATCGTTCATACGACGGACTCCTCCTGCGTTGTTTGTCCCAGACAGAAGCACAAGAGGAACTCCAAGAGGCACATGATGGAACCTGCGGAGCCCATCAGACAGGTACTAAGTTACAAGACCGGTTGTACCCCATGGGCTATTATTGGCCCACCATGATGACAGATGCCATAGATTACACAAAGAAGTGCCGGGCATGTCAGTTTCATGCTGACTTCATCTACTGACCTTCAGAATATCTCACCCTACAGTGGCCGCTTGGATATTTAAGGCATGGGGAATGGACATCGTCGGGCCGATCAGCCCGTCGTCCTTCAAAGGACACTGGTTTATCCTCGCCATCACTGGCTATTTCTCTAAATGGAAGGAAGCGGAACCACTGCTAGAAGTGAAAACCTCCGACGTGATCAGCTTTATCAAGCACCATGTCATTTACCGCTTCGGAGTTCCTAGAAAGATTGTCAACGATAATGGCCCCCAATTCGTGAGCCACGCATTCCATCGATTATGCGATAAGAACGAGATACATAATAAGACGTCAACGGCTTACAACCATGCGGCTAATGAACTAGCCGAGGCATTCAACAAAACCATCGTCAAACTGCTCAAGAAAGTCGTCTCTTCTAAAAACGCAATTGGAATAAGAAGTTGGGCAATTGTCTATGGGCTTACCATACGACCGTTTGGAGACCCATGGGAAGAACACCATTCTTCCTTGTCTATGAAAGCGAAGCAGTACTCTGCCCGGAGATCCAAATCCTGTCTTTATGGGTAGCTATCACCAACTAGCTGACTGACGAAGACAATCAGCGTCGAAGGCTACAAGAGTTAGAGGCGTTGAATAAAAAATGCCTTCTAGCGCAGCAAAGGATCGAGCTTTACCAAGCTCGTATTTTTGGGACCTTTAACAAAAAAGTCCGGGAAAGAACGTTCCAAGTGGGCGACCTCGTCTTAGCAGTTCGAAGACCAATGGTGATGACTCACAAAATAGCAAGGAAGTTCGAACCCAAGTGGGAGGGACCGTTCGTCCTAGAGACGGTGTATTCCAACGGTGCTTAACGACTGGCCAAATCTAGTGGTGACTTACTCATGATGCCAATCAATGGCAAGTTCCTGAAGAAATACTACGTACGAAGACAAGCAAAACCAGCGGAAGCCCTTATGCTCCAGTAGGTGCGAACATAGCCATGCCACGTCAACAAAAAAAGACAGGACGCTTCGTTCACCCTCAAAACGATGTGGGTTCAAAAAAAGCTCATGATAAACATTCGTGAGAAACGAGGGATCATGATCAAAACTTAAGGAACCAACGGCTTGAGGTATTTAATACTGAAGCCCAAGCATGACGTCAGCCTGGCAGCAGACGTAATAGGTATTTCCCTACAAAGAAACATGTGTCATGCTTCTTTTTAAAGTATCCCGAGCTTGACTCAAGTTCGAGACACTTTGAAAGGGGTCTTGTAGAAGCATAAAAAAATGCAGCATGACACAAGGCGCAGGTGGGTACTCTCGCTTCCTACCCATCTTCAAAAAGGCACAGATGACGAATGGTACAGGTTGGTGCTCTCGCTACCAACCCAGCTTCATAGAAGCACATTCGGTCAAGCATGCCAAGAGAAAAGGCAAACTCATAAAAAAATAGATAAAAAGTTCAAGGAAAGTTCTTTTTATTAAATCACGGCTACAAGAGTCTATTACAGATTCGTCACGATTACATAAAAGAAGACTTCCTAATTACAAGGATCTGCAACAAAGTATTTGTAATTACATATGCTGAACTAAAAACTCCTACGGATCTATGCTGGGGTTCATCTTCATGGTGTAATCTTCATGAGAGAAGAGATTGTGGATAGAAGATGTGAATACAGTCGCCATCAAAGTTTGCCACCACAATACCCTCCTCAGACGCGCAGCTTTTCCTGAAGCAGCTATTGGCCCGAACGACAATTCAATCCACAGCACGACAAGAGGCCCTTTTTAAAAGTACATCAGTTTTCGAGGCTCTTCCAGCCTAACAAAAGCACGCATCCGCCAATGAGCAGGACAGAGCACAACCTACGGCGCTTCATATTGGCAACCAGACCGAAGTCGATCGTCAGGACCTCCAAGATGTCGCTTAGGTTCGAACTCAAGCGTTCTAGCACATCCTGAAGCTCATCAGCAGTTCTTCTATGAATGCACAACTCCTTTAAACGAAGGGATCCTCAACCAAAATTTGACATAGGCAAGGCCAACAGCCGTTCAAAGCTAAATCTGGATCCAGCCTGGTGTTTAAGGACAAAAAGAGGAAGACATGACTCTTCGGAAGAAACTCCCCCTCTATATAGGGCGGGAGTTGTCCAAGACATAGGCCACGGGACCATCGGTCAAAATTCCTATATTAATGGGATGAACCTAAGACTCAGCACGATAAACCTCGTTAAATGGGTTCATTCGACTAAGTCTTAGACCATTAAAAGACCCCTTGAAATTCCCCAAGTAACGGTAGCAATTAAGAGGGAGTCGTTCCTTAAAGAGCTATCATTAATTGCTCTTAAAGAAGACTTCAAAGACAGCTGCTTCAAACCAGAAGTGCAGCTACAATCCTGCGCCAGCAGGAGGCGCAGACTAGTGATGACTTCATATCATCCCAGTTTCAATGGCGCAAACCTATGCTTCGACCCAGAAGCTCAACCCCCTTCATCAAAGACTTGGAAACACCATTGCATCCAACACAAGTCCGCCTGTCGCTCCAAAAGCACGGTAACCTCATTAGCCCGAAGCATAGCCTACTCGTCGTCCTAAAGCACAGTAACTTTACTACTCGATACATAGCCTATTTGTCGCTCAAATGCACTGAGGTTCTATCGTCTTCGAAATATAGTCCACTCGTCGCCTGAAAGTGCAGAGGCTCCGTTGTCTTCAGGAGAATAGTCTACTCATCGCACCAGAAGCGTAGCAGCACTAAGACCTCACTAGACGCGCAGGTTGCATGGTCCCACCCAATTAGTTTGTTTAAACCGCCACTCTCAAAGATAGGACAGATGTTGATCATATTGATAAGTGCAAATATCTTATCAATTTGTTTAAACTTAGATAAGGACAAAGTTTGCTCTTTTGATAAAGGTCGTATCAAGTCAGTTTATTTAAACCGATATCCTCTTGAGGATCAAACAGAATCCTACTTCGAGCTGAAATCCAAGATCCACTCGGCTTCATCTAAACAAAGGATTCCTAGCAATAGACACACGCCACGTGTCTCCTCCTTCGGTTATTTTGATAACCAACCGAGATCTCGATAGAAGGAAATCTCGACGTCTGCCATGATTCAGCTCAGTAGAAGCTCGTACCGTACAATGACAACAGATTCCTTCATATCTCAAATCCGAGTACATATCGCATATGTGCCCTCTTTCCCCTATAAATAGAAGTAGTTTTTGCTTCAATAAAAGAGGACGAGAAGGACACACACATAGAAAAAAAAGCAGAAGGCAAAAGGCATAGCTTCAAAGTGTTCAACTCCGGCATTCTCTTGATCGGTAACCCTAGAGTTCCATCAAAGGTACCAGAAAGCCAAAGCAAGTCCAACTCGTCGTCAGATCGTCAACGGAGTAAAGGAGCAGCTGCAGTGGTCGATCTCTACCGTCACTCTTTTCTAGAATTCTTGTACTTAGATTTCCTCGCATTGGAATCGATTGTACCTTTTTTCAAGTTTAATAAACAAAAAGTTTGTATAACCTTTTGTGATGTCAAACATGAGGATCCTACAGCGTGCCTACATTGTCATAGTGTGGTCGAAACAATTCTTAACATCACCTTCACTCAATAGGACATGCTACTAAAAAACAATCGGCACAATAGGCCTCTGTACTACACGGGGTATGTTGGTGCCATTAAGGTTGATCGAATCCACATCGACCATGGATCTTCTCTTAGCATCATCCCTCGAAGTTTACTCTAAATTTTGGGGATCCCGATGCATCAGTTGACCGCATCAAACACTACAATCAGCAACTTCAACGTTGGGAAGCGTGAGCCCCTAGGCAAGATTCGCTTGAAATGCCAGATAGGCGATCTCCATATAGACATTACTTGCTACATCATCAACGCTGATATAAACTACAACATGCTATTGGATCGACTATGGATTCATGGGTACATGATCGTACCTTTCTTTTTCCATCAATGTATGAAGTATGTTGCCAGCGATGGGACTATCAAGATCGAGTTTGCTGACATCGACCCATTTTAAGGAATCCAAGCATACTGTACGGATGATGATCTATACAAGTCAGTCCCATGGGATAATGATGCCAATAATGACGATGACGAGGCAGATACTGCATCAGAAAGCATGGTGATGGCCGAAGAACTACTGAGGGTTCGTTTGATGGGGAAGCCTCCCTAAACATCAGCTCCTCTTGTTATCAAACTTCGAGGTAAGGCTCCTGCCCGTTCACCCTTGACGGTATCAGCCGCTAGCCAGGAGCCTATACAAATAAGGCTCCCCCGAAGGGCTTCAAAGGTAGCCTCGAGGTCGCAGGAACCTCCGAATCCAACCCCCTTGGTAGTCAAGTTGAAGCGAAAGCCTCCTCCACCTTCTCCCGTGGCAGTCCTAGTTCTTACGGACGAGGAATTAGGAGACTACATATGCGCCAATGCTGAGGCGCAATCCTTAGATGATGTAATCCCTAAGGATAAGATTTTGCATTTTGTTAATAGAAAGTTTTCTTTGAATTACTCTTGTGTATACTGGAACACTATGTATTTCTTAGACAATACTCTGTATATGTTGCAAACACAAGTGATAACTGCTAATCTTGCAAGCCGAGTTGTCTCTTCCCAAGGTGCCTACTTCCTAGTTCCAACAAGGAAGAAGGAGGAGGAACCCATCATCTTCGGTCGATTGAAGCACCCTCAGCAGCTGACTCTGGTAGAACCAGAACCCGATAACGGTAGGATGCAACTCTACTGTTATACTGCTCAAGTCAAACACCTTATTCAGAAGATGGGTTATAAATTGAATGCATAGGACTGAACTATGGCAAAGTTCAACGCCTTCCCTTACTATCAATGCACCCGTCGAAGGTTGGGTTATGTTACACCTACAACAACTTCGGAGAGCTCAGAGCCGGAGGCCATGATGCATTCACACTCCTCCGATTCCTCAACCTGTGACTCTGACACCAGTATCGGCCAAGCCTTCAAGAAGATAATATTCGTTAATATGGTCTCTATAGATCCTCCAGTTGAGTATGAAGGCCAAATACTCAAATTCATCGAGGATAAACCTTGGGCTCAACCCTGGTATCCCAATGGGAATGGTGCTTCGAACAACGAACCTCCCACTGAAGATGATGTCGTCCAAGTTGAGCTAGGAGACGAGGCTTTCCCTAAACCCATCTTTATCATCAAAAGCTTGACTGGAAGACAGAGAGCCCCTGATACAGCTTATCCGAGAGTATATCGACGTCTTTGTTTGGAGCTATGAGGACATGCCGGGTTTAGACCCGTAAGTAGCAATGCATCGACTCAACAACTTGCCCGACGCTAAACCTGTCAAACATCAACAACGTTATTTTCTTCCTATCATCATGGATGCTATCGAGAAAGAAGTTAACAAACTCATAGAGAGTGGCTTTATGCACGAAGAGCAACATTCGGATTGGGTGGCCAACATTGTCCCAGTCACTAAAAAGAACGGGAAAATTTAGGTCTACATAGACTTCAGGGATCTCAACTCGGTATGTCCAAAAGTCGTATTTCCCCTCCCGATCACTAATGTGATGATCGACAGTACTTATGGCTTTGAGTGTATGTCCTTCATCGACGGGTTCTAAGGCTACAACCAGATCAAAATGTTCCCTAAAGATGAAAAGCATACTTCATTCTGCACTCCAAAAGGGATCTACTGTTATACAGTGATGCCCTTCAGGATAAAGAATACGGGAGCAACATACCGGCGGGCTATGAGTACCATATTCCATAAACACCTCCGAAAAATAGTAGAATGTTATGTTAATGACATTGCCGTTAAAAGCAGAAGGAAATCCAGTCATTTGGATGACTTAAGAACCGTGTTCGACTTGATGCGGACACATCGACTAAAGATGAACCCAACCAAGTCTTTCCTGGGCATTTCAGTGATAAGTTCTTTGGCATTATAGTCACGGCCAAGGGTATTCATATTGACCCTGAAAAGACTAAGGCGATCTTGGACATGGCTCCCCCGAAGAATCTCTATGAACTTTGAGGCCTATATGGACGCTTAGCATACATCAGAAGATTCATAGCAAATCTTTCTGGTCACTGCCAACCCTTCACCAAACTGATGAAGAAATGGGTCTCGTATGTCTGGACCACAGAGTGTCAACGCGCATTCGACGACATGAAGAAGTATCTCACTAGTCCTCCAGTACTGGTAGCGTCGGTTATGGGGAGGCCCTTTCTGCTGTCCGTCCGAGCTATAGACCATTCTTTCGGGGCTTTGCTAGCCCATAGAAGCAACGAAGGCCATAAACATGCAATGTATTATCTTAGTAGGACCACGATTGGTGTCAAACATCGGTATAATCCTGTGGAGAAGGAGTGTCTCACTCTACTCTTCGCCATTCAAAAGATGCGCCATTATGTGGCTGGACAGACGATCCACGTCATCTCCTGAGTCAATCCCCTCAGAGTCCTTATGACCAAGCTAGGGGCCCTAAACTCAAGGTTAGCCACATGGATAATACTTTTGACTCCATATAACATGGTCTTTGTCCCTTAAAAGACAATTAAAGGACAAGCATGGACTGATTCCTTGGCGGCGCATCTTGTACCGGAGACTTCGAAACTCTAGGAAGATATCCCGGATGAAGTCCTGGAGTCGAATGCAGTCTCAGACAATCCTGTTTTACGTATGTTCTTTGACGGTACTTCAAGAATAGGACCCAAGGACGAGATCATCGGAGGAGTCAGAGTGATCCTCATCACTCCTGATGGTCTGGTCATCCACCGTGCATACTCTCTCATGGAGTCATGCAACAATAACATTGCTGAGTATAACGCTCTCATTATAGGACTCAAGCTCGCTAAACAGTTGGGGGTTGACTACATCGAGGCCTATGGCGACTCGAAACTGATTATCAAACGGGTTCGAGGACAATACGAGGTCCGACATGAAGATATGGTTCCTTACCACCAGGCAGCAATCGATGTCATTTCCACCTTCACAGGGTTCTTTATAGAACATGTACCTAGATTGCAAAAGTTAAAGGCCGACGCACTTGCTGGCTTCGCCACTTCTCGGGCGGCTCCTGTCGGAACCCAATATACCGTCACAGTGATAGGACAAGCGCTGGTTTTCCTGAAGAACAATCCACATACTTGTCTGGGTTACTCAGTACAAATAGACACTAATGTTGACATTTAGGACTGGCAATTCTCGTTCATATGATATACACTCTACGGAGTCCTGCTCGAAGACCCGAAGGAAGTGACTTCTATCAAAAGGCACTCGCTCTGATTCTTCTATGACACAGCTACCAAAATACTATATCGTCGTTCATACGACGGACTCCTCCTGCGGTGTCTATCCAAGACCAAAGCACAAGAAGCACTCTTAGAGGCACACGATGGTACCTGTAGGGCTCACCAGCCTGGTCCTAAGTTACAGGACCGACTGTGTCGTATGGGCTACTACTGGCTCACTATGATAGTTGATGCAGTTGACTATGCAAAAAAGTGCTAGGTATGTCAGTTGCATGTTGACTTCATCTACCAATCTTTTGAGTTTCTACACCCCACTACGGCCACCTAGCCTTTTGAAGCATGGAAAATGGACATCATGGGGCCGATTAGCCTACCATCCTCCAAAGGACATCGGTTCATCCTCGCCATTTTTCAAGTGGGCAGAAGCAGTATTGTTGGCTGAGGTAAAAAACTCGAACTTGATTAACTTTGTTAAGCATCACGTCACATACCGCTTCAAAGTTCCCAAAATGATTATCAATGACAATGGCCCTCAGTTCGTGAGCCATGCATTCTATCTGTTCTGTAAGAATCGAATATAGAATGTAGCGTCAATGACTTATAATCTTGCAGCAAATGGACTAGCTGAAGCATTCAACAAGACTATTGTCAAGCTGCTCAAGAAAGTTATTTCTTCTAATAAGTACGACTGGAATGAGAAGCTTGGCGAATGTCTGTGGGCTTACCGTACAACCGATCGAACACCCACAGGCAATACACCATTCTCTCTTATTTATAGAAGTGAGGCGGTACTTCCTCTGGAGATCTAGATCCCGTCTTTACGGGTAGCTATCACTAATCAACTGACTAACGAAGATAATCAATGCCGGTGGCTACAGAAGTTGGAAGCATTAGATAAAAAGCGTTTGCCAGCTCAACAACAGATAGAGCTTTATCAAGCTCAAATTTTCGGGGGCTTTAACAAAAAGTGTCATGACCCGCACCCGTTTTTTTAAACGGATACGAGACGTGTCCAAGCCAGCCTACGCCGCAGTGTCGGCGGTAGAACGCTGTCACGGCCATGAAGATCCAAATCACAAATAATGCTCATTCACAAAATTAATTTAATCTCATAAGATCACAAGTTTTATATTTGTAGAAAAATATAAACTTGTACAAATAAATGAATGACTACAACTCAACTATCTAACTAGTCTCTAGGCTTTGTCTGCAAATATTCTCGTCACTCCCCAAGCTAAGTGAATCCACGGCCAACCTTAAAATGTTGGTTTCCAGTTAGGAATGGAACGAGCACAATTCACTGAATGCAATTTCAAATAAAGAAAATGACTATAAAACAAAGGTTAGACATCAATCATGAGTTTTAAAAATAAACAGGAAACAGAAAACAATAGTAAATAAATAGACACCAAATACTTTCCCCAACTGTTAGAAGTACCTTTGATATGTGATCAGTCTGGGATACTATACCGCACGGTCTACGAGATCTACTTGCATGAAAGATAAACACTGTCTACGAGATCTACTTGCAGAAAAGTAAACGAGGTCTACGAGATCTACTGCATAAAGGTAAACAATGTCTACGAGATCTACTGCATAAAAGTAAATAATGTCTACGAGATCTATTGCATAAAAGTAAACAATGTCTACGAGATCTACTGCATGAAAGATAAACAATGTCTACGAGATCTACTGCATAAAAGTAAACGAGGTCTACGGTCGGATCACACATCCTTGGTACTTCTCATTCCCGACTCAATAATTTATAATAGAGTATAGAAATTACATAACCAATGACTAATCAATGAAATATAGTAAAAATCAATATCGAAATGCAGACAATAAACTATACTCGCCTGTGGTCCTCTGCTGGTGAAACCGACAACCTGAACCACTCAATGTGCCACAATAGTCAAAATCCGTACAACAGTCCCCGGAAGCTGAAATAAACATCACCAATGTTCTCAGAATAGTCAAATTAGCTATAATTGCCTGTCTTTAAGTCCAATTTGGACACAGGAGCAAAACGACAATTTCAGACAAAAACGATGTCCGCCGTTGGACCCGCTTTGCACCGAAAAGCGTACCAGAGTGAATGGTCTCTAAAGTCGTCAAACTACCTGTCTACGGATCCGGTTTTCCGATACGAACCCAACCGTATGTCCAAAGTTGGATTCCGGTGGGCCGTACACAAAATTGCCCGTTGAGTGGGACCATGGGGCCCGCAAAACGACATCAGATTCAACTGTCTCAGAATTTGACCAAACTTGGCATACAGGACCAGAAAAACGATACGGTTCTGTTGGCGCAAGTTTCGTCTCGATCCGACGAGCATGCATAAAGTAATTGGAGAATTTGCAAAGTGCACGATACGGTAAATTTCGACGGATACGCATCAAATTCGTCGCGCACACGCAATCCATTCGAATTCCGTCAAACCCCACACGACCATGAAGTCGTTACACAGATTTCGATCCTTTTGGTACGCGTCCACGTCGTCCGAATTGGCGTGACGCACGTCGTGTGGATGAATTTCTAACTTTTGAAAACAGATTTTTGGAAAACTTTGGGATTCGATTTCTCGACGCGTAGTTGATGATTTCCGAATCCACAAAAAGGAATGTGAAGCCCTATATGTTGTTAATAAACGCCTTCAGGTGGATTTCGAATTCGATCACTAGTTTGCAAGAATTCGAGACTCGAACAGGGGACTTTGGGACAGTCTCTAAACTCAGAATATCGAGATTTTTCTCGATATTGGGACTCGGTTCTCGTCGTGTACGGCATGAGTAAAAAGAAACTATGTAAAGGGATTTAAGGAGGGTAGGGTTGTGTTCGAACCTGTACAGGTGGATCGAAAAATCGTCCAGCGACGAGGGAGAACGATCGTCGCAAAAACAGCCCCATGCATGGCTGTTACTGCTGCTCCTTTCGCGTTACTGTGCGCGGCCGTCTTCGCGCGTACGTGCGGCTGAGGGCCGGCCTGCCGCCGGCGACGGGCGGCTGCGCGCGCTCGATGGGGGTGCGCCAGGTCGACGGGGCACTGGATTTGGGTTAAGGTTTTGCGTTCTCTCGATTACTTCTCTCTATATATGTGTTCGGTCGAGTCTTCGCGTGGGGGGATTAGGAGCTCGTTTCAGAGTTGCTACTCTGACTGGGCTTCGGCCTTTTGGCCGAGCTGGGTACTGCTTATGTGTGGGGGTGCCCGGGCTAGCTAAGGGCTGGTATATGATTTTAATACATATATAATAGATAAGTATATATCTTATAAATATACATATGTATAATGCCAATTATATATATTTGTATCAAGCCAAGTATATATTTTACATAATTTCTAATACATAATTATATATATTATAAGAATATATATTCTTAAATATAATAAGCACATATTTACATATGCTTCCATCAATACAACCCTAGGTATATACATATACATATATATTTATGCATTTATACACACAATATACCCGTATATATAATTATATATATGTATTTATCTATATATTCACATATACCCATATATTATAATATATATCCATTTATACATACACGCACATACTATATATATATATATATATATATATATATATATATATATATATATATATATATATATATATTTATATTTATATATATATATATATATATATATATCCAAGATAATTTAATTAGTAAAATAATATATTATTATATTTTAATATTCAAACGATATCAGTATATTGATATTAGAAATATATAACAATTAATTAGAAAAACATTTGATAGTACATTAAAATAAAATACGAATATATATCTATATTTATATAATAAATATGCCCCCTACAAGAACGTCTCTGGTCGTACTACATGTCCACATGGATTTGGGTCTGGCTCGGATCAAGTCTGACTAGTTTAGTACAACTGGTTCTCTCAGAATCATTAATCTAATTATCTAATTAATTATTCATAAATCATAAAATCACCATTTAAAATCCAATAAATAATAAAATAAAATATTTTCAGTATTTTCGGGAAGGGGAGCTACAAATCTACCCACCTTAAATAATTTCGTCCTCGAAATTCTAATTCGTAACTATTCTTAAAATTCAAAAAGAAAGTCTATCGTAACCTTAACCTCCTTAAATTTTAATTCCTCGAAATAATTTATATCCTCCTCCTAGCCATTTTGTAACTATAAATCATCGATGATTTCTACCCACCTTTGGTCACACTACTCCATCAAATTTTTTGTCGCTAAAACTTTACAATCTTTCAACTAATTGCTAGAATTTCTACCAATAAATATCTACTACATAGGGCACCTGTATCCTCTCCTATCTATCAAGTAATCCAAAATCTTAACAAGCAAATTTTACACAAGTATCTTAAGAAAATATGACCATACGTCACTCTAAAAATAGGAAAGACGTAAAGATAAGAAGGAATGATCGAGAGCAAGTATGAAGTCTCAAGAGCGATAGAGCATCTAATGATGTAGGTAGGAAGGAAGTTTATGAACCACTGCCTTATTTGCTAGATTAGGCTACTCTAGTCCAGTCACTTGCTACGTCGAAGAGCCCTTCGTTACTTAGAGTGGCCTACAATCCGTGCAATACATAATTCTTGTTCTCGAAATTCTAACTCAAATAAGATTCCATAACGTAACGAAATTTGAGAATTCAAGATTGTCGCCTTAATGGGTCCTCTATTTGGACATCAGTCGATGGTTGGATGAACATTGGGTTTCAATCTATATGGACTAGGCAAGATCCCAATAATAAAACTATTCCTACTAGATTAGGGTATCCTAGAATAGGTTTCTACCCAAGGGATTGAGCTAGTTGCTAGTCAGGTTGGTTAGCTAGGTCCCTCAAGCCCAAAATGTGCCTTCAGTGACTTTTGTGTTTAAGTAGCACATGAGGCTTCGATTGGATGGTACACTCGTAGCATGTCCGTAATGGGCTTCGAGTAGATCACTACCATATATTGGGTCGAAGGAAATGAGTCGAGGTTAAGTCTCTAATTGTAGTCGGGAAGTTTACCGGTACAATGGTAAGGGTTATAGCTAGTCCTTTTTACCTGAAAGTCGTACCATAAAAATAGAGTACAAGGGGACGTGTTTGAGTGGGACATGATATACCTGGATGAAGGTGGACTCGTTTAGATCTTGCATATGAAATTTGATGGAAGATAGTAGTTGGTCTCGTGCTCCGAATATTAATGACACGGCCGGGGACACAAAATAATCTAAATGGAAAGTGGGAGTCCAAGGGAACTAATTATCATCCTAATGGAATTTATTCTGATCAATCGGTAATCCTGATATATCCTAAAATTTTAGAAGGCATACAGTCTACCCACCTTAGAAGCTAGGACAGAGTTTTAGGAATAATGAGTTTAGAAAATTCTAAAGTCTGGATATTGTACCTCAACTCTTGTTAATAAAGAATAAGGTACGACGTAATGGGATACGGTAGATGTAAGTCAAGTCAAGAGCCGTTCCTCAATAAATAGAAAACGAGCGCGTGTGCAATGACACATGGTCGATAAAATAGAATGACCTACTCGTCCTCAGTATACATGAGTTGTCGACATGATAACCAACTCTAAGGCACATCATATGAAAAGATTTCTAACAACTGAGTCACGAATTTCTATTGTGTCAATTCTGTCAGACTATGGTCACAAGGGTTCTAGTGGTATGGGCTGGCTGATGGTAGCCACATTTGTGTATACAGCTATCCTAGCCATAGGGATACTCCGTATCTATCTACCAATCATGAGTTTTCGTCTTTCCAATCAGTGAAAGACAAAAATAAAGAGTTCCAGAGAGATGTCACTGAATACAATTACGTGATTCAAAGGCAAATATATAATCAAGGGGAATTGTCAAAGCAGTCATGAATGAGATCCTAGAGACATCTACATCTCAATCCACGTAGGATAATTAGATGAAGAGCGAACCAATTGCATCACGGTTGATCAGACCGTAATACAATGATTCTGATTAGACAATATGTTAGCGGGCGTCCCCAATAACCATATGTCTTGAATCAAGCTCGATAAAAGAGGAAGCTTGCAAAACTAGACTGTAATAGTAGAATTGGTCAAGAGAGTCAAAATATAAATATACGAGATTTTTGAAAAGGAGGGATAAGTAGTTCAACTTTTGAGAGAATCAAACCTTACATGGTGTTACTGCTTATACAGTCAGTCCTATAATCTTCTATTCGTAAGACTTTGGTCGACTAATGGGTTATGGACTTCTGAATTCTATATTCTAGGTAACCTATTAGTGTCAGTCAATTACCTTGCTCATAGATCACAAGGGCCACAGGATACTAGGTTAGGAGGCAGGCTACCAAACTTACAGAACTTACCTTGGTATTGGTCTTGGATCTTAGGGTCATACAGGGCAGTCCCTATCCTCTTCTAATATCCTAAACTTGTAATCACATCTGAAATCATTTCACCGAGAGTTACGTCTTGCCCGCATACTCTGGCTACGACAAACCCTTGGTTTCGTGATTCAAATGTTATAGGCTATTAGGCACTCTACCTATATTGACACAATGGTATCTAAGATCTAAAGAAGTCAACGAGAACATGGGTTCTGTAATGTTCCATAGACTATGATTCTTCGAAACGATTTCAATTCTGTGGGTTGTGGCTCGCCAGTGCGCTGCTGGCTGCAGTGAACCCACATTCTCCACTCTCTAATAATTGACGACAGTGCGCTGCTGTCTAACCGTTTTGAGTTATCTAACATTCATTTAACTATATCCGTAAAAATTCATGAGCCTCTAGAGATTCAAACAAGTTGACTAAAAATAGGGCCTAGGTATTTGTCCTAGCAGTCACAGCATTTTAAAAAATAAAGGACGTAACATGGAGGGAATAACTAAATACGAAAGAAAACAACCATACTAGTATCTATTTTATATGCATCTATATAGTTGAGGGAAAAATCTTAAATCAATCTACCTAGAGATTCGTATGCAAATAACGGAATCAGAAAATTTAAACTAATTCCCTACGGCAACATAGATTTTAAAACATGCAATTCTAACTTATGATATAACATTTATATCTAATACATCAAAAGAAAATGTAAACAGTTTATCAAAAAAAATTAACGCCTTAATTCTGGGCAAGTCAAACATACCAAGTGAATAGTATATCCATATTGGATCATATGGTCATATCAAAAGTATAGTGTACCTGTAGGGATCTAGCAAGTTATCTAAATTGCATGGCCTATCTAATAACCTTAACTACCCAACAGTCAATCTGAACAAGGGACTCCTAGTCCTAGTCATTATCTTAAATTATTTTAATCCTAATTGTGAATGAGCATTTTCTGAGCGCAGGCTCGCAATAGTACGACTAACGTACCATCACGAGTTCGTAATCTTTTGTGAAAACTGACCTGCATGGGCCACCACAAAAACTTGTTACGACCCGCACCCGTTTTTTTTTTTAAAACGGATACGAGACGTGTCCAAGCCAGCCTACGCCGTAGTGTCGGCGGTAGAACGCTGTCACGGCCATGAAGATCCAAATCATAAATAATGCTCATTCACAAAATTAATTTAATCTCATAAGATCACAAGTTTTACATTTGTAGAAAAATATAAACTTATACGAATAAATGAATGACTACAACTCAACTATCTAGCTAGTCTCTAGGCTTTGTCTGTAAATATTCTCGTCACTCCCCAAGCTAAGTGAATCCACGGCTAACCTGAAAATGTTGGTTTCCAGTCAGGAATGGAACGAGCACAATTCACTGAATGCAATTTCAAATAAAGAAAATGACTATAAAACAAAGGTTAGACATCAATCATGAGTTTTGAAAATAAACAGAAAACAGAAAATAATAGTAAATAAACAGACACCAAATACTTTCCCCAACTGTTAGAAGTATATTTGATATGTGATTAGTCTGGGATACTACACCGTACGATCTACGAGATCTACTTGCATGAAAGATAAACACTGTCTACGAGATCTACTTGCAGAAAAGTAAACGAGGTCTACGAGATCTACTGCATAAAGGTAAACAATGTCTACGAGATCTACTGCATAAAAGTAAACAATGTCTACGAGATCTACTGCATAAAAGTAAATAATATCTACGAGATCTACTGCATGAAAGATAAACAATGTCTACGAGATCTACTGCATAAAAGAAAACGAGGTCCACGGTCGGATCACACATCCTTGGTACTTCTCATTCCCGACTCAATAATTTATAATAGAGTATAGAAATCACATAACCAATACTAATCAATGAAATATAGTAAAAATCAATATCGAAATGCAGACAATAAACTGTACTCGCCTGTGGTCCTCTGCTGGTGAAACCGACAACCTGAACCACTCAATGTGCCGCAATAGTCAAAACCCGTACAATAGTCCCCGGAAGCTGAAATAAACATCGCCAATGTTCTCAGAATAGTCAAATTAGCTAGGATTGCCTATCCTTAAGTCCAATTCTGGACACAGGGGCAAAACGATAATTTCGAGCAAAAACGATGTCCGCCGTTGGACCCGCTTTGCACCAAAAAGCGTGTCAGAGTGAATGGTCTCTAAAGTTGTCAAACTACTTGTCTATGGATCCGATTTTCCGATACGAATCCAACCGTATGTCCAAAGTTGGATTCCGGCGGGCCGTGCACAAAATCACCCGTTGAGCGGGACCGTGGGGCCCGCAAAACGACGTCAGATTCAACTGTCTCAGAATTTGACCAAACTTGGCATACAGGACCAAAAAAACGATACGGTTCTGTTGGCACAAGTTTCGTCTCGATCCGACAAGCGTGCACAAAGTAATTGGATAATTTGCGAAGTGCACGATACGGTGAATTTTGACGGATATGCATCAAATTCGTCGTGCACACGCGACCCATTCGAATTTCGTCAAAGCCTACACGACCACGAAGTCATTACGCAGCTTTTGATCCTTTTGGTATGCGTCCACGTCGTCCGGATTGGCGTGACGTACGTCATGTGGATGAATTTCTAACTTTTGAAAACAGATTTTTGGGAAACTTTGGGATTCGATTTCTCGACCCGTAGTCGATGATTTCCGAATCCACAAAAAGGAATGTGAAGCCCTATATGTTGTTAATAAACGCCTTCAGGTGGATTTCGAATTCGATCACTGGTTTGCAAGAATTCGAGACTCGAACTGGGGACTTTGGGACAGTCTCTAAACTCAGAATATCGAGATTTTTCTCGATATTGGGACTCGGTTCTCGTCGTTCACGGCATGAGTAAAAAGAAACTATGTAATGGGATTTAAGGAGGGTAGGGTTGTGTTCGAACCTGTACAGGTGGATCAAAAAATCGTCCAGCGACGAGGGAGAACGATCGTCGCGAAAATAGCCCCATGCATGGCTGTTACTGCTGCTCCTTTCGCGCTGCTGTGCGCGGCCGTCTTCGCACGTACGCGCGGCTGAGTGCCGGCCTGCCGCCGGCGACGGGCGGCGGCACGCGCTCAATGGGGGTACGCCAGGTCGGCGGGGCACTGGATTTGGGTTAGGGTTTTGCGTTCTCTCGATTACTTCTCTCTATATATGTGTTCGGTCGAGTCTTCGCGTGGGGGGGGGGGATTAGGAGCTCGTTTCAGAGTTGCTACTCTGACTGGGCTTCGGCCTTTTGGTCGAGCTGGGTACTGCTTATGTGTGGGGGTGCCCGGGCTAGCTAAGGGCTGGTAAGGGATTTTAATACATATATAATAGATAAGTATATATCTTATAAATATACATATGTATAATGCCAATTATATATATTTGTATCAAGCCAAGTATATATTTTACATAATTTCCAATACACAATTATATATATTATAAGAATATATATTCTTAAATATAATAAGCACATATTTACATATGCTTCCATCAATACAACCCTAGGTATATACATATACATATATATTTATGCATTTATACACACAATATACTCGTATATATAATTATATATATGTATTTATCTATATATTCACATATACCCATATATTATAATATATATCCATTTATACATACACGCACATACTATATATATATATATATATATATATATATATATATATATATATATATATATATATATATATTTATATATCTATATATATCCAAGATAATTTAATTAGTAAAATAATATATTATTATATTTTAATATTCAAACGATAGCAGTAAATTGATATTAGAAATATATAACAATTAATTAGAAAAACATTTGTTAGTACCTTAAAATAAAATACGAATATATATCTATATTTATATAATAAATATGCCCCCTACAAGAACGTCTCTGGTCGCACTACATGTCCACATGGATTTGGGTCTGGCTCGGATCAAGTCTTACTAGTTTAGTGCAACTGGTTCTCTCAGAATCATTAATCTAATTATCTACTTAATTATTCATAAATCATAAAATCACCATTTAAAATCCAATAAATAATAAAATAAAATATTTTTAGTATTTTCAGGAAGGGGAGCTACAAAAAGGTCCGAAAAAGAACATTCCAGGTGGGCGACCTTCTCTTATCAGTTCGAAAACCGATGGTGATGACTCACAAGACGGCTGGGAAGTTCGAACCCAAGTGGGAAGGACCGTTCGTCATAGAGACGGTATACTCCAATGGTGTTTACCGACTGGCCAAACCTAACGGTGATTTGCTAACGATGTCGGTCAATGGCAAATTCTTGAAGAAATACTATGTTTGAGGTCTAAACCGGCATATATTTCCACATCCCCCATGGGTGTTCATGAATTATTTTAACGAGTTCATCTCTTTCATAATTCCCAGTAGAAAAACTTTTTACGTCCATATTACCGCTGAGTTGTTATTCTACACCCCAGTGAAGATCGTGCCTACCTTGTCCATATTAACTCTGAGTAAACAGTCCTTCCATGACAAACCCCCATGATTGTCATAAGTATCTGTAGAACCTTTCACGTCCATATACCTCTGAGTCGTTCAATTCATCCGTAGAGTCTATCCTTGGCATGTTCATGTAACCTCTGAGTAAGGAAAATTATACACCCTAAATTTCGTATTTACCATGTCCATATTACCTCTGAGTAAACACCATATCCCCAGTGGAGTTACCTCCATCCCCTCATGTCATACTACCTCTGAGGGAATTTTCATTATTGTATAAGAATGTTCACAGCAAATAGACAAGCAAAGAAGCAAAACTGAAAATTTTCATTCATGGAAAGGTTTTTCTTTCTTTGTTACAAATGGGTCTCTCGAAAAGAGATAAACAAAAAGACAAAAATATGTCAGCATTGGGACGACCGATGTAGGAGTTCTTCCAGTCGACTCCTCAAAAGAGCAACTTGGGGCGCAACCAATTCCTTGGCTCGACGCTCTGGCTCCTGTCGTCAAGCGGCCTCTTCCTCGAACTGGGATAAGTTTTGGCGTGCATGGTCCAACTCTGCTTGAAGAACGCCAATACTTTCCCTCTCCCGAGCCAGGGTTTCGGATCGTTGGCGAAGGACCTCCTGCTGGTCCCTTGACTTATCCAACTCACTCTCACCGAGGGCCAATGTCTCTTCTAACTGCCTAATCAGCTTTCGGAGAACCTCATACTGTTCGTCCAAGGCCGTGCGATGGCAGACCTGAACCTCTTCGACGTCGGTCACATCTTCAATTTTGGCCTCAACCTCGACAAGTGTGTCAGTCAGGGCCTGACGTTTCTTCTCATGTTGAGAAAGTTCGGAGGCCATCTTCTTTAATTTTACAGCAGCCAAGGACGAAAGATCGCGTTCAAGATTTTGAAGCTCTGAGATGGCGGCTTCCAATTCTGCCAGGAGAGCCTTTATCGCGTTCGCCATCGCCTCATACTCTGGATAGTCGAGCAAAGCCATTAGTTGGGCCATTATGGTGGACCGAGCCCGTCTAAGTGATTGGTTGTCCCGTAAGACGCCCTCTATGCTGCACTTCAAGACGTGACGAATAGTGCCCAGAATGAGGTCGACATAATACGCATTGTCAGCCAAACCCATTGGGGTAAGCAGAAATGTCGTGATAGAAGGTCCCGGAGCAGCAGCGGCAGCTAATACGTATCTACGTATTGCAGCTGGAGCAGGTGGTGTCTTGACTGGAACGGAGGTCGTCGGTGGTGCAGAGATGGTGTGAGCCAACACTGTTTGAGGTATAGCCGGCTCTTCAACAGGCTCCCTCGTCGGTTCTTTCGCGACTGAAGCCGTGTGAACTGGCACTTGAACACTCTCAGTGACCGACTTCTCAAAGGTCACTTCGACCAACTCCTCAGCGGTCTTCTTAACCAGTGCTTCAGCTGCCGGCTCGTCAATATTTTTCTTGACTAAGTCCGTAGCAGCTGGCTCAATGGCAGCCTCTTCGAACAGTTCTGTAGTGATTACATTAAAGGGCCCTTCAACAACCGGTTCCTCGGTGGTCTTCTCGACCGATTCTTCCACAGTCTCCTTGACTGGGATTTTAATAGTTTTATCGGCGTGCTCATCAGTAGCACCATCGATCACCATCTCAATGGCCACGTCGCCTGGAACTTCAGTAATTGGCTCGTCAACGGCCATATCAACTTGTTCTGTATTAATCTCTTCGATCATTTTTTCGAGGACCATATCAGCCAACTCCTCAAAAGACTCCTGGGTCGTTTTCATAATGACCTCATCGACTAATTGTTTGATAGTCATCTTGACTGGCTCTTCAACAGCTCGTCCACCTAGCTCGTCAACGGTTTCTACCGTTAATCCTCTAGCATCCTCTTCAACTACCTCTTGAGGTCGAGGTGTGATGTACGCCAGGGATAATTATTCAATCACTGTTTCCTTCTCGTATCCCTAGAGAGGAGGCTCCCTAGGGGGACCAACGGCAATGCCTTCAGCACCCTCGACCGAACGACCCGTCTCAAGTCGACGTTCCCGAACTACACCTTTGTGAAACACAGGGCCAACCCCGGGTATCACTATGGAAGCCACTTTTTGGTACGAGGCCATAAGCTCCAAAAAGTCTCGAGTTTCATAATCAAATGAGACAGGCGACGAAACCTCTTCTGGCCGAACAAGCTCAGCTGCTGCAGCTGACGGATCCTCCTCAGGAAGCTCCCTGAGAGTCTCCGAACGCCCCGACTTCTCCTTTGCTTGCACCAGTAGCACGAGGATAAGCGAAAAGTTGTGGGTAAAAATTCGAATCAAAAGGAAACTGAGATGTACCTGTGAAGACGATGCTATAGGTGGTGCACTCTACTTTAACAAAGCACGACGCTTGGATGCCACCCGTTTGATCTTCTTGACAGGAGGAGAGCTCATCGCCGGAGAATCCCGACGTTTCGACGGGGAATTTAGGGGCGTCGTATCCTCCCTTCACTCCCGAGAGGCGCAGGAACCATCCGAGGACATACCGTGTGCAGCTTCGAACTCTCGAGGGGTTCGCTATGGCCTCTCAAACTTCGTGCCACAATGAAACTCCGCTCTCGGTCATAACCTGAAGAGGAATTGTTCACCAAGCAGTAAAACTTTATGGCGGAATACAAGATACAGGTCTCCCTGTGCATCTTCGAGATTATAAATGCTGCCCTAGTAAATCTAGCATTATAGTAATACTATGCCCGGGCACCATCCAACAAGCTGCCTTCATAACCAAGACATGGGCTCGGATTGTTCATCATAGTTTGGCTGTAGCTAGCCGAACTGTCGTACGAAGCGACTCGGCAGATAAGGCTCCATGTATACCTTGTTCTGATTCTGGTATACTTCGTGTGAAGAACAAATAAATAACAACCAACGAAAGGCACCGGTGGTTAGCTCGTCCCTTTCTTCTGCCCGATCGACTAGCTCATCACCTGCTAGATAGCTACCATGAGAAGGCGAGATCTTGTTAAAACTGTAGCCTTCCAAGCGGTTTAATACCCGTCTACAGGCAGGGACGCCGTCGTGAACCCATTTCGCCCTGTAGTAGTTACGTAAGGTCGTATCTCCATCCTCATAGCCGTCAATGGTGGCAAAAATAATTAAACCAGTGTGATGCAGCACTAACCAAGCCATCAGATAATGGTAGGGGAGTTCCGTACGAGAGAACGCTTTATAACACTCGCGATATTCTATTATTTTCTCCGAAAGCTCCTGCAGGCCTCGAATGTGTGCATACCATGGTAGGAAGCAAAGCAAGAGAATGCCCAAAGGCCAACCTCACAGCCGGCAAAATAAGCTCGCAACTGAGCCTCCCTACAGAGCCCGAGCCTCTAGGCACCACAACCTTTCTCAGCCACATCATCAAAATGACAGCCAGTGCCGCTTTCCGGCTCACAACGGTCAAGTTTTGGCAAAAAAAAATTATGGACTATGGAGGTGGGTTTTCCCTCAACGTCCAATGAGGGAGCTGACACCTTCACCTTCGCCATCAAACTCTCCACCTCATCAATGGTATACGTCCTGCGAGTGGTAAAAAAATCATTTCGGGCTCCGACGGTTCCTCCTTAAAAAGTACTTTTTCCATGCGTTAAAATAAGGATGACCCTTCGCAAAATCCTGACGCACACACACACCTAATAATGGCAGAGCAGTTCATTGTATACCGCCATCATCTCGGGGTACTTATTTTCTAGCCCCATGAGCTCTTCTTGGCTAGGGGTGTACTCCTCATACGAGTGCTTACCCCAAGGCAACTTCAAAATGGCAAACATCTCATGAAGAGCTAATCCTATCTCTCCATACGACATGAAGAAAGTCCCAGTATGGTGATTGTACAGCTCTAGCAAAGCCAAGAACAAAGATTGATTGATGGGATACTATATTCAGTAGCCTTTATGGTACGACACAAGTCTATACCACCCAGATCCTCCTTAAAGTTACCCAATACCCACCGGGTCAATTCACTCCACTTCTTGTTAGGAAGAACCCATCCCTCGACTCGATAGGTTCCCATCGGGTACGTACAGCCGGCCGCTAGAAGCCTGTTGGCAAAGATGGAAGCCCCGAATGGATACACATCTATAGTAAGGTCGCTGAACCTATTATCGGGAAGCAACACCCGCAAGGTATACGATACACCGCCCCGAGCATACGTAAAACCATCCTTCCTCTTGGAACTCTTGTCTACCATGAAGCGACCCGTGATTAAACCCCCTTGACTTGGGGTCAGGTTCCACTCCATACGTCACCTTTCAACAAAACAGAAAAAGATCGACAGCAATAAGTACCGGTTGGTCACTGGAACATATAAGTGAAGGCCATGGTTCTCAAAGTACCAGTTCAACGTAAGTTCTAGGAGGTTCGTCTCCTCCAAAACTAGCTGGTTACCAAAAAGAAAATAATGCTTTAGCGTCCCCTGATCTAACATACGACATAAGTAGCCTGGACGCTGTTCTTATATATGATCCAGTCGCCCTACTGGTTGATCTTTGGCAATCAATCTTTTGGCCGGCTCGACGAGCTCCTTATCAACATTTGTCCCAAGTGCGCAGACGGAGGAGTCGAAGAGAACCTCATTAAAGAGGGACATGGTTATAGAAACTACACAAAAATAAGAACGAAAGTCTGAGATATTTTTATGAAACAAAACATCCGCACAACGACTACCCAGTAGCACTGCGCTTCAGTAAACTGGCATCCGCACAGAAACTGCTTTATAGTACTGCATGTCAGAAAGATAACATCCGCACAGATACTACTTCGTAGTACTACGAGAGGGCATCCGCGCAGGCACTGTATAGTAATCCTGCATGTCAGCGACAACTTCAGCACATCTTACAGTCATTACTTTGTTAAAGTAACGACCATCCGCATCGGTTGATAAAGCTTCAGCACATCTACGGACGCTTCTCTGAAGAGCAGCACCCATACACATCAGCGGGAAGAGCTTTAGCACATCAACAAGATGCAACTCCGAGGAGTAGACGCTCATGCACATCAGCAAAGCGAAAGGTCGAAGTGTATTACTTGCGACAAGCGGCCACACGTCGTTATGAACTACGACAGCGACAGCCGAAGAATCATCAACGTCGACGACCTCTAAAGCTGGATGCTTCCCTCTGGCCTTCTTTATGCTCTCCGCAGTCTCTTTAGGAGCTTTCAAGGTTCTTAACTTCTTAGAAGCCATGGCGAAAAAGCTAGAGGTTGAAGGAAGAATAAGGCTCTGACAAAAACTTCGGTTAGAAGAGAGGACAGAAGAAAGAAAAATTTTCTCTCTCCAAATAGCCTCCTACTTATAAGAGGAAGCCACGTCAGCAAAACACTTCATACTCGAAGAGGCTCTTCGAACATAGTGGGAATTAAGAGTTGAGATCATGATGACCGTTCCCTAGAAACGAGGAGTTATCATCAACTTTTAATGAAATGACGGCTCAAGGCATTTGATGTTGAAGGCTAAGCATGACGACAGCCTGTCAGCAAGCATGCTGAGCATTGTTTTGCAAAAAACATGTGTCATACTTCTGTTTAAAGTATTCCGAGCTTGATTCAAGTTCAAGAAACTTTAAAGGGGGTCTTATAGAAGAATAAAAAATAAGTGCAACAATCACAGAAGCGTAGATAGCAATAGACGCTACCTATAGCTCACAAAAGCACAGAAGATAACGATTGTCTAAAAGCGCAGATTTTTCATGATTACAGACTACGTCTACAAAGATTCATACTGCTGGTACGAAAATAAGATAACGTTAGAATTGATTCAAACAAGATACAGGTAAGGCAATTGAAAGAGAGTTGTCAATATAGTTGCGAATGAGTCTTGGGGAACAAGTTAACTATATCTCATTGAACAATTCTATAAAGAGCGAACCAAGTACACTAGGTTGATAAGACCATTATGCACCGGTTCTGGTAAACGATATGTTAGTGGAGGTACCTCCAATAACATATATGTCATGAACAAGCTCGAAAAATGAATAAGCTTGCAAATCTAGGCTATAATAGCAACACTGGTCAAGATGGTAAAACATAAGTACACGAGATAGTGAGGGAAGTAGATATAAAAAATTAAGTTCCTTAAGAATCGAAGTTTTTGCTCGGGGTTCGTGCCTATACAGTCGTCCTACTGCCTTCTGGTCTGAAGCCATGATTACAGTTAAGGTAGTGTTAAGTCGTGAAGCATTCTATCCAACTTACAAGAGTTAAACTAGCAATAATGGAACAATGGAACATGTCTACCTAGTGTGAGTCATCTCTTTAACCTCTATCAAGTACGAAAATAGGATGATGCTTGAGAAGGGTTAGATATGAGGCAATTCAGGTAATCAAGGAGGATTCAAAAAGGTTGGAAGTCAAAGGAGGTAATAATCATGGATGAGATACAATTCCTATTTCTATATACAGGCTTGTTGGGTACAGTCATGTAACCCAACAATATTTTCTGACCTGCATAGGCCACCACAAAACACATGTAACGCCCCAGTCCCAAAATACTTAGACCAAGTATGTAGACATGCCAACTACATATATACGACGAATACTCCAATATATGGAATCCTCGCATATATACATAAGCTGTAATAATATAAATCACAGGCCAGAAATCATAAAACTATATATCATCCACAGCACACACAGAAGATATAAGAAGTCCAAATAGAATAAATAAGTGACTCAAAAGTTAGCCGGGTGGACATGCCCACACCAAACAGCTATAAAAATAATCTCAAATAAAGTAGATGTCCACTGTGTGTCTCAAAGAATAACATAAAACTAGATATCAACGGAAGACGCCTCGTCATCAACGTATGAAGGGTCTAGTGCCGATCCATACTCCTGCGAGAAATCGTATATACCTGGAGAGATCACTAGGTCCTCAAAGGGACATAATAAGATACAGGAAGAACATGCCATATGAACTGGATATAAATGCACCATAAAGTAAAGATAAAAGTAAGATGTCCAAACCATAACATGGCTCAATATCCCATCATTGAAACAGGAGGATACCCTTATAACCAAACAAGGACAAGAGGTAACACCCTATTCCGCGATGTGACATTTTCCCATGCCATGACTGGAACATGAAATTGACTAAGGTCTCCTAACCTTTCTAGTAGGCAATTTAGAAGATATCTCAATGTATAGGCAGGTAAAGCCTGACTCCCCCAGGAGAAGGTAACAACTCACAACACGCACACGTCAAGTACCAATGCTATCAGCCGACATAAATCAAGGTTAGCGGCCCACGTGACTCATCAGTCCACATAGCTCGAGGCTAGTGACCGTTGCGACACGACTACCGTAGTACATAGTTACTACGGCCTTTAGAATTGGGTAGCCCATACATTTAATAGTCTTCTCCCTCCTAAGGTTGCTAACATAAGGTAGTTCGCTAAGGTTAGGTTCACATGCATTTTAAAAGACAAGGAAAGAAAAATAACTAAAAGTAAACAAAGAAACTATGAAAAGCAAGTCATGGATCCAACTGAAAGAAACAGACAATAAATATACAAAAATTAAATAAATAAAGATGCATCTAATTATAAACAGTAAATAAGGCAAAGTATCTTGCCTGAGGGTGGTGCGAGAAGCAGCAAAATCCAACAATCAGAATCGTCCGCACGAATGTCAAAATCCACAAGGAGCTCCGTATGCTGAAACGAACATCACGAACATATTTGGTATAAAAGATATGTCTAGGAAATGTCTGTCCAAAAGTCCAATTCTGGAACAGGGGCAAAATCTTAATTTTGGGTCAAAATGATGTCCGTCGTTGGACCCATTTTGTACCAAAATGCGTGCCAATGTCTACGGTCTCTAAAGTCATCAAACTATATGTCTACGGATCCGGTTTGAGAAGATGAACCCAATGGTATGTCCAAATTTGGATTCCGATGAGCCGTGCATAATTTTGCCTGTTGGATCGGGTCGCGGGCCCGTCAAATTGGCATTCCGATCAACCTTCTCAGAATCATACCAAACTTGGCATACAGGACCAAAATTTTGATTCGGTCCAGCTGGCATAAGTTTTGCCTCTATACAACAAATATACATGAAGTTAGGGTCAAGTTTGTAAAAGGTCGATACGGGGTATCTCGACGGATACATACTAATTTCGTCGCGCACACGCAACGAAATCAAGTCCCATCAGTTCCCATACGTCGGCAACATCCATACGTGCCTTTCGATGAGTATAGTGTGCGACCACGTCGCCCGGTTTGTCGGGGCGCACGCTTGTACCGAAGAAGGTTTCTAAGTTCTATGATTTTTAAAAATAGTTTTTCTCGAACTTTGGATTCCAAAATAATTACATATTGTGCATGAGAAATTAAACCGCAAGAAGTGAGTTAAAGAGCTACATCTGATCTAGAAACATGTTCAGAAAGTTTTCAAAAATTGCTACTAGCTAGGTTGATCAGAATCCTCTCCGATCATGGGGGTCTGGACTGTTTTTATATTATGTTAATTGGGCAGTTTTTCGACGACTTCATGTCGATTTCTCGGACAGATGGGTTCGACATAACCAAACATACTTACTAGGATTTCAAGGGGGTCATGTAGGCTCTCGCTAGGAGTCTATGGAATAAAAAATAATTGAGTACGAATAAAGAAAAACAGGAAAGAAAGAGGGGTACCTGCTGTGTTCTGAAAAAAGAACCTTCTATATATGTTTCTCGTCGAACTCCGACCTTGCTGGTGGTGCTGCGGCGGTGCTCCGACATCGCACGGCGAGGTCAGGCTATTGGGGGCGCTCGAGGATGCTGCACGGTCGATGAGTATGGGTTATAGGGGTTCGCAAGTTAGGAAAACTTGTCGATAGTCCCATACGTATATATCATATTTGAATCCTATTTTGATTCGATTTTGTATATAAATCAAATCCTTATGCAAATAAAATCCTATCTATTGATGAATTAGATAGGTTTTAGGGTTAGAGAGGATTTGTGCAGATTTGCTGAGGATTTGATGGAATTTAAATTCCTATCCTTCAAACCGCCAGCTGCTGCGTATACTTCTTCGTGTATAAGGCAGCGGGAGAAATTATTATTTTTGTCTCGCGAGATTTTGGATCTCGCGAGAAATTGAGAGAAATATATGTATTATTTTTTTTGTATAAGTTATATATATAGCAATTAGTATATGTAATTGAATCTAATCTAAATTCTTAATGCATAACAAGATTCCTAAATATGTATATGTATATACACAGCCTTCCTACTATATGTATATAAATATACACATTTCTATATGTATGAATGGTATACTTATACATATATGTATACTTGAAAGTCAATATAAATTTTTCTAAAAATCCAAAAATTACTTCTAGAATACGTTTGAATAGAAAAGAGAAAGAAATTTTTTTATAATTTACCAAATACCTATGTAGAACTAGCAATTAGTTACTAGTTT
Source organism: Iris pallida (assembly GCA_029216955.1). Classification (NCBI taxonomy): domain Eukaryota; kingdom Viridiplantae; phylum Streptophyta; class Magnoliopsida; order Asparagales; family Iridaceae; genus Iris; species Iris pallida. The sequence goes on along the minus strand of JANAVB010006390.1, from coordinate 4,950,218 downwards.
CTATATAGTAAATATCATTTAAATATTTACTAACTATTATAAATAAAATGCCAAGAATATATTAAAATAAAATATTATAAAATAAAAATATAGGGGGTTTATAGTTTTCATCATGATAGTATCTATATTGCCTGCTCTAGACTACTTTACTTGATGATGAAACATTGTTAACATGGATTGGTACTATATGTATCTTGTCTCGAAATGTTATCCCCTTACCGGGTACATCGAATATTTCATGTTCATGAACTTTATCAGGTACATCGTGTACTCCTTATATTCGTATTATTTATGTACTCTCATTTGCTCTCATGTACTCTCATGTGCTCAAATGTGCTTCATGTTCAAACTAACTATCGTATATGTAACGTAACGTGATTGGATCCTTGTGTATTGATTGGGGTGGTGGAGTATAAGTGGTTGTATGATTAAATCTCCTAGTGTACTCATGTATATGTCGATTATACCTTCACGTATAATGGAGTTACTATAGATTACTCATGTGCAACCTAAACCAATCACATAACTGTCTTATGCTCTAAATCATATATATTTATTAAAGATTAACTTGTTCTCTATCTTATTCATGTACTCAGTCTCATTATATCTTTATGATGCTATTTCGCTATTTTTCTGTATTATTTTTCCAGCATGTCATGTATTTTATTCTATTATGAGTTATATATTTTCTACCATGCAATGGAACTGCTTTTAGATTTATGCACTTCGTTCAAATCCTGACTGTATAACTATTTTTAGGTAATGTTATGCCCCACACCCTGGACTTCATGATGATGGATCTCCATGTATTTTTTTAGATCGTGAGTTGACCTCTGGAGAGCTCTAGGCCATTGTATTTTTTATTTATGTTCATTATTGGATTTGTTTCCGATACATTCTGATCATGTATATTCATTTGTAGACTTTAGTTGTTTCAGAGTTATTGATATATTTTTTATTTCATATTTTTCTTAGCTGCTTGTGATGTGATTTGAATACATTTGATATTATACATCATTTAGATGTAGTAGATATTTATTGGGTACTTGACAGCGTTCTACGCCGATACTGCGGCGTAGGTTGGGCATGGCCCATGCACTCGTGCCCGAATATCCGGGTACGGATCGTGAGTTTTGTTCTTAACTGCATGTTCACAGAAGAATGGTTAGGTGAACTTAGTTCATGTCTTATCGTACTTCGTTCTAATCATGGCATAAGGCAGTGTCACATCACAGAATAGTATGCCACCCCTTATCCTTGTTT
>JANAVB010006390.1:4721455-4943955 GCA_029216955.1 Iris pallida | reverse complement strand
ATTTTTGCAAAAGATTGCGAACTCGTGATGATACTTAAGATAGTCGTACCATTGCGAGCCTGCAACTAGAAAATGCTCATTTACAACTTAGGTTAAATTGATTTAAGGAAATAACTAGGACTAGGAGTCCCTTGTTCAAATTGACCGTTGGGTAGTTAAGGTTGTCAGATAGGCCATGCAATTTAGATAAGGAATTATTGGATTTAGATAGCTTGTCAGATCTCTATAGATACACTATTAATTTTGATATGACGATATGATCCAACGTGGGTATACTACTCACTTGGTAAGTTAGGTTTTCCTAGAATTAAGGCTTTAATCTTGATAACCTGTTCAATTTTCTTTTGCTCTATTATATATAAACATCATATCATGAGTTAGAATCGCCTATTTTAAATTCTATTTTGTTGTAAGGAACTAGTTTATAATTTCTAATTCTGTTATTCATATACGAATCTCTAGTTAGATTTCATTCAAAGTATTCTCTCAGCCATTTGAAATGCATATGAAATAAATATTAGGATGTTCTTACTTCTCTTGTCTTCAATTATTTGCTCCCCGATCAATCTTTTACTTTAAAGATTGAGACTTATAGGTAGATGTTTACGCTTTCTATCATAATCAATTAGTTTGAACCTTTAGCAACTCCTTGAAGTTCTTAGGAATATAGTTGGAGTAATTTTAAAGACCGCGATGGCCAGCCAGCAGCGTACTGGCGATGCACGACCTATAGAATTGAAATTATTTCTAGGAATCGTAGGTTATGGAGCATAGCTAAAACTATATCTTCGTTGACCCCTTTAGACCTCGTGTCAATACAAGGTAGAGTATCTGATAGCATATCATATCTGAATCACGGAACCAAGGGTTTACCATAGCCAGAGTGTACGGGTGAGGCATAATTCTCGGTAAAATAACTTCAGACGAGATTACAAGTTTAGGATACTATAGAGGATAGGAAAATGCTCTGTATGTCTCCTAAGATCCAAAGCCAATACTAGTAGAAGTTTTGTATGTTGGGTGACATGTCTTCCAACCTAGCATTCTGTGGTCCTCGTGATCTATTAACGAGGTAATTGACTGACACTAATAGGTTTACCTAGAATATAGAATTTAGAGGTCCATAACCCATTAGTTGACCAAGGCCTTATGGATAAGAAGATAGTAGGATGACTATATAAGCAATAACACCAGGTAAGGTTTTGATTCTCTCAAAACTCGAACCACTTGTGCCTCCTTTCAAAAATCTCGCATACTTGTATTTTGATTATCTTGACCAATGTTGCTATTACAGCCTAGTTTTTGCAAGCTTACTCTTTTATCGAGCTTCATTCAAGACATGTTTATTGGGGATGCCTGTTAACATATTGTCTAATCAGAATCAGTGTATTACGGTCTGATCAACCATGATGCATTTGGTTCGCTCTTCATTTAATTAACCTACGTGGATTGAGATGTAGAGGTATCCAGGATCTCATCCGCGACTTTATTGACAATTCCTCTTGAATTATACATTTGCCCTTGAATCACGTAATTGTATTCGATGACACCTTTCTTGAACTCCTTATTGCTTTTGTCTTTCACTAATTGGAAAGACGAACGCTCGTATTTGATGGATAGATAGATACAGAGTATCCGTATGGCTATGATAGTTGTGTACACAAGTGTAGCTACCATTGGCCAGTCATGTGACAAGAACCATGCCTTGAGTTACACGTTCTCCTCTCGACCTTCAAACTACTATTGGGACCTTCTAGCCATCTGAATCTGAGAATGATTAGGGCTTTACCCTTAGTCAAAATGCTGACCTAAGAGACTATCTATTATCAAGAAAACAATTGTTGTGAGCCTCTAATTATTTGTTTGAAGCTTGCTTTAACTAGAACCCTTGTGACAATAGTCTGGTAGGTTTGACACAAATAAAAATTTACGATTCAGTTGTTAGAAATCTCTTCATATGATGTGCCTTAGAGTTGGTTACCCCGTCGATAACTCTTGTATACTATGTACGAGTAGATCATTCTATTTTATCGACCATGTGTCATTGTACACACTCGTTTCCCATTTATTGAGGAATGATCCTTGACTTGACTTATATATCTACCGTATCTCGTACGTCGTGCCTTATTCTTTATTAACAAGAGTCGCGGTGCAATATCCGAACCTTAAAATTCTTCTAACCTCATTATTCCTTAAACCATGTCCTAGCTTCTAAGGTGGGTAGACTGTAAGCTTTTTAAAATTTTGGGGTATACGAAGATTACCAATTGATTAGAATAATTTCATATTAGGATGATAATTAGTGTCCCATGGACTCCCACTTTCCATGTAGATTATTTTGTGGCCCCGGCCGTGCCATTAATACTCGGAGCATGAGACCATTTGTTATCTCCCAACAAATTTTATATGCAAGGTATAGACGGGTCCACCTTCATCTAAGTATATCATGTCCCACTAAAACCTGTCCCCTTCTACTCTATTTTGTGGTATGACTTTCAGGTCAAAATGACTAGCTATAACCCTTACCATAACATCGATATACTTTTCGACTTCCATTAGAGCCTCAACCTCGACTTAATTCCTTCGACCCAATATATAGTTGTGATCAACTCAAAGCCCACTACGCACATGCCACTAGTGTGCCACCCAATTGAGGCCTCATGTGCTACTTAAACACAAAAGTCACTGAAGGTGCATTTTAGGCTTTAGGAACCTAGCTAACCAACCTGACTGGCAACTAGCTCAACCACTTGGGTTGAAACCTATTCTAGATTACCCTAACCTAGTAGAAATAGTTTTATCATGGAGATATTGTCGAGTCCATATAGATTACAATCCAAGGTTCATCCAACCAACGATTGATGTCCAAATAGGGAACCCATTAAGACCCAGTAAAACCCATCCATACATACCACCATACTTGGACTATAAAACTAAACTATCTGAAATAGGTCCATATACCTGTTAGGTAGTCTCCACCTCTTAGAATGTGATGTTATTCGTAACCATTACTCTATCTACCTGGAAGTCGTGATACGATCTTGTATTGCATCTATATCCTTTGCTCATGTTTAAATAACCACGGAAAAGATAACCATCTTGATTTCTCAAATTCTGTTCTATTATGGGACCTTGTTTAGATTAATTTCGAGAATGGAACTTCTGTATTGCACGGATTGCAAGCCCCTCTAAGAAGCGAAGGGTTCTTCGATTAGCAGGTGATTGGAATAGAGTAGCCCAATTTAGCAAATAAGTCAATAAGTTCATAAACTTACTTTCTATCTGTATCATTGAATACTCTCTACCGCTCTTGAAACTTCATATTTGTTCTCGATTATTCTTTCTTATCTTCCTGTCCTTTCTATTTCAGAGCGATGAATGGTCATGCTTATTTGAATTTATCAATATTTTTTAGCTACTTGTGTAAATCGTTGCTGGTCAAATTTTGGGTTGCTTGATAGATAGGAAAGGATTATAGATGCCATATGTAGTAGATATTTGTTGGTAGGATTGTTAGAAACTAGTTAAAAGATTATAAAGTTTTAGCGACAGGAAATTTGATGGAGTAGTGTAACCAAAGGTGGGTAGAAGTTCTCAAGTATTCGGAGTTGTAAAATGGCTAAAGAAGGTTATAAAATATTTTGAGGAATTAAATTGAGGAGATTAAGGTAATTGTAGACTTTGAATTTTAAGTAATAGTTATGAATTAGAATTTCGAGGACGAAATTATTTTTTAGGTGGGTAGATTTGTAGCTCCCTTTTCCGAAAATTTTAAAATATTTTTATTATTATTTATTTTATTTAAATTGTAATTTTTAGATTTTTATAAATAATTATTTAGTTAATTATTATGGTAGATGATTTTAGCCATGGTTAGGAATTGGAGTACAAGGTGACTAGAAATCATGGCACGGATAGTGCAGTGGCGTGCTTTGACTAGTGTATTAGCACTGGTAGGGAAGGCCGAGCCATAATGATGTCCTAACTAGGAAATCCAGGCCAAGTTGCGACTTAACCTCTATAAATAGTTTAGTTTCATTATTAATATTATTTGACGTTTAAGTGACCCGGTGATACCAAACTGGTCCGGACTGGACCCGGACCGGACCAAGCCCATGTAGGCACGCAGCGAGACTAAAGACACCTGTGTAAACATATTTATTTACTTGTAAATACTTTGTATATTTTGGGAAATGCCTGATATTTTCTAAATATAAATTACACGTATAAAAGAGATATTGATAAGATCGGTTGGCATCTTAGAGTATTGATACGATTTTCTGGAGCCTAGTAATAGGAATATATGATATGCCCATTTAGAAACTACTATTGAATTATTTTACTATTAGAATTTATTATTATTATTAATATTATTATTGTGGTTATTAAGTATAAATTATTTATTATTATTAGTTATTATTATTTTATTCTTTATCAAAAGATGTATATGTGTGTATATATTTATATGGGCCTAAAGTGGATCAAGACTAGAAATGATATTATGGAGTTTATTTTGATGTAAACATATATGTGTGTATGTGTATATATGAATATATGAATATATGAATATATATATTATATATGTGTGTATGTGTATGAATATATAAATATATGTGTATGTTTATGTATATATAAATATATATACATTGGTGTGTATGTATATATGTGTATGTTTATGTATATATAAATATATGTATATAAAAAAAATATAAATATATGTATTTATATAGGTGTGTATGTATAGAGTACATATATATATATGTGTATGTGTGTATATATATATATGTATATATGTACATAGACATTGATATATATGTAGATATATATTAGAGTACTGTACAAGTGTGGTCATATAGTAAGATAATTATTGTAATTAACACTTATGAGTTAGGATATGCTAATAGGAAAACCAAACAAAGGAAGCAAGAAACAACTGCAAGTCCAACCCTTTAGCTGAGCCCCCAACCGAGCACAGGAAATCCTAAGCCCAGCCCAACCTGAGCTAAACCCGGTGTCAACTCGAGCCCAACCCTACGCTAACAGTGCGAAGCCCTGAGCTCGACCCCTATAACCCCACAGAGCCGCATTTATATAAAAACAGAGGAATGCAAGAACCCAAACCCCAGCTTTCCCTCTTACACCACGCGCATGCGCCCCTTCCCTGCGCGCGCGCCGCCGCAGGCTGGCCGGGGGTCGATCGCCGACCGACGGCAGGCCGAGAGCAGCCGCGAAGGGTGCGAACAGCGACAGCAACACCAACCTATGGAGTCGACTTCATTGCATAATTTTACGACGATCAATGGATCATTTTTTGATCTTTCTCCTCTGCTACGAAGCCAATATATACGCCTTTATATTCTTTTATTTACTTTATGTGTAGATGCGCTAGATCGGCCAGAATATCGACCCAAAAATCGAGGAAAACCTGTCCCAAAAATAGGACTGACAACCGTCGAACTAGCCTACTTTGTATTTAATTATCATCCAAACCAAGCATGATTTCAAAAATCTATTTAAAGGCAGTCCTAGACAACATATAAGGCTAGATAATCCTTTTTACAGAAATCAATTTTGATAACTGTGCGCCGAGAAATCGGTTTCTCAATATTGAGAAAAATTTGTTTTAAAAACTAGAAAAACCTTCGATACGACGTGCGTCCCGCCAATCCGGACGACGTGGTCGCGAACTGAAAGCATCGAAAGGTGCGTATCGGCTTCGCGGACGTGTGGGATTTGACGGAATTCAAATTGGTTGCGTGTGCGTGACGAATTTGATGCATATCCGTCAAAATTTTCCGTATCGGCCTCTGTGCAAATTTTCTAATTACTTTGTGTACATTCGTCAGATCGAGATAAAACTTGTGCCAACAGGACCATATCATTTTTCTGGTCCTGTATGCCAAGTTTGGTCCGATTTTGAGACAGTTGATCGGATCGCCATTTTGCGGGCCTCACGATCCGATTCAACGGGCAATTTTGTGCATGGCCCGCCGGAATCCAATTTTGGACATACGGTTGGGTTCGTATCGGAAAACCAAACTTATAGACATATAGTTTGACGACTTCAGAGACCATAGACTTTGGCACACTTTTCGGTACAAAGCAGGTCCAACGGCGGATACCATTTTGACCCAAAATTACCGTTTTGCCCCTGTGTCCATAATTGGACTTAAGGACAGGCAATTCAAGCTAATTTGATAATTCTGAGAATGTTGGTCATGTTTATTTCAGCATCCGGGGACTTCTGCATGTGTTGACTGTTGTGGCTCATTGAGTGGTATAGTATTATCGGTTTCACCAGCACAGGACCTCAGGCGACTACATCTCTGATAGTTTTTGTATTTGATTATCTCTATACTTCTTATATTTAATATTATTTTACATTGATATCATGTTAATCTTTGACACGCTTGTCACACATGATAGTAGTTATGGATTCTTTCATGTTGTGCGTGACCAATATATTTTCGTGTTCGTGACCTGTTTGAATCCATGGATACTAGTCGAGCAGAGAAGTACATTTGTAGACATGTAAACATACCCAGAAATATCCCCTGATGTCTATTCGTGAATAATAGCAGCTGCACACGACACGTACAGGGTGCCGGATTTACCTCTTAGCCGTTTACATGTCGAAAGTGTATTTCAAATCACTTGTTAGAAATTGTCTTATTACATTCCAGTTTTCTTGTCATTGCTTGTCTTATGTACCATGTATCCCTGCTTTTACTCGTATGATTTCTACCATAATTTCCTGTTTATCCCTTATCATGTATCTCAGTATTATTACAGATTTATGGATTTCGTTATTTATTGATTCTGTTGTGAGATTGTACCCATTCCAATCGACTGGAAACAAACAATTTTTAGGTTAGCTGTGGCTTCACTTAGCTTTGGGAGATACGGGTGTACTTGCAGATAGAAACTTAGAAATAGATAACAGTTGTATCATTTTTATTAATTGGAAGAACTTTGTATTTTCTTTTATTATAAATGTTGTAAATGTTGTAATAAACTTAGAAATGTGAATGAGCAGTAAATATTATTTTATGATTTTGAGCATCTTGGTCGTGATAGCGTTCTACCGCCGACTCTACGGCGTAGGCTGGCTTGGACACGTCTCGTATCCGAAAAAGCGGGTGCGAGTCATGACAAGTTTTTGTGGTGGCCCATGCAGGTCAGTTTTCGCAAAAGATTGTGAACTTGTGATGGTACTTAAGATAGTCGTACCATTGTGAGCCTGCGACTAGAAAATACTCATTCACAACTTAGGTTAAATTGATTTAAGAAAATGACTAGGACTAGGAGTTCCTTGTTCAAAATGACCGTTGGGTAGTTAAGGTTGTTAGATAGGCCATGCAATTTAGATAAGGAATTATTGAATTTAGATAGCTTGTCAGGTCTTTATAGATACACTATTACTTTTGATATGACGATATGATCCAACGTGGGTATACTACTCACTTGGTGCACCCTAATGCGAAGCTCTGCATGCGTCTCAAAAGCTCTGTATGCGCCTCAAAAGCCATGCACCCAGACTCGTCTATGATGCCTAAAACTCAGAGATTAAGTCGCCTCCATGTGCCCGATCCTAGGCGCACTCTAACAGATCACTCTCCTCCAAAATCGAGATCTTTGAGCCACAGGCATACGCCACGCGTCCCTTGACTCAGTTCTGTTCAAAGAATGCGTGCTAACCACCCAAGACCTCATCAATAACCAAATCTCCACGACTGCCACATGCCAGCTCCATCGCAGCCCAGCACAGCAATCCAGCAGATTCAACTTCAATCCAGGGTGCATCAACTATGTGCCTCCGCTAGAATCAACCATGTGGCGTTTCCACGTCCAGGCGCATCTGACATATGTGCACATGAGCAGCCAGACTGCTATCTATAAATAGAAGGATCATTCCTTCACCACACACACAAATAAGGGGGCATACATATAAAGAGAGAAGCACATCCACAGATGCCAGAAGAGACACTTAACGTCCACTTTTCCTCGTAACGCTCCGGCATCCCGAGCAACCCAGACCTTCAGAGGATTCAAAATTGTCGTCAGATCGTCAACGGAGTCAATGCATTACCACTCGTTCTACCGACACAGTTTCCAGATAAAAACAAAAAGTGTACTCCTAGGACTATGTCTAAGTCCTATATTGTATACTGTTTTGTTTGTAATTGAAATACCAAAGTTTTAGTCAACAAAACCTTGTCACATTTTCGATGGCAAACAGTGATATTTTATATTCAATTTATATGTCATGTTTTTTTGTATCTTGTTGCGTCCTGCTGAGGACCTGGTGATCTATCCAGGTGCTTGTGGGACTTCCGGCATAAAGTTGATGCAAGGTGTACTGTAGGATTTAGGTATAGGTCGTAGTATCATTTATCATTCCTTTCGAGCTTCTATTCTCTCTTACACTTTATATGACAACCATGATTCTTATTGCTAATATAGCCTAGTTTTTGTAATATATTGTTTGCCATGGACAAAAGTTGTAGAACTTTTTTCTATTAATAAAGAGAAGTCCTAAAGAGGAACTCTAAGTACAAATGTCTAAAAAATTGTGATGATGGAGATCGAACCCTATATTGGTTCCTTTGCTCCATTGACGATCTGAGGACGAGAAAAAATTTCAATGGTCTCTAAATATCTCTCTGCGGATAATCCGGGCTGGAGATGGAGAGATGAAATGAAGGAAGGATCTTTCTATTTATAGGCTGGTGAGGAAACTGACCCATGCGTACATATGCGATGCGTGCATAGTTTTTTAGCACGCAGGAGCACTGCGCGCATGAAGATAGAACTGAATCCGTTGTAACTGCACTGTTGGGTTGCGAATAAGCTGACACGTTACAGTTGTTGAGATTGTTTTGTTGCTGTGATCTTGGGTAGTTGGCACCTGTTCATAGGCATGACTAAATCAATGATACGTGACGTATGTACATTCACCAAAGATCTTATTGGTCGTAATTGATTGGATTTGACTATGCCTGAGAGGTACTGTGCCTTTGCTGGCCACGTGGCATCCATTGGTTAGTGATGAGCTTTGTGGATACTACTAGAGATGTGTTTTTGAGTGCCATAGAGGCTACGTTATTTGAATATTTATGGAAGCTGCATATTTGACTAAATTGGCAGCGGATATCTGACAGCTAATAACTAACATCTGACCACTGACAACGAATGACTGATAGCTGACTTCTAGAAACTGTTGTCTGACACAATGTGTCAGTGTGCCATTAGTGATGAAGTGATGGCTTAGGGTTCTGTTCTCGCGATGTAGTGCCTGTGGACATTGCACCTTTTTAGGCACGGTGTTCCAGGAGGCTGTGCTTTTGGAGGCTGCACCTTTGGGGCTCTGTGTGCTTTTGGAGACCGCGCCTTTGGGGCTTTGTGCCCCAGAAGATTACGCTTTTGGAGGATGCGCCTTTGGGGCACTTGGGTCAAACTCTCAAAATTTTGTCATTATGTGGGGCTCGAAAAATGATGACTTTTGACCGCAATTTGGTCAAAAATTAAATGTGGTAGATTCATTGACATAAATGTGAGGTTTATCCCATTAATTTGGAGTCTTTGACTGGCTGCAACTTGGCTCATGGGTTTGATCGCACATGGCCTACAAATATGAGTATTTTTTAGGAAAAACTCATTCGTTCATTCCTCTTCCACGCTTCATGCCAGAGAGTTCACTGCACCATGATGACTATAAGCTTCATTCTTGGAGAGTCTAGCAGAAATTATATCAGTCATGGGCTGAGTTCGTAGATTTCTTTATTCAAGGAAGTGGCCAGTTTGATGAGAGACTTAGTCTGGAAACTGAGACGAGTTTAGTTGACTATAAGCGGAGTAGTTCTTTTTCGTGTAGTGCACTAGCTGCATTCTACCCTTAGAGGACGTTGAGTGCCAAAATATTGAATACCGGGTTTGGATTGATTGCCAATCAAAATCCTGTTCGACCAGTGCCTCATTCATATGGCAGACGAGCTGCGCAGGTTACCAACGTCTAATCTATATGGAAGAGGGGCTATGCATGCTACTAGTGGCTTATCCACATTGGTGAGGAGGGTCATACACATGCTGTCAGCGGCTGATTCACATGACCGAAGAGCTGCGCCTATCTTGAATAGTTAGAGTAGGCTGGATTTGTAGTAGATTTCCCATGTTATATGAATATCAATAAAAAATCTCTTTTATGTAATAGATTTCCACTGTATTGTAATCATGAATATTAATAGAAAATCTTCTTTTGTGCGGTTACAATACCGTGTAGTAGCTTGTTAGGTGCATGAGTCTTATTGTCTGGCTGTACCAATTTGATGTGCACAGAGTCTTACTCCTCATAGGTTGCCCTCCTTAGTTCTATGCCTAGTCGCTTGTAGCGTATGTGTGTAATTTTGTCATACTTCTACAAGACCCCCTTTAAAGTTTTCAAACTTGGATAAGTTTGAAATACTTTGAACCAAAGAAGCGTGGGTTGACATGTGGATGCGTCTGAACTTGGTGTCTATGGCATGGAGTGTGCAGGACTCGCTTTGACAGGCTGTTATCAATAAACGTGGATAAACGTCAGTATTTATGTGAATAGCCGTTACCATTAATGATAATGGCTCCTCATTTTTTGGAAGAGATCCGTAAGGATTTTATACCGCCACTTCACGCGTTTCGAAATGTCTCCTCAGATCCATGACTTTGCTTTGTCTCATCTATTGACACATGGCTTCACTATATCGATAGAGGACTTTGGGAGAGAGAAAACTTTACTTTGCCATTTTCTAAAAAAAAGAACTCTTCTTCTTTCCCGAGCAAAATCCTAAAAATTTAACTTCCTCCATGGCTACCAAGGTCCGAAAGCACCTAAGGCTAGTACTACGAGCACTAGCAAGGTGAAGGCGAAGAAGCCGGCCACCAAGGTCACCGCCGTCGCCACTGTTGCGCCCGTCGTTGATGATCGCACACATCACGACGTGCAAAAAGCAGTTTCAGGTAGGAGTTTATATTTTTCGTCTTAGTTTTGGAAGAGATGACTAGGATAGGTTGATGTCCATTAACGTTGCTTTTTTCTGAAGCAGCATTTTGAAGATGCACTCATACCCAATCGCTGACGCGCATGGGCATCACTTCTCGAAGTGGAGCCTAGAAGACGCACCGAAGCTCCTCTAATGATGTGCATGGACACTACTTTTTAAAGTCGTGACTAGAAGATGTGCTAATGCTCCACTGCTGACACACATGGACACTACTTTTTTTGAAGTAATATCTAGAAGATGCGCTGATGCTCGCTGATGTGCATGGCCACTGAATAGAACTGATGCTGATGCTCGCTTGCTAATGCGAATGGCCACTGAGTGGTTCATGCGTCGAAGCTCACTTGTGTAGGACCGTTGAGCACCTCTAGAGGGGAGTGAATAGAGTGTGTGCATGTGCAACGGAATAAATATCACAAATTAAAATTTTATGTGCTATGGCAGATAAGAGTAGATCAATAACAGTATATGAGTTGCAGTAAAAGTAAAGAGTTAAGAAGATCAAACTTAGTGACACAGCGATATATACTGGTATCCCTCATGGAGAACAAGTCCAGTCTGGAGTACTCCTATTCGATGTTAATCTACTATGGCACAAGCTTTCACTAAGTGCTTGCAACTCTTACAACACCATGCTTGGGGACAAGTGCACGACCGACTCCAGAAGGTGATTGAAAACTAGAATGTTTTCTGAATTAGCCTCTGATATAACTCTTCAAAATCAAACTCTAGATTGAACTAAAATTGTACTGGCTTGTCTAGGAGTAATATAGGCTAGATTTTGAAAGCGTAGTAGAATATACTTTAAAGGAATAGAGAAGAGAATAAGTGAGTGATTTGAAAATGTGAAAGTTCTCCTCTATTTATAGTATTTTTATTAACCGAATTCGGGTAGAGATCGAGCAGAGTTCCGATGCAGAAATCTCGCATTCGAACGTTGGATGCAGATATCAAGGAAATTCAAAAATAAATTTAAACTGCCCTGACCGAACTCGGGCCGAGTTCTGGACAATTTCTGCCTAAGTTCTGACAGAACTATTTCGGTACAAATTGCTGGGTTTTGGGCTATTTTGGATTGTGGACTTTTAGATATCTATATGTGGATAGGTAGGGCATATTTTTGTGGACTGAGATTAGCTATGCCAGTACCGATCCTGATCAATCTTACATATTTTTTCTAGACTCAAATAAAGATAAAATAAAGAAGAAATCTGTAAAAATCTTGATCTTGATTCCATTGCTTTTGGTTCTTAATGACGATGAGATATTTGTAGCTTGTAGCAGTAGTAGGTGCAGACTTGAAGCCTGTAAACTTGTAGTTGTATATATATTTTGTGTATCGACCAGAGTTGACGTTGATTATCAAAATCAGGTATGATCATGACCAATGGGCCAACAATCTCTCATATTTTGATAATTATTAAAATCAGGTATGATCATGACCAATGGGCCAACAATATTGAACTTTGAAATTATACCTGACTTGTCTAAAATCTTCAAAATTTTGATTTTGGTAATATACTCATTCTCTCCCATTGTCATGTACTCAAAATACGGCTCCTTCGCAATTTACGAGTCAAGTAACAACAAAGAAAAATAGAGTGATACCAAATATGATATGAAATAACAAGTCAACAACTCAAGTAGTATTAACTAGAATATCAGCAGTAGCAGTAATAGAACATCAGCAGTAGATGGACACTAACAACTCAAAAAAAGATGAAAGTGTCAATACAACTGAAATAAATAAGTCCAAAATGCATAAAAATAAAAAATGAGCTACTATATAACAGATCATCCTCAAGTCTCGGTCCGTTAAAAGCAGACGGAGCATCAGCAGGTGGCTCGGTCGGATCAAAATAGGCAATTGTTGGGTCAAAGTAGAAAAATGTCAGATCATCCTCAAGTCTCGGTCCGTCAAAAGTAGGGTGACGGAGGATAATCGTCGTTACAATAGGATGATGAGCCATCGTCTATTGGATGTCTGTCATAGCATTTCTCAAGATCTGAACCTGAAAAATGTGGCAGAACTCAGTATCACTAAAACGAGTCAGATCGGCCTGACGCTACTGTCCCTGGAGAGTGACAAAAGTATCAAACAAATGATATAGCTCGTCAATAGTGTGACCCGGGCTGCAGGGGCTAGATCAGCTAGAGCATCTGCTGGGGCTGCAACTTGAGCAGGTGGAGGTAGAGCATCACCAAGAGGGTGTGGGAATCTCTTAGACCTAAGTAACTCTGAAGGTGTTCCAGAGATGGGATAATACTCTAAAAGAATAGCCAATTTCTGGAAGATTGTCGTCAGATGCATAGGATTGAGGAGGTTACGGCCTTCCCTCCGACAGTTGATCATGGGAGCCAATATGGTTTTAGGAAAGGAAAAAGAAATCCTAAAGTGGATATGATACATCACAGATAACTCCAAGTACGTTATCTCATCAGTAGGTCTCGTCTTTTGTAGAAAAGATGAAATAATAATACGATGTAATTCATAGAAATATTTGTTTAGGTTATGTACGAACAACCATTTCCGAGGAACTAGATCTGGATGACGCAACACAATCTTGAATGCTTCAAGTGCCATGCTGTCAGGAAATTAAACTTTAACAATGTCGACAAGAGCATCACCGTTGTTCGACATTTAAAAGTATTTGCTCAAGTCGTAGAATTAAACTCAAATTCCATTCCACTGACAAAGGAGTGGATACAGTCGTATGATTCTTGTATATTGCAATAAAACATACGAACTACATTATCATGAATAGGATTGGAACCTTCTAAAAATCTATAAAGTCCTAGATTTTAAAAAATAGTCAAATATTTCGAGAAAATGGTAAAATTTATCGTTTTACCCGAACATATTTCTCAGTAGCGGAAATGATCAAACCAATAGGTAGATATTTCTGATGAGATAAAAAGATTTGGATCATAATCCTTATCATCATCAGGACGAGAGGGAATGAATAGATTAACGATTCATATTCAGACGTAGAGGATGAGGCAATATGCCTAGTTTTCTATCTCTTAAAGATTCTAGGAGCCATTACAAAATTGAGAGAGAAAAATGAGAGTTATACCTAAAAAATGAGCAAAGATGGAAGAGAATGCCTTCAGAATGCCTTAGATCCGAGGAATTTCGAGTTGGAAAGCTTGAGGAAGAGTATTCTAGGATCTAGGTTTTGGGAATTTAGGATTTCTGAGCTCTTGGGCGGCTGTTTTGGGAAGGAAGAAGAAGTAGGGGGACTATTTTTTTGAACTTCTTTTATATAAAGTGTCCCCACAGAGTTCAGCCCTAACTCGATCATAACTCGGTCTGAGTTCGACCACTTGAATTTTAGTTCATATTTTAGTAATGAATGATAAAAAATAACCTAGAAACTTGTAATTCATTGATTAATTAATATCCATTACCTTGGGATACTTGTAGGGGTCGGATCCCAACTAGCGGTAGTCCGAAGACACTTGGCACCGTATTGTTTAGGCTTTTACGCCTTGTTGACAGAAGGACCCATTCGGCTTGTACCCAAAATAACTTCGATTAATAAATTGTTGAATCTTAAGTTTTAAAATATTTTTATTAATCATAACACATTATGATTTCAAAAATTTAAGTATGCCTAACTTTCGATGCAGATAGTTGAAATGATCTTCGGCTAGTGGTTTTATGAGTATATCTGCCAGTTGATGATCTGTGTGAATAAATTCTAAGCAAATATCCCCGTGTTGTTGGTGATCACGTAAAAAGTGGTACCATATTTCTATGTGCTTAGTACGTGAGTGACTTACTGGTTTCTTAGTCAGATCAATAGTGCTAGTGTTGTCATAATATATGGGAATCTTAGTGTAATACAGATTATAGTCTTCTAAGATTTGCTTTATCCATAAAATTTGAGCACAACAATGACCTGTGATGATATACTTAGCCTCAGTTGTTGATAATGCTACAAAATTTTATTTTTTGCTAAACCAAGATACTAAAGCCTTAAGTAAGAAGTGATACATAACGCTGGTACTTCTATAATCTATTTTGCGTCCAGCAAAATCAGCATCTGGATAACCAATTAGGTCAAATGATGTGGTTTTGGGATACCATAAGACGACAGTAGAAGTTCCCTTAAGGTATCAAAAGATATGCTTAACGGCGCATAAGTGTGATTCCTTTGGATTAGTTTGATATCGTGCACAGATGCAAACACTAAATATTATATCAGAGCGACTAGCAGTTAAATAAAGTAAACTACCAATCATACATTGATACTTACGCTGGTTGATTGGTTTTCCACTTTCATCAATATCAAGTCGATTTGATGTAGCCATTGGCGTGCCGATAGGATTTACATTGTCGAAGTCAAACTTTTTAGTAAGTCCTTCATATACTTGGCTTTATTGATGAAGGTTTCCAGCGAGTGTTGTTTGATCTAAAGTCCTAGGAAGTAGTTGAGTTCTTACATCATACTCATTTCAAACTCACTCTGCATACACTTAGCAAAATCTTGACAATGTTTTTCGTTAGTAGAACCAAATATTATGTCATCAACGTAAATTTGCACAAGTAAAATACAATCGTCTGAAATTTTGATAAACAAAGTTGTATCAACCCTTCCTTTTGAAAATATATTTTCAAGTAGGAAAGCACTTAGACATTTCATACCAAGCACGCGGTGCTTGTTTGAGTCCATAAAGTGCCTTTCTTAACTTGAAAACGTGATCATTTTTTTGAAAATCCTCAAAATCAGGGGGTTTCTTCACAAAAAGTTCTTCCTTTAAAAATCCATTCAAGAATGCACTCATCCATTTGAAAAAATTTGAAATTATGAAAACATGCGAATGCACAAAACATGCAAATAGATTCTAGTCTTGCAACAGGAGTGTATGTCTCGTCATAATTAATTCCTTTTTCTTGATTATAACCTTGTGCCACTAGACTTGCTTTATTGCGTAGAACATGTCCATCCCCACTTAGTTTATTTTAGAACACCTATTTGGTACTAATTATCGATTAACTAATAGGTTTAGGAACGAGTTCCCAAACTTTGTTTCTCTCAAATTGATTAAGTTCCTCTTGCATGGCATCAGTCCAAAACTCAGTAAAAAAAGCATCTGTTACTGACTTAGGTACTACTTGAGAAATGAAAGCCACGTTTGCTGCTGTGTCTCTAGTTGAAGAATGCGTACCTACTTCCTTAGATACATCACCTATAACAAGTGTCTCTGGATGATCTGGCATATATTTTATCTTCTTAGGCAGACTCTCCAGATAGTTTTCGTTGGTAGCAGTATCTTCAGGTGCCTTAGGTTTGTTTTTACATCTTCGCCATCAATATCGCTATATTTCTGACTATTAAGCTTATCAAAAGAAATATTAATAGATCTTCAACAATCATAGATCTTTTATTGAAAATCATATATCCCTTACTCTTAGCAACATATCCGAGAAATATCCCTTCGTCTGCCATCGAGTCAAACTTACTCAAGTTATCCTTGGTGTTTAGGATAAAGCAGTGACAACCAAAAACTTTAAAATAAGAAATATTTGGAATCTTTCTAAACCGTAATTTATAGGGGTTTTTATCGATGTAGGTCAAATTAACACCTTATTCAAAACATGACCGGCTTCACTTACAGCTTTTGCCCAAAAATATTTAGGAAGATTATGCTGGTTAAGCATGACTCTAGCCATATCGTAAAGAGTTCTATTCTTTCGCTCCATAACACCATTTTGTTGAGGAGTTTTAGGATAAGAAAAATTATGGTAATATCCATTATCATCACAAAACTTTTTGAAATCAGTATTTTTGAATTCGCCACCATGATCACTTCAGATTTGAGTAATCATGAAGCCTTTTTTGTTTTATACCCTTTTACAAAATACATGAAATTTAAAAATGGCATCACTTTTGATATAAAAAAAGTACACCTATAAAAATCAAAAGAAATCATCAACTACAACAAAAGCGTAGAGCTTAACTCCATGACTAGCGACTATACTTGGACCAAATAAATCCATATGAATAAATTGCAAGGGTCTAGAAGTGCTTACAACATTGATGGATTTAAAAGATGACCTTGTTGCTTTGTTCTTTTCACAGTCTGAACATACCATATCTCTGTTGAAAAAAAAATTGGGAGTCCTTTCACCAGCCTTTTAGTCGATAGCCATGAGATAGTATCTATGTTAGCATGTCCTAGCCTCATGTGCCATAGTCAGCTTTTATCTTGATTGGCTAATAGGTACTTACCTATACTGTTAGTACATTCTAGAAAGAAAACATATATATAGTTTTCCCTAATCCCTTCATATGCTGGATTACCAGTAGAAATTTCATAGATATAGCATTTATCTTTCATAAAATTAATACCATAACCATTATCTGCCAAATGATTAATGCTCAACAGGTTATGTTTCAATTCTATGACTAGACAAATGTCTTTTATTTCAGGCTAGTAAGATATACCAACAGTACCAATTCCTATAATATTACCTCAAAGATTATTATCAAAGGAAACATACCCTTCTCTTTTCATCGATAACGTAGCGATGGATACATCACCTATATCTTCAAGGGCCGAAGGTCTACTTGCTTTTAGCATGAGAGGGTTGAAGGTCCACCTACAATACGAGTAGATGTAACCTTTGGTACCTATTTCTTTAAGGGTCCAACATGATTAATTTAGGAATTCAAGCATGTACATTTGTGCTAACTAGCTTTCTAGCTCGACAATATTGTGATATGTGCCCGTGTGTACTACAGTATCTGCATGTCATTTTGAAATAGTGTTCTTCGTTTCTGTGTTAACAAGCTTCTTAGGTGTTCTTTTTTGGAAATCTGTATTTGAAAGCATTTTGTGAGGGATGTGTTGCTTATGTACTTTCTTCGATTTAGTCCTTTGTGGTACATGCTTAGTGTTAGGACTAACCTTAGGCTGTGTAAGATGGGTGACCTGTTTACCTAATTTGATCTCTAACTTTTTAGAGATAGCGCAAGACTCTTCTAATTTAGCATTCATATCTATGAGTCTTTGTTTAGTGACGAGGTGTCTCTTCTTCTCTATGTTATATAGTTCTTGTACTTTGACATAGTCTCTTTCTTTTTGTTATATAGTGAGGATAGCCTTATTGTAGTCCAATCTAATTTTGGCTATCTCCTCGGTGTTACCGGTAGTAGACGTCTCTTTGATATCGTCTAAAAGATTTGACAGTCTAGCTACTTCGGTTGTGTATGCCTTAATCTCCTTGCGATACTGTTTATACTTGTCTAACACATTTTTGTGTTTTTAAGTAATTCACTAAAGGCATTTTCTAACTGATTGAATAAAATCAAAATAGAGAGGGTTTTCTGATACCTTATCGTATGCCATTAGACAGACATTTGTACTGCTGTTGGGTCTGTCCTCCTCTTCTGACTCAGTAGCCTTACTTTCTGATAGATGCTGGTGTTTGCATACTTCCGACCACTTGTAGCTTTTCTGCTCGATCTTGATCGATCGTATGGACTATTTTTTCGTTAGTGGATAATCCTTTTTTACGTGCTTTGAATTTTTGCATCCAAAGCATATAGTTTCTTCTTCGTTGCTTTCATGTATATCCTTCTTCTTTCGGTTTGATCGCTTAAACTTTAAGAATTTTCTGAAGTTCTTGACCATTAAGGCATGTTCATCACCATCGGAATCTTCTTTGTCAGCATTATTGCATGAGACTCTTCTGGCTTAAGCTTTGAAGGCGATGGATTTTTCTTTGTGAGTTGCCTCTTCAAAGTCTTATAAATCTATCTCATGGGCATGAGCTTGCCCACAAGTGTCTCCAAAGTCATTATGGTGAGGTCGCTTCCTTCTATGATCTTGGTAGCCTTTGGGTTCTAATTTTTTGTCAGAGTTCACAGTACCTTCCTGATCTTCTCGTTGTTGCTGTAATTTTTTCCAAAAGATTGTAGAAGATTAGTAATATCAAGGAAACGAGTAAACATGTATGTAATTGACTCACCAGGTTTCATCTTGAATACCTCCTATTCTTGTGTCAATCTACTGATTTTGGATTCCTTCACTTGGGAAGTCCCTTCATGAGTTACCTCAAGAATTTTTCAAATTTTTTTAGATGTGGCACAGGTAGATACGCGATTAAACTCAATTTTGTTAATTGTACATAATAGTGCATTGATGGCTCGTACATCTAGACTAGCCTGTGTCTTTTCATGCTCAATAAATTTGTCATGGGGCTTGTCTACTGAGACACCATCAATCACTGTTCTAGGCAGTTTCTTGTAACCGTCTATAACTATCGACCAACGATCGAAGTCCAGTAACCTATGAAAGAAACTCATCCGTGTTTTCTAATATGTGTAGTTTGTGCCATCAAATAGTGGAGGCCTATTTGTGGATTGTCCTTCACCATTGAATATAGATTTAACGGCTTCTACATAAACTCTCTAGATAGTTATATATATATAACCTGCTCTGATACCAATTATAGGACCGTTGAGTACCTCTAGTAGGGGGCAAATAGAGTGTGTACGTGTGTAGCAAAATAAATATCACAAATTAAAATTTTATGTACTATGGTAGATAAGAGCAGATCGATGATAGTATATAAGTTGCAATAAGAGTAAAGTGTTAAAAAGATCAAACTCAGAGACATGGCGATATATACTGGTATTCCTCGTAGAGGACTAGTCCAGTCTCGAGTACTCCAACTCGATGTTAGTCTACTATGGCACACGCTTTAACGGAGTGCTTACAACTCTTACAACACCGTGCTTAAGAACAAGTGCACGACCGACTTCAACAACATCGTACTTGGCGATGAGTGCACGACCGACTCCAGAAGTCGATTGAAAACTTGAACGTTTTTTGAATTAGTCTCTGATACAACTCTTCAAAACTAAACTCTAAATTAAACTGAAATAGTACTAGCTTGGCTAAGAGTAATATAGGCTAGATTTTGAAAGTGTAGCTCATAGAAAATAGTTTAAAGGAATATAGAAGAGAATGAATAAGAGAATGAGTGATTTGAAAGTGTGAAAGTTCTCTTCTATTTATAGTAGTTTTATTGACCGAATTCGGGCAGAGTTCAAATGCAAAAATCTTGTATTCGAACGTTGGTTGCAGATATCAAGAGAATTCAAACACAAATTGAAACTTCCCTGACCGAACTCGGGCCGAGTTCTGACAGAACTATTTTGTGCCAAATTGTTGGGTTTTAGGCTATTTTGGATTATGGACTTTTGGATATCTATTTATGGATAGGTAGGCTATGTTTTTATGGATTGAGATTAGCTAAGCCAGTACCGATCCTGATCAATCTTACATATTTTTCCTAGACTCAAACAAAGATAAAATACAGAAGAAATATGTAAAAATCTTGATCTTGATTCTATCAATTTTGGTTCTTGATGATGATGAGACATTTATAGCTTGTAGCAGTAGGAGGTGCAGACTTGACCTGTAAACCCGTAACTGTATATATATTTTGTGTATCGGCCAAAGTTGACGTTGATTACCAAAATCATTTATGATTATGACCAATAGGACAACAACTTACTGATGCGTATGGCCACTGAGTGGTGCCTGTACTGAAGCTCGCTTGAGGATGTGCATGGCGACTGAGTGGTACCTACGTTGAAGCTTGCTTGCTGACGTGCATGGCCGCTCAACAATGTCTGTGCTGAAGCTCAAGTGGTGACCCATTTGTGCACATGCCTTCTTTTCTTTGTGATATTTTGAATATCTTCTAACTTTGTTTATTGCTTTATGTGTAGTATCGTGGTTGTAACCATGTTTGACGAGATCCTTTTTGACTTACCCGTCTATGCTTTCGGTATGGACTATAATAAAGAGGTGGTTAACCCCGCCAAAAAATTGTTTGCCCAGGACCAAAGAGGATGGCAGTAATCACAATCCAATATTATGTTGTCTTTCAACATATGATGGAGCAGGGCAAAATTCTCGTAGGGGATGATGTTGGATCGAAGATGTTGAAGCTCTAATTTTTATTTGGTGATAAGTTAATTTCGAAGAACACTAAGATCATGAAGATCAAGGAAGCTTGGTACTTCGAGAACTATGATCTTAGGTTGCATGTGCCAGTGACCGAACGACATCTTCTGCTCTTAGCCTTTACTTGTTTAGCTCAGAAGTGGCACATGGACTGGGAACTGACTCCTACCCAAGGAGGAGTGTTGATGGGATGCTTTAAATTTGACTCCAGCTTCCAAAGAAGAAATTTTTTTACCTATTCCTACAATGGGCTATCCTACACTTTGAGGGTGTTGCGCCCAGGGCATATACTTAATAATTTGGCCCCTGATACCCTGCCTTTCGGGGTCTTTACTTTTGCCAACCGCATTTTATGCATTAGAGGTCTCATACCCGAAAGGGGCCTTCCGCATTGAAGGTTGGGTCCACCCTGAGACCTAGTGGCATGACTTGCCCCTGTGAATATTGAGGCAGTATAAAACTAAGCTCAAGGAGATCTGCCTGTTTTATGCTATTTGGGCCACCCAGTATGGCATTGAGATAAACCAGCATATATTTCTAGCTCTGCTGGAGATGTATAACCATCATACCATGACTTTCTACACTACCACGGGCGAACTAGATTTGGCGCTTCATGAGATATACGCTTTCTTGAAGCTCCCATGGGTGACGAGCCATATGAAGGGTATGCTTCTTGTAACGAGGAGTTGGTAGGTCTAGAAGCGAAGAAGCCAGTGATGATGGATGTGTACAAGGAGCTGTTATGCCATCATCAGATGTGTCAGCGCTAAGATTTTATGAAGGCTCCTCATCACATTTTTTCCTGGAGGGATCATATTTTTATTCAGCATTCAGCGGGCCGAGGCAGATTAACTTCTCAACTTATGACAAACACACACCTGCTGAAGTTGATGAGTTGATGGCCACAGTAGGTGAATAGAGCCCTCTAGTTGATGCCCAAAGGGAGCGAGCTTCTAATATTTATAATTACTTTTGTCATAATTTGTATGCCATATCCCGGATGGCAGTACTGAGTGCCTTTCTGATGATCTGGCTGTGATCTGCGTAGTCCCTAGGGTTTTTGGGTCAGTTGAAAGGATGAGCAGGAACCTCATCACGTCGGTCGTGAAGTTGGTCTTCGACTATCGTCTTGTCCTCCTCTCCGCCCTAGTCTGTGATACCTTACGAGGCTTGCAGAAGTTCTCGGTACGGGTAATCAAGCATTGCGGGAAGGATGGAGATTTTTCTCGGGTTGAGCTACCTTATCAATACTTGATGTGCTAGTTGGTGCTTTATTATCAAGGTCTGATGAACCCTTGCTCAGAGGAGGGTCACATGGAAGGAGATGCCTTCATGCGTTGCTATCGTCGAAAGAAGTGGCTTCATGCAGGTGTCCCAGTCTGTCGATGGGTGTTGGGGCATCTAAATAATTGTGACTTCATCAGAATCCTTTCTACCTATACGAGTTTCTTCGTAGGTGACATCTTGGAGGATAAGGGTAGTAAGGTGACCACCCTGACACCCGAAGCCTTTCATTGGTTGCAAGAATCAAGAATCAAGTGTTCTTGGAGCCCTATATGCCGAGTCGATTTGGTCGTCAGTTTGGTTACAACTAGCTGATGACAGATAATCCAAGCACTTATTTGAGTTATGAAGGGAGTTTATTAGACGGTGTGTCCATGCATGGCACTACTACAATGCTGGGTGCACGTGGGCGAGCTTCACGGTGCCTATATGCAAGCCTAAGATGCACATCTTGTATGTTGTCGTCAAATTCTACTGTTCGACGAATAATCTGTCTTCGAGCTACAACAGAGAATTTAGTTTTATCGCGAGGACCAATATGGAAGCCTCTAAAGAGGTCATCGAGCTAGTCTGGACCCAGCGAACTCAAAGTGGCAGGTCAGTGGAGGGATCCGGTGCCTCGCTAGCGGGAAGACCGTTCTACTGAACCGGTTGTTCAACCTTTAAAATATCGGGCGCCAACCGAGCTGAGCTCCCCGTCACCATAAAGGATAAAGCGGGTTGCTCACAAGCTGACGATATCGGAAAGGCCTACTTCATTGCCTGCAGGGCAAAAAAGAGGCAATCCTTATTGTCTCCATTAAAGGTATTTGGCATAATCTTTGTCCATCGGTAAGTTTCCTTTAGGATTTTCTCGTACTTTCTTCTTTCTTGCACAGCTTGTAAACAAAGCAAAATATTTAAAGAAGGATCTGATCGACTCTTTTGAATTTGAGGTCCTCAGCGACTTTTCTGAGGCAGTTTCTGCTAGGTTATCCCCCAAGGTTCCAACGCATCCGGCGGTCAGGGCCAAGACAACTGTACAGTCTGAAGAACCTATGGTGGTAGAGGTCGAGGGGGTGCCCGGGTCGAGGGACCCAGTACTGAGGATACTGTTTTGATAGCGGGTCCTCAGGTGACTGAGCCCATAGTTGTAGAGGCCAAGAAAGCAGCTCAGGCGAAGGAGCCCCCGTATGACCCGACTTCCTTTTTCCGATTCGAATCTAGCGACATTGCAGATTTGATGGTGGCGTGCGCACCCGCAGCTCCAACATGTATGTGAAATACGACTCTTTTTGTATTTGTTTATCTCTTTACTCTTTTATAAGTCATTGGTTTTGTAGGTACCCCTCAAGAAGGAGCTCCCTCGGGAGGAACGATAGATTAGTCCCTTACGGTGCTCAGGGGAAATCTTGCGGTGATCGAAGAGATGGCCGCAAAATTCATCATCATAAAAGAAGGGACTGATAAGTCGACCGAGGAGACCTGTGTTAAGTTCGAAGTGAAAGCCCAAGAAACCCCAGCAGAGCCCCCTTTTCGGTACTGAAGATGTAGCCAATGAATTAGTTGAAGATCAAGCCAGCGGGGCGGCTGAGGAAGTATCGATCGATTCGTTGGCTGCAATCGTTACCGAGGTAGTTGAATAGTCCTCAACGGCCGGAGGGTCAAGCCTGGGTCCCAGCATAGGAAAATCATCAGCTATGGAGGGTCTTGGCCCAAGATATATCCCTTGAAGAACCACCAGCGGGGCTGCCTCTGCCGGGGTGATATCTGGACTGGAACATATTTCCCGAAAGATAAGGACTAGTGTGCCTGCTCCTGAGATGACCTCAAGTTCTGTGACGGCCGTGGCTGCTTCTTCTCCCGTTTATCCTCTATCGGGACCCTCTTTTGTGATGCCTCATATGACACCCATGACTATGGTCGATACGGACGAATATGTTGGGCTCATCATCGTGACCATTCATACCGTCTTAAGACGAGGTATTGCCAGTGTCTTAGAGTGTGGTTATACATTTGTGCTGGCTCGGGCCACAGTGCTACTCCAACTGGTATCGCTTAGGGCTTTTCCCGG
Source organism: Iris pallida (assembly GCA_029216955.1). Classification (NCBI taxonomy): domain Eukaryota; kingdom Viridiplantae; phylum Streptophyta; class Magnoliopsida; order Asparagales; family Iridaceae; genus Iris; species Iris pallida. The sequence continues at coordinate 4,919,595 of JANAVB010006390.1, read as the reverse complement.
CTACGAGGCGACAACCAATGCCTTAGAGGACTCGATGGCTGAGTTGAAAGCTTGCCTTATAGGGCTTCAGGGCCTGGAACATGACCTCTCGCCCTTGGTGCATGAGGAGCTGAATAAGATGACTATTGAGGTATCCCAGTACTAGTCAGGTCGGGATGCTCTTGTACGTAAGGTGGCTGAGATCGGGGCAAAGGTGGAGGAGTTGGCTATTATCGATAAAATCTAAGCCTATCTCTAAGAGACCTTGGAACAACACTATACAGACGACCGGTAGCAGATCCGGCTACTTGAATAGAAGTTGGCTGGTACAGAAGGCGGGATGAAAAGGGTAGCAGATGAGAAAATGGCCCCATTTTGTCAATCGAAAAACTACGCCCAATCTGCTGCAAGCGTGAGCGCCCGTCAGGCTGAGCTAGAAGACGGCTCACGAAGAATATCCAAATTTGAAGGAGAGGACGCGAGACGTCAAGAGGCTAAGCGCCAAGCCAAAGAATATGTCGTACCGAAAGTCGCTTCCTTGAAATGTTGTGTTAGCGATCTTGTGCATCGACAGCCTTAGGCACTAGCTTCCATTTGCCCTTTCTATTTTGTGGTTTTTTAGAAAATTTCTTTTGATGTAGTCATTTATTTCCTTTCTAGTTGAAACAGAAATAAAGACTTTGTTTTCTTGTTCTGCATGAACTTTGTGACGTAAGAATCCCGTCAGAGGTAATGTTAACATGATAGGGTAAAGTAGCCCCGCTGGGGCTATTTTTATGGACTTAACATCTTTATCGTACCTAAAATTTAGGCAAAGATGGTAAGCTGAGATGACCGATACCATCAGAGGTATTACGGATATGGTAGTGGAAAGTTGAATGGTAATAATATTTACTCAGAGGTTGTGTAAACAAGGTAAACACTGAATCATAGTAGAGTTATCTTCTTCAAATGTTATGCGATCGTAGAAATGTATGACTCTGTAGGGTACAAAAAATAATTCAGATGTAATATAGACATAGATGTTTTCTTGTCGTGGTTGTAGCGACATGGGAGTTGCTAGGTAAGAATGTTTACTCAAAGGTAATATGGACGTGGTAAACATTGACTTAGAAGTATCTTACTCAGAGGTTATACGAACGTGGTAAGATAAAATTTTGTAGGGATGTAGAGAACAATTCAGAGGTAATATGGACATGAATGTTTTCTGCAATGGAAAATTTACAAGAAAATGTCCTAGAGCAGCTAGCTCCTGGGACCAGTTTGCTGAATTTAGCTAGGAAGAATGACAAAACGGTAGTTTAGAGGTAATATGGACGTGAACTGTGTTAGGGAGAGACTTTAACGATCCTTACTGGGATATGGCGGTCAAGGCAGCTGGGCCCGTTTGCATGCTTTGTTCGGCTCCGCTGGGGAGGGAATGTAGCAAAGAAAAACCTTGCATTTTTATTAAGCTTCATTGGGGTTAAAAAAGTACATGCAAGAATTAGACATAGTATTTTTTGAGAAACTTGCCATTGATTGGCATTACATTAGCAAATCTTCGTTAGGCTTCGCAAGCCGGTAGGCGCCGTTAGAATAAACCGACTCCACCACGAAAATGCCCTCCCACTTGGGTTAAAATTTTCTCGCTGTCTTGTGAGTCATGATCATTGGTCTTCTCACTGACAACACAAGGTCACCCACTTGAAATGCTCTTTCCTTAACCTTTTTGTTGAAGTCTCCGGAAATTCAGGCTTGGTATAGCTCTGTGCGTCGTTGGGCTAGAAGACGCTTTTCGTCCAACGCTTCCAACTCTTGTAGTCGACGATGTTGGTTGTCTTCCTCCATCAACTAGTTGGTGATGTCTATCCGTTGAGAAGGAATATATATTTTTAGAGGAATGATTGCTTCGCTCCTGTAAACCTGGAAAAATGGCGTATTGTCGGTTGGAGTTCGGACTGTTGTGCGATAAGCCTAAAGACATTCGTCCAGCTTCTCATTCCAGTCGCATTTATTGGATGACACGACCTTCTTGAGCAATTTGATAATTGTCTTGTTGAACGCATCTGCCAATCCATTTGACGTTAGATTGTAGGATGTTGAAGCTAGGTTCTGTATTCGATTTTTATCGTAAAACTGATAGAAGGCATGGATCACAAACTGAGGGCATTGTCGTGAATGATCCTCCGAGGTACCCTGAAGCGGTAGATAATGTGATGTTTGACAAAGTTAATTACGTTGGAGGTTTTTACTTCAACCAGCGATATCACCTCTGCCCATTTAGAAAAGTAGTCGGTGATGACGAGGATGAATCGGTGCCCTTTGGAGGACAGAGGGCTGATTGGTCTGATAATGTCCACGCCCCATGCTTCAAATGGCCAGGCTACAGCCGTGGGTGTAGCCACTTGGAGGGTTGATCGATGAAGTCAGCATGTAGCTGACATGCTCTACACTTCTTTGCATATTCAACGGCATCAACCATCATGTGGGCCAATAGTAGTCTATACGCCCGAGTCGGTCTACAACTTAGGACCAGGTTGGTGAGCTCCGTAAGTACCATCATGCACTTCCGGAGTGCTTCCTTTCCTTCAGCATCCGACGGGCATCAGAGAAAGAGTCCACCATAGGAGCGGCGATATAATATTTTATTGACTGTATCGTAATAGAACCGAAGAGGGCGCCTTCTGACAGAGGCGACTTCCTTCGGGTCATCGGGGGGAATTCTGTAGACTACATAGTCTATGAATGGGAATCGCTAATCCCTGATGTCAACATTAGTATCTGTCTGTTGAGATTAATTCAGACACATGCATAGGTTGTTCTTAGGGCACACCAATTCTCGACCATTCACAGTGACGGAGTGTTGGGTCCCAATGGGAGCTGCCAAGGAAGCGGTGAGGCCAGCAAGAGCGTCAGCCGCTAGGTTCTGTAGCCGAGGTACGTGCTCTATAAAGAACCCTATAAAGGTGGAGATTATGTCGACTGTCGCCAGATAGTAGGGGAGCAGATCTTCATGTTGAAACTCGTACTAGCCTCAGAATTACTTTACTATCAACTTTGAGTCACCATAAGCCTCTAGATTGTCAACCCTCAACTATTTTATAAGTTGGACAATAATAAGGGCGTTATATTCAGCCACATTGTTGGTGCATAGTTCCATGAGGGAGTATTATGAGACCCCGTCTCACTATATCGGTATTTATATACGGGTACGTATTTTGAGCCGTATTTTGTAATTATTGGTTTTCGAAATATTTTAAATTTTTTCCAAGATATAAATTTATCTTGATTTGGTTTAATTTGGTTTGATTCAACCTAGCTTGCTTTGTTTGGTTTGGGTTGCTTTTACATGAAAAAGGATTTTGTATAAAAACCCACCCCTCTCTCTCTCCTCCATTCACTTTTGATTTTCTTCTTCCTTTCATTTTCTTCTCCAATCTAAGGCAAGTACATCTTGCCAAATGTTGGACAAATATGATTTTAATTGTTTCATTCTCTTTATTGCTACATTCTAAAACATTTTAGTTATTGGTATTTTGGATTTTGGAGGATAACTTCTTGTAGATCTAAATTTATGTCATTTTTGGATTTTTTGGGTTTTGATCTATCAAATTTCATTATTTTCATGTTTTGATTGTTCCATATTGTAGAGAATTTTGTTCTACCCCATTTTGACATTTAAAAGTCCTAATTTGGAGTTATTTTGACTAAGTTATGGACATTTGAAGTTCTTGGGTTCCTTGGAGTTCATCCTTGGTCAAGTGGGGAAGAAGAACAGTGCATGCACCAGTCTTTGGGCGCATAGCCTGTGGGCGCATATATTCCTTTGGGTGCATAGTATTTCCTTTGGGCGCATAGTTCCCTTTGTGCGCATAGTGCTCCTTTGGGCACATAGTCTCCTTTGGGTGCATAGTTTTCTTTGGCCGCATAGTCTCCTTTTGGGCGCATAGTATTTCCTTTGGGCGCATAGTTCTCTTTGGGTGCATAGTCTCCTTTGGGCGCATAACATCCCTTCGACTCATAGTATTTTGTGTGGGGTCATAGTGTTTGTATGGGCACATAATATTTTATGTGGGCTCATAGTATTTTGTGTGGGCTCATAGTGTTTGTGTGAGCGTATAACATTTTATGTGGGCTCATAGTGTTTTGTGTGGGCTCATAGTGTTCGTATGGGCGCATAACATTTTATGTGGGCTCATAGTATTTTGTGCGGGCTCATAGTGTTTTTGTGGGCGCATAACATTTTATGTGGACTCATAGTTTTCATGGGTATTCATAGTCTTCATGGGTACTCATAGTCTTCATGGGTGCTCATAGTCTTCATGGGTGCTCATAGTCTCCATGGGTGCTCATAGCCTCCATGTGTGCTCATAGACTCCATGTGTGCGCATAATCCCCTGGTGCGGGCCCATGACCTCATGTACTTAGTCGTACACTTCCATGTTTTCTAATCTGTCTATGTTGCATCCCTCTAGACCTCTCATGACCCCTTTTGTTTATTGGTATAGTCTCCTTTGGGCGCATAGTTTCCTTTGGGCGCATAGTCTCCTTTTGGGCGCATAGTATTTCTTTTGGGCGCATAGTTCCCTTTGAGCGCATAGTCTTCTTTGGGCGCATAACATCCCTTAGATGTATAGTGTTTTGTGTGGGCTCATAGTGTTTGTGTGGGCGCATAACATTTTATGTGGGCCCATAGTGTTTTGTGTGGGTACATAGTATTTGTGTAGGCGCATAACATTTTATGTGGGCTCATAGTATTTTGTGTGGGCTCATAGTGTTTGTGTGGGCACATGACATTTTATGTGGGCTTATAGTGTTTTGTGTGGGCTCATAGTGTTTGTGTGGGCGCATAACATTTTATGTGGACTCCTAGTCTTCATGGGTACTCCTAGTCTTCATGGGTGCACATAGCCATCATGGGTGCTCATAGTCTTCATGGGTGCTCATAGTCTCCATGGGTGCGCATAGCCTCCATGTGTGCTCATAGCCTCCATGTATACGCATAACCCCTTGGTGTGGGCGTATGAACTCATGTACTTAGTCGTACACTTCCATGTTTTCTAATCTGTCTATGTTGCACCCCTCTAGACCTATCATGACCCCTTTTGTTTATTGGTATATTTTGTATCTTTCTGCTGGTTCCTTGGGCTTTGACACGATCTTAGTATGACTGAGTTGGCTGTTTGGGGCGATGATTCTTACGCGCCGGTACGGTACAGAATTCCTATGCGCCGGTGTAGTAGCCGTTTTACTGTTTCACTATTTTGCCCGTTTAAATTATTTTGTAGCCAGAGCTGGCAAACCTCAAAACATGAAAGTTTTAGATCTTTGTCTTGGCTTCAAGAATCTTCTTGTCTCACTTTAACTGGAGATTTTCATATGATTTGATAGTTTAGTTCCGCGAAAAATGTATTTCATTTTCTTAGCATGCTTTTTGTACTCGTCCTAAATTGCGACGACCTATCTTAAATAGCACGACAATTTCTTATCAAGGTTAGAAGATTTTGCATGATTAGAGAATAATTTGTATACCCTTATACACTCAAACATTAGCACAGATTCAATTATTATTTTGTGCCAAATAGTTACTATCTCTATTCCTTCTCACATGTTATGATAAGCCTTTCGTCAAGATATTTCTACATGCTATCTTACGCCTATGATTTCTTAACTAGATAGTGGCCCGTTATGGTGCACTTATGATTTATGTCTTCTTTCTTTGCTTAACATGATAGTGACCCGTTGCGGTGCACTCAAGTCACTTGTCACTTCTTTGCTTAACATGATTGTGGCCCGTCGTGGCGCACCCCTAACAAGTACTCTTAACATAATAGTGACCCGTCATGGTGCACTCCAGACAAGTAATATGACATGACATGAACCATGAATGCTGTTGCGACGACTTTATTGGCTTACAAGTAATGAATAATTTGGACACCATGGGTGTTTCTCTTAAGTGTGTTTGTACAAGCTATATGTTCTATATTGCATCATGTCTAAGACATGTATTCCTGATGACCACGATCAAGGATTTATATTGAATCTTCCTAGGATTAATGACTAGATTGATCAAGTAGTTCATGAAGAAACTTTTCCAGTTACCTGTTGCCCGTTTGATCCCGACCTTATATATATATACATGGGATTTAGAGCTATCTGTCATGATGAGCACATTTCCAGCTCACCGTCGAGTGGGGCACCTCCTTAGGACACATGTATCTTACTACACTATGTCTGCTATACTTGTTTTCTTTTGTTGGGGTCACTTCGGTAGCAGCAGGCAGGTAACTGGACTTGGAAATCTCTTTGCGTCTTGTTAGTAACTAGGCTTGTGATAACCCTAGCGAGTTAAAGTATCAAGCCATACTCATTGCTTGGCCGTGATTGATGGATGGAGTCAGTCCAGTCCAGTCTAGTTTCATCTAGTCAGTGTCCGTATGTTTATTTCAGTACACTATGGTTTATGCTTTACTTTCATCGATAAATGGTCGGAGACAAATTTCTATTCAGGAGAAGGGTTACAACCCCGGTCCTTGTTTGGTTTATGGGTTGTGACTTGGCATCCGAAATGGTTCCTAAGTTATCCTATCATTTGTCGTCCTACTTAGTACTCACATGTTCTACATGATCCTTATGTTGCACAATGATTAGAGACTAAGTTCTGTTCAGGAGAAGGGTTACAACCCAGGTCCTTGTTTGGTTTAAAGGTTGTAACTTGACTTCCGAATTAGTTCCTAAGTCCACTTATCATTGTCTTTCTATATAATTCCTACATGCTCACATGTTAAATTATCTCACAAGCTATACATGACTTCCTATGCCGGGTCACCATGCTCTTATGACCCGGCTATCTCATAAGTTCATATGTTCAATTGCCTTTACATATTCTTAAGCTTCTATTTACTTAACATGTCTGCACTTTATATTATGTTGCATGATAATTACTTTATGCTCCTAGAGGCTTACTTATTGTCTCCCTATGTTCGGGATAAGTGTATTGGTAATACACGAGTCTTGATCTGCTCTTACTCATTTGTATCTCTAATTGTTGATGTTAGTGATTGCTGGTTTTAGTTTATAGTTTGGCTTCCTTTGTGGTACTTGCTATTGGGGGTCTGACCCCACTGGTCTTGTTTGGCCAGATCTGATAGAGAAGCCCAGAGGATCTTCCGTACCATCTACTCGACGATGACCATCCAGAGCACCAGAGTACCTGAGTAGATTTCTTGTTTCATTCTCTCACTTGATATGTACATTATTCTTTTGTGGTGTTTAGCCTCCGAGCACGTGTTTAGCTCGTGTTTTGGTCCTCGACCTTTATCCTACGGGCATAAACATGATGTGCGTATTCTAGACTTCAGCTAAAGCTTATCATGTATGACTAATACTCTTGCTAGTTTCTCTATCTTGTACTACTAGCTTCATGATCATCCATGTATATATATGGTTTGGGATGCTTTACTATTGTATGTTTGATGATCATACTTCTTGCACTTGTATAATTGTCTGTGATTGAGATACTTAGGATTGCTTGACCTAGGATCGACTGTTGGCTTGTAGAAGTACCCCCCATGTCTTGACAGCATATACGTGATTTTAAAGTATTAGCAAACTTTGGTATTACGTAGCTGGATTTATCCGTCTCCACTTTCCAATATTCTGGTTCTGGGGCGTGACACGGTTTTAGTGGTGGCCCATGCAGATTTGATTTTTCAAATATGTGGGGGTTACTGATGTTTAGTTATCTCAATCAAAATTTTCCTTTATTGATATCCTTTGTATTATTCTCTATCTCTGATCCTTTGACCTGATATCTGCCTTGATCGTTGATCTCTCATGTTCCCTCGATTTGACCCTTGTGTCCTTTAAATTTTAGGGACAATATTCCTAATCCTTTCGATTACCTTGTTCGGGTTCTGCCAGTGGCAGGTCAGTAATCTTCTATTAGGCCAGTTGTGGAGGATCAATCTCAGCATTCAGGTACAGAGTTGAGAGTTGACTCGAGGACAGAGTTGTCAGTCCATCTCGATCATCCCGCTGTGCCCGTACAACCAGCAGTTCGAGCGGAGGTAGTTCCAGATCAGTCTAATGTACCTGCACTCATAGGGATCATCAAGGAAATGATGGAGTCACAACAACGACGAGATCTCATTCTCCAGCAGAGTATCCAGATGTTGATAGACTATAGTGTGCAAGGAATACCCGAGGAACTTCAAGCCAAGGACTTGCAGCCAGAAGGAGTACAGGTTGGAGCCAGGCAATACCAGTCATCCAGCCTGTCAGCATATCGAGCCCGACCTACTGTAGAGGCAGTACGAGAGCAAGATCATGGAGCTAGAAGAACCGTATCCAAAAATGAGGGTCGTAAGAGGAACCATCCGTATGTATCAGGCTTTTCACCCCGATGTCCATCACCAGTACCGTCATACAACTATACACCCCAGCACTAAGAGTTACCATTTGTATTTCCTTCTGTGGAAGGGAATGGCACTCTCATCTTACTTGTCGGAGGGCTAACTTTTTATGTTTATCATGCGGTTCACCAGACCACATGATAGAAATTTATCCCCGGAGGAGTCAAGGTGGGTCGTCATTCTTCCAGCCTTCTAACCAGCAGGCACCAGCGTCGGTTCAGCAGCAGCAAGCTCAGAGGCAGCAAAACCAGCGGCAGTATCAGGCAGTACAAGTAGGATGCACCTATTGTAGGAAGATAGGACACCTCCGATCAGTTTATTGGATGGCCAATAGGCGATGCTTCTGCTGTGGAGCAGAGGAACATTCAATTAGCACTTGTCCATATCCGATATATCGAGGACGACCATCTACACAAGATATAACACCGCCATCCTTTCAATCACCCCCTGCATCACCTCCCGTAGTGGATGAGCAGCTAAGGCTAATACTAGATATTCAACCCTTGGCATAATACCCACCGCTATTATGAGCACAGAGGATCAGACAGCTCAGAGCATAGTTGAATGCGCAGTACCAGGAGCCGTCCTAGTATCTACATGAGGGTAGTACCTTGGGAACCTCAGGTACCATCTTTATAGATTTCTTTCAGTTAAGACCTTGGGGTTGTGTTTCAGTAGCAGGCCTGGTAGTGGCGGTATATCTTGAGTTCTTGCAGGTGACCTTGTATTCTATCCACGTAAGGAGTACAATGGTCGGCTTGACTTATTCGGTGAATGAAGGCGAGTTTCTCGTCCCAACTCTTCTGTCTTCGTAGTCAAGGTATGTGATAAATTCATTGGTATTGACTACGATGATACGTCCTGGGTAGTGCCATGTCTTAGACTAAGTCGTTGGTACCGACTTACTTTGAGACTTGCCCTTTATCCATTTTGGAGTCAGCGTAGACCAGCAAGGACGTTCGTCCCTACTCAACTGACTTAGGAGACCTGTTTATTCATATGCCTCCAATCCTTCTTGATTATGGTTGTGTTATTGCTTACGCATTTATTTACATTACAGTTGCCTTCATTTACTTATATGACATGCTTCATTTTATTGAGATGATTGTGTTTTCTTGAGCTTTTGTTTTTGGTTATCTTGCTCGACTAGCTTTAGGAAATTCTGAGGATGAAATTTTTCTAAAGATGGGAGAGATGTGAGACCCCGTCTCACTGTATCGGTATTTATATACGGGTACGTATTTTGAGCCGTATTTCGTAATTCTTGGTTTTCGAAATATTTTAAAAAATTTCCAAGGTACAAATTTATCTTGATTTGGTTTAATTTGGTTTGATTCAACCTAGCCTACTTTGTTTGGATTGGGTTGGTTTTATATGAAAAAAGATTTTTTATAAAAACTCACCCCTCTCTCTCTCTCTCCTCCATTCACTTTTCATTTTCTTCTTCCTTCCATTTTCTTCTCCAACCTAAGGCAAGTACATCTTGTCAAATATTGGACAAATGTGATTTTAATTGTTCCATTCTCTTGATTGCTACATTCTAAAACATTTTAGTTCTTGGTATTTTGGATTTTGGAGGATAACTTCTTGTAGATCTAAGTTTATGTTATTTTCAAATTTATTGGGTTCTTGTAAAACTCCTTATAATTTAAAGGAATATTTAAATTATTTTTGGATTTTATTTAATTCTAATTTATTTTTTTCTTATTTACATTATATAAAAGGACTATAGCCATGGTTGAGTTTGAATATGCAAGACGACTAGAAAGTATGGCATGCCTAGCGTAGTGAGGTGCTTTAACTTGTATGCTAGCCATGTTAGGAATGCCATGGTCATATTATAATCTCTTGCATGTTAACCATTCAAATTATGGCACAAGTTATATTTTTTATTTAATTAATTAGTTAAGAAAGCCTTTATGACTTTTTAGGAGACCCGGTTGCACCAAACCTTCCCAAACCTCTTCCAAGCCAAACCCAACCCTATGTAGATATGTTGGGCATTAATAAATATTAATAATTACATTTATTTGTATTTAATTCAGATTTTGTAGTGTAATTACATAGATAGAATTAAATAGTTCTATATTAGGAAACCCTTTTTTAAATCCTCAATCCAATCAACTTGCCAACTCACCAAACAACCAAATCATGTCAAGTGGACCCCCACCATGATAATTTCGGCCAAGCAACCCCCCCCATGGCCGAATGCATCAAATTAAATAGGATTTAAATCCTAGATTGCTTAAAATTCATTTAAGGATACGTTTAAATATACCAACTTATCCCAAATCTCAACCAAATCCTAATCTTTCTCTCCTTCACCTTTGGCCGACAAAAACCCTCTCCCTCTCCATAATTTCGGCAACAACAAACTCTTCATAGCCTCCATACATCATCTCCTCCATTGCACATCTCTCCATCCTTCACAAAAACTCATCTCCTCCACCATACATCCCCGAAACCCCTCAAAACAAACCCTAAAAACTCCATCTCCCCCATCCAATCCTCTATAGAAGTTATAAACTCTCCCATACTCACCAAGAGAGGATTAGCAAGCGATAATAGCGGAAAAGATTGGAGCTTTGGTGAAGAGAAGTCATCATCACCTTTTCTAGCAAGAATCTTTGGTAAGAACCCTAATCTTTTCTTCTAAAAACCTTTGCTAAAATTCTGTAGAAAATATGTTATTAATTCTGTAGAAATTATATTTTGATGGATTTTGTTAGGTATAATCATCCATAAAGATTTTTATAAAATATAGGCATAATATTCATGTGTCGGTAGGATCAAAATTAACCCCATTGTGAAGGAACTATGAGTTATTGGTGCATATTTTCGAAACTGAATTTTATGTGTATTCATATACATAAATTAGAATTTTTAAGTATTTTTCCATGATTTTAGCAAGTCAAATCTGATCGAAAAAATTGTAGGTCAAAACTAGCTAATTTTGGGTAACCGGCTGACCTAGAATGTCTCAAACTTGTAGTATAAATCAACCCTTGTAACACTAATATTATTCTATGAAATAAAGTATTTTATATCTGTTTAAAATATATTTTTGGTTATTTTAGAAATTTTGAGTCATTAACTACATTCCGGGCGAGTTTCGGGTAAACTAGCTGACTTAGTAATCAACCAGTCGTAAATGTCTTTAGAAATATTAATTCTGGAATTTCAGAGATAAATCTGTAGAGAATTAGTTTAAATATTATTTTTATGATTTTTATATAATTTTTAAGTATGTTATTGAAGTAGGGGCATAACCGACTAATTAAAAGTTAGAAACCATAAAAACTGTGTTTCGATGTCTCGTGGAACCTGTGTGTGATTGTATGGATCTAAATGGTTCCACGAGAGATTGAATATAATTTTAACACATTACTTCGACTAATTAAGTCGTATCGTAAGTTTCATAAGTAATGACTTAATTTAGTTAATTAATTATCTAGGAGTGTTGGGTTCCGGAGGCGTGGACGCGGGAGCGGTGTTTCATATTTACAGCATGGAATCAGGCAAGATAGCTTGCCATTATACTGTTTATATTCAGTCTACATTTATTTATATATCACTGTTCATTATTTTCAGTTATTACAGTACTTGATTTACTACATGCTCAGTGATTATTAGTTTACTTTGTTACTATCCTTTGGTTGCACATAAACCTAGAGTTAAGGGACTACCGTCTGTAGTGTATCGCATATACCTTGACACAGTTGTACCACGAGGATGTGTGAGATGAGTAGCATGTAGAGGTTCTTGCATGTGGGTTGATCCCCCATGCGCATGCGTTAGGGCTAACTGCTAATAGAGGTGTGTTAGGAGACCTAGCAGTTAGTAGAGGTACATGGTCGTGGATGCGACTTGACAGATACATTGGGTGGGGAGAACAATACCTGACGTATGGGCTTCTTTGCATTTCTCTGCTTACCTGTGCGCTCCGTCGGAGACGCAGGCTCCAGGTGCCCTCTGACGTTTTCCAGAGCGTTATGGACGTACCCCCTTGCACATGATGCCCTCTAATGATCTTCGGACGTTACGGACGTAGGCCCCTGGTGCCCTATATAGGGACTATGCCGATCCCATTTACAGCCAGGGCTCATGTGTCGAAGGATTATTTCTCAACTACATGATCACTTTAGTATGGTTAGGTTACCTATTTATGTCTTGTCACTTTTTTTAATTGTGGCATAATTTATATTCAGTATTTATATGGCATGTTTATTGTATCTTGTTACGTCCCTCTGAGGACCTGGTTATCTCGCCAGGTGTATGCTTTGTGACTTTTCGCAGGTGTCCTAGCCAAGGCAGTGATCTTCTCCATTCCTTCGAAGATGATTGCCCTTGGTTCGTCTTATCATTTTTAGATATCATTTCCTTGTATATTTCTTTCTTTTAAAATAGTTGGTAGTGGATTTGTCTCCGCCCAACTACATGTATAAATGACAAATTCTTGAGTTGATTATAATATTATTTTTTTATTGTTGTGGATAAGATTTAGTTATCATGGTTTTACTGCATTTTATAGCTTATGTATACATACGGGGATCCATACATTAGAGTTTACTTCGTATGTATACAGCTGGTATGGATACGTACCTAGTCCTAAGTATTTTGGGACTGGGGTGTTACATGTTTTTGTGGTGGCCCATACAGGTCGAGTTGTCACTTCGGTTACGTTACTGTACCGATGTGAGCCTGCATATAGGATTAGAATATAGGAATCTCATCCACAAGCTTGACTTCCTTCCTTGATTCCAAATATTGAACTCTCGTCCGATTATCTTGACTTCCTTCTGCTTGATTCCTTTCACTGTACATCTTATCTCCTTTCGTGCTGAATAGGGAGGTTAGGAGATAACTCATACGAGTATACGTGTTATATTCCTCAATTACTCTATTAGTTGACTTCATAAGTTGAGTAGTATGACTACAACCTACCACCCGTATCCTTTTAACCTTGTATTAATGTGTAACAGAGTGATAATGAGCATATGCTAGTGTAGGAGAGATGTTTACCTAGAATATAGAGATTTTGTAGCCCATACACATTGGTCAACTAAGGCCTGATATAAGAACCAGTAGGACGACTGTATGCACAAGCACACCGGATAAGACTTAGATCCTTATGAAACTTGAACTATTTGTTACTGCTTTCAACGTATTCTTCCGTACTTATACTTTAAACTACCATGAATGACGATGCTATTTATAGCCTAGTTTTGCAAGCTTATTCTTTGTCGAGCTTGTTCAGGACATATGTATACTGGGGACGCCCACAAGCATATTGTCTAATTAGAATCAATGTATTATGATCTGATCAACCATAGTGCACTTGGTTCGCTCTTCATATGATTATCCAACGTGGATTGAGATATAGAGGTATCTAGGATCTCATCCGCGAATGTATTGACAATTCCTCTTGAATTACATATTCGCCTTTGAATTACGTAATTGTATTCAATGACATCTTTCTTGAACTCCTTATTGCTTTTGTCTTTCACTGATTGGAAAGACGAACGCTCGTATTTGATAGATAAATACAGAGTATCCCCATGGCCATGGTAGTTATATGCACAAGTATATCAACCATCGGCCAAGCCATATAACTACAACCTTGCCTAAAGTTGCTCGTCCTTCCCTCGACCCTAATAGTAATATCGTGACCTTCTAGTCATTTGAGCTTGAGAGATAAGTAAGATCTTACCCTTGGGTAAACCTGAAAACCTATGAGACTATCTAATCTCTAGGAATCATTTATTGTGAGTCTCCAAATATTCATCTTGATTCTTGGCTTAACTAGCAACCCGTATGCCTTAACTCAAACTTTACTTGACTAGGCCCCTATAATTTAGACAGAGAAGAATAAACCAAAACAAGGACAAGCATTGCAAGGACTGTGGTAGACACCCATTCCAAGATTAGAGATTCAGCAGATGTTGCTTTAGGTACAAAATTCTAGTAACAAAGAAGTGACATAATATTAGAACAACACATTCACCAGCTTAGCCAAAAATTTGTAGCATGACGTCCTGTAATTATGTTGTATTAGTAATCAACAAGTGATGCATGAGCACTACATTTAATACCTCTAGAACGCTTGTGACTATAGTCTGGCAGGTTTGACACAAATAGAAATTCACGACTTAGTAGTTAGGGATCTTTCCCATGACGTGCTTTAGTGTTCGTTATTCCACCGATAGACTCTCGTATACCATGGACAAGTGGGTCATTCCATCTTATCGACTCAGGTACCACTGTATGCGATTATTTTCATTTATTAGGACTCGGGATACAATCCTCGAAACTGATTCACAACTACCCTATCATGTTATCGATCACATCATGACTTATTATTACCAAAGGTCAAGGTACGATGTCGCGACTCAAATATTTCTAACCTCATTATTCCTAAAACTATGTCCTAGTCTCTAGAGTGAATAGATTGTAAGCCATTCTTACTTTTAGGAATTTGGGGATTACCGATTGATTGAGGTAAATTGGTTCTTACTAGTAAGATAAATTAGTGACACATGAACTCCTACTTTCTTTTTAGATCTTTTGGTGTCCCTTACTGTGACTTTGATATTTGAAGTGTAATACTAGCTGTTACCTTCTAACAAAATTTTTATGTAAAACTTAAACGAGTCCACCTTCAAGTAGACATATCATGTTCCACACAAACACATCTCCTTGGACTCTATTATTATGATACGACTTTCAGGTCAAAAGGGACTAGCGATAACCCTTACCATAACACCGATGTACTTTCGGACTGCAGTTAGAGATCCAACCTTGACTCAAATCTTTTGGTCCAATATATGGTTGTGATCTACTCGAAGCCCTCTACGCACATGCCACTAGTGTGCCACTCAATAGAGGCCTTGTGTGCTACTTAAACACAAAAGTCACAGAAGGCGCATCTCATGACTTACAGAACCTATTCTACCAACCCGATGGGAAATATGCCCAACCACTAGAATTTGAACCTATTCTATATTACCCTAACCTAATAGGGATGGTTTAAAATTCCACAAAATTTTGTCCAGCTACTATAGATTAAAATCTAAAGTTCACGCAATCAAAGATTGAAGTCCAATTAGGGAACCTATTAAGACTCAGTTAAACCCATCAAAGCCCATCGCCATATTGGGACTATAAAACCAAACTTGATAAAATAGGCCCTCACCCCTATTATGTAGGTCCCACCTCTTGGCTCACTAATTCACCTTCCATAGATTTCGTAACTGCATCTCTTCATAGCCTATGTTATGCATCTCTCGGTACCAACTTGCTTCCGGATATACTTGACCAAGACCTCTCATACTGTCTTGACCAAACATAATTAATATATTGGCCATATTAAATAGATAATACCTAGACTTCCTATAGAGTCTGTGACTATGATTGGAAATACCTCATACTTCCTATACCTCCTTGAAATTTGACCTTCTTAGAAGCCCTATTATTGTGCTTTTCCTGATTAACCAACTTCTATAAGTTGGGTAGAACATTGAACTTATTCTACTCTACCTCTCAGAATGGGATTACAATCGTGACCGTTCTTTCGTCTGTATGGAATTTATAAAACGATCTTTTATTTTGTATTTTATATCCCTTTGCTCGTGCGTTTAGATAACTATGGTAACAGATTGCAACCTAAATTCTTCATGTCAATAATAGAATTATTTTTGTTTAAATCAATAGCAAATTTTTTTGAGGCAAATAGATCGCAAGCTTCTCTAAGAAACATAAGATTTGGAATTAGCAAGTGGTTGGAAATGATTGGTTCTAATTAGACTAATAATTCAATGGTTCATAATGTCGACCCATATTCATATCATTTGATACCCTCGACCATGATTTTGATAATTGAAGCACAATACTAGACTTTTCCTTTCGACAAAGTTCACACTCACGAACTAGACTAGTCATACTACTCGCATGACATATATGTCCCACACAAATGAACTTTTCAGTGCTCCATTTAAATTACACCATGTGTATGACACATTGTTTTCTCAAAACAAACCATAGAGACCCAAATTCGATCTATTCGATTTTACGCATACAAATATCGACCCATTCCCTTAACTAAACTGAATATTCAAGATCTATGCAAGACATAGCACACCTATGGCATATGCCTTCCAACAAGCAAGTGCATGCCTCCTACACAACACTAAACATCAGCCTACACATATTAGTCGTTATGACTTAGAGTTTTCAAAACACTTGCCTAATCATATTCTATAGCCTGGGTTCTTTTTGATTCTCATAACTTGGCGATAAATTTTTCTTTCCTAAGTTTTCAAGCTCACTTCTTTGTTTCTCATGTTAGACGTAGAACGAATCCTTCTGAACCGACACACCTTAGTATATTCAAACAAGAGGTCGCTACTAGCTTGTCGAAAGCATGACCCCTAGAGTAACAATATTTGATTGTAGTAACTTTCTTATAGTTGTTATTGACCAAGAACGTCACAGTGTTATTGAGGCTCACTTAGAATCAAAGACTGCGGTCAGAAGTATCCATTATTCTCGTGTCCCTCCCTAAAAAATTGTCCTCCTCAAAGTCTTGTAATGATGACGATCTTTACGGGTAGCCAACTTCTATAAGTTGGGTAGAGTCTGGAAGGAAGCATACCCCATCTTGAAGAATATGAGGTCCATTGGGATTTCTATGACAACCACCCCTCCATCCTTTCAAAAAAAAATGAGCTACAATTTGACGTACCTACTCACCCACCGTACAAAATTTTGCAATTCTTGATATTATGATTATTTTTAATTTCGAGGACGAAATTGTCATAAGTTGGGTAGGATGTAAAACCCCTTATAATTTAATGGAATATTTAAATTATTTTTGGATTTTGTTTAATTCTAATTTATTTTTTTCTTATTTATATTATATAAAAGGACTATAGCCATGGTTGAGTTTGAATATGCAAGACGACTAGAAAGTATGGCATGTCTAGCGTAGTGGGGTACTTTAACTTATATGCTAGCCATGTTAGGAATGCCATGGACATATTATAATCTCTTGCATGTTAACCATTCAAATTATGGCACAAGTTATATTTTTTATTTAATTAATTAGTTAAGAAAGCCTTTATGACTTTTTAGGAGACCCGGTTGCACCAAACCTTCCCAAACCTCTTCCAAACCAAACCCAACCCTATGTAGACATGTTGGACATTAATAAATATTAATAATTACATTTATTTTTATTTAATTCAGATTTTGTAGTGTAATTACATAGATAAAATTAAATAGTTCTATATTAGGAAACCCCTTTTTAAATCCTCAATCCAATCAACTTGCCAACTCACCAAACAACCAAATCATGTCAAGTGGACCCCCACCATGATAATTTCGGCCAAGTAAACCCCCATGGCCGAATGCATCAAATTAAATAGGATTTAAATCCTAGATTGCTTAAAATTCATTTAAGGATACGTTTAAATATACCAACTTATCCCAAATCTCAACCAAATTCTAATCTTTCTCTCCTTCACCTTTGGCCGACAAAAACCCTCTCCCTCTCCATAATTTCGGCAACAACAAACTCTTCATAGCCTCCATACATCATCTCCTCCATTGCACATCTCTCCATCCTTCACAAAAACTCATCTCCTCCACCATACATCCCCGAAACCCCTCAAAACAAACCCTAAAAACTCCATCTCCCCCATCCAATCCTCTATAGCAATTATAAACTCTCCCATACTCACCAAGAGAGGATTAGCAAGCATTGATAGCGAAAAAGATTGGAGCTTTGGTGAAGAGAAGTCATCATCACCCTTTCTAGCAAGAATCTTTGGTAAGAACCCTAATCTTTTCTTCTAAAAACCTTTGCTAAAATTCTGAAAAAAATACGTTATTAATTCAGTAAAAAATATATTTTGATGGATTTTGTTAGGTATAATCATCCATAAAGATTTTATAAAATATAGGCATAATATTCATGTGTCGGTAGGATCAAAATTAACCCCATTGTGAAGGAACTATGAGTTATTGGTGAATATTTTTGAAACTGAATTTTATGTGTGTTCATATACATAAATTAGGTTTTTTTAAGTATTTTTCCATGATTTTAGCAACTCAAATCTGGTCGGAAAAATTGTAGGTCAAAACTAGCTAATTTCGGGTAACCGGCTGACCTAGAATGTCTCAAACTTGTAGTATAAATCAACCCTTGTAACTCTAATATTATTCTATGAAATAAAGTATTTTATTTCTATTTAAAATATATTTTTGGATATTTTAGAAATTTTGAGTCATTAACTATATTCCGGGCGAGTTTCGGGTAAACTAGCTGACTTAGTAATCAACCAGTCGTAAATGTCTTTAGAAATATTAATTCTGGAATTTCAGAGATAAATTTGTAGAAAATTCGTTTAAATATTATTTTTATGATTTTTATATAATTTTTAAGTGTGTTATTGAAGTAGGGGCATAACCGACTAATTAAAAGTTAGAAACCCTAAAAACTGTGTTTCGATGTCTCGTGGAACCTGTGTGTGATTGTATGGATCTAAATGGTTCCACGAGAGATTGAATATAATTTTAACACATTACTTCGACTAATTAAGTCGTATCGTAAGTTTCATAAGTAGTGACTTAATTTAGTTAATTAATTATCTAGGAGTGTTGGGTTCCGGAGGCGTGGACGCGGAAGTGGTGTTTCATATTTACAGTATGGAATCAGACAAGATACCTTGCCATTATACTGTTTATATTCAGTCTGCATTTATTTATATATCACTGTTCATTATTTTTAGTTATTACAGTTCTTGATTTACTACATGCTCAGTGATTATTAGTTTACTTTGTTACTATCCTTTGGTTGCACATAAACCTAGAGTTAAGGGACTACCGTCTGTAGTGTATCGCATATACCTTGACACAGTTGTACCACGAGGATGTGTGAGATGAGTAGCATGTAGAGGTTCTTGCGTGTGGGTTGATCCCCCATGCGCTTGCGTTAGGGCTAACTGCTAATAGAGGCGTGTTAGGAGACTTAGCAGTTAGTAGAGGTACATGGTTGTGGATGTGACTTGACAGGTACATTGGATGGGGAGAACAATATCTGACGTATGGGCTTCTTTGCACTTTCCTGCTTACCTGTGCGCTCCGCCGGAGACGCAGGCTCCAGGTGCCCTCTGACGTTTTCCAGAGCGTTATGGACGTACCCCCTTGTACATGATGCCCTCTAACGATCTTCGGACGTTACGGACGTAGGCCCCTGGTGTCCTATATAGGGACTATGCCGATCCCATTTACAGCCAGGGCTCATGCGTCGAAGGATTATTTCTCAACTGCATGATCACTTTAGTATGGTTAGGTTACCTATTTATGTCTTGTCACTTTTTTAATTGTGGCATAATTTATATTCAGTATTTATATGGCATGTTTATTGTATCTTGTTACGTCCCTCTGAGGACTTGGTTATCTCGCCAGGTGTATGCTTTATGACTTTTCGCAGGTGTCCTAGCCAAGGCCGTGATCTTCTCCATTCCTTCGAAGATGATTGCCCTTGGTTCATCTTGTCATTTTTAGATAACATTTCCTTGTATATTTCTTTCTTTTAAAATAGTTGGTAGTGGATTTGTCTCCGCCCAACTACATGTATAAATGACAAATTCTTGAGTTGATTATAATATTATTTTTTATTGTTGTGGATGAGATTTAGTTATCATGGTTTTATTGCATTTTATAGCTTATGTATACATACGGGGATCCATACATTGGAGTTTACTTCGTATGTATACAGCTGGCATGGATACGTACCTAGCCCTAAGTATTTTGGATTTTGGAGGATAACTTCTTGTAGATCTAAGTTTATGTCATTTTCGAATTTATTGGGTTCTGATCTATCAAACTTCATTATTTTCGAGTTTTGATTGTTCCATGTTGTTGAGAATTTCGTTCTACCCCATTTTGACCTTAGAAAGTCCTAATTTGGAGTTATTTTGACCAAGTTATAGACATTTGAAGTTCTTGGGATCCTTGGAGTTCATCCTCGGCCAAGTGGGAAAGAAGAATAGTGCATGCGCCAGTCTTTGGGCGCATAGCCTGTGGGCGCATAACACAGTGCATGCGCCAGTCTTTGGGCGCATAGCCTGTGGGAGCATAACACTGTCCATGCGCCAGTCTTTGGGCGCATAGCCTTTGGGCACATATCTTCCTTTGGGTGCATAGTGTTTCCTTTGGGCGCATAGTTCCCTTTGGGCACATAGTGCTCCTTTGGGCGCATAGTCTCCTTTGGACGCATAGTTTCCTTTGGCGCATAGTCTCCTTTTGGGCGTATAGTATTTCCTTTGGGCGCATAGTTCCCTTTGGGCGCATAACATCCCTTAGACTCATAGTGTTTTGTGTGGGCTCATAGTGTTTGCGTGGGCGCATAACATTTTATGTGGGCTCATAGTATTTTGTGTGGGCTCATAGTGTTTGTGTGGGTGCATAACATTTTATGTGGGCTCATTGTATTTTGTGTGGACTCATAGTGTTTGTGTGGGTGCATAACATTTTATGTGGGCTCATAGTATTTTGTGTGGGCTCATAGTGTTTGTGTGGGCGCATAACATTTTATGTGGACTCATAGTTTTCATGGGTATTCATAGTCTTCATGGGTACTCATAGTCTTCATGGGTGCTCATAGACTCCATGGGTGCTCATAGCCTCCATGTGTGCTCATAGACTCCATGTGTGCGCATAACCTCCTGGTGCAGGCGTATGACCTCATGTACTTAGTTGTACACTTCCATGTTTTCTAATATGTCAATATTACACCCCTCTAGACCTATCATGACCCCTTTTGTTTATTGGTATATTTCGTGTCTTCCTGCTGGTTCCTTGGGCTTTGACACGATCTTAGTATGACTGACCTGGCTGTTTGGGGCGATGATTCTTATGCGCCGGTAAGGTGCAGAATTCCCATGCACTGGTGCAATAGTCATTTCACTATTTTACTATATTGCTCGTTTAAATTATTTTGTAGCCAGAGTCTGGCAAACCTCAAAATATGAAAGTCTTAGATCTTTGTCTTGGCTTCAAGAATCTTCTTGTCTCACTTTAACTGGAGATTTTCATGTAATTTGATAGTTTAATTCCACAAAAAATTGTATTTGATTTTCTTAGCATGCTTTGTGTACTCGGCCTAAATTGCGATAACCTATCTTAAATAACACGACAATTTCTTATCATGGTTAGAAGATTTTGCATGATTAGATAATAATTTGTATACCCTTATACACTCAAACATTAGCACAGATTCAATTATTGTTTTGTGCCAAATAGTTACTATCTCTATTCGTTCTCACATGTTATGATAAGCCTTTCGTCAAGATCTTTCTACATGCTATCTTACGGCTATGATTTGTTTAGCTAGATAGTGGCCCGTTGTGGTGCACTTATGATTTATGTCTCCTTTCTTTGCTTAACACGATAGTAACTCGTTGCAGTGCACTCAAGTCACATGTCACTTCTTTGCTTAACATGATTTGGCCCGTCGTGCCGTACCCCTAATAAGTACTCTTAACATGATAGTGACCCATCGTGGTACACTCCAGACAAGTAATATGACATGACATGAACCATGAATGTTGTTGTGATGACTTTATTAGCTTACAAGTAATAAATGATTTGGACACCGTGGGTGTTTCTCTTAAGTGTGTTTGTGCAAGCTATATATTCTGTATTGCATCATGTCTAAGGCATGGATTCCTAATGACCACGGTCAGGGATTCATACTGAATCTGGTTAGGATTAATGACTAGATTGATCAAGTAGTTCATGAAGAGACTTTCCTAGTTACCTGTTGCCCGTTTGATCCCGGCCTTATATTTATACATGGAATTTGGAGCTATCTGTCATAATGAGCACATTTCCAGCTCACCGTCGAGTGGAGCACCTCCTTAGGACACACGTATCTTACTGCAGTGTGTCTGCTATACTTGTTTTCTTTTGCTGGGGTCATTCCGGTAGTAGCAGGCGGGTAATTGGACTTGAAAATCTCTTTGCATCTTATTAGTAACTAGGCTTGTGATAACCCTAGTTAGTTAAAGTATCAAGCCGTACTCATTGCTTGGCCGTGATTGATGGATGGAGTCAGTCCATTCCAGTCTAGTTTCATCTAGGCAGTATCCGTATGTTTATTTCAGTGCACTATGGTTTATGCTTTACTTTTATCGATAAATGTTCGGAGACAGAGTTCTATTCAAAAGAAGGGTTACAACCCCGGTCCTTGTTTGGTTTACGGGTTGTGACTTGGCTTCCGGAATGGGTCCTAAGTTATCCTATCATTTGTCATACTATTTAGTACTCATATGTTCTACATGATCCTTATGCTGCACAATAATTAAAGACTAATTTCTGTTCAGGAGAAGGGTTACAACCCAGGTCCTTGTTTGGTTTAAGGGTTGTAACTTGACTTCCGAATTAGTTCCTAAGTCCACTTATTATTATCTTTCTATATAATTCTTACATGCTCACATGTTCAATTATCTCATAAGCTATACATGACTCCCTATGCCGGGTCACCATGCTCTTATGACCCGACTATCTCATAAGTTTACATGTTCAATTGCCTTTACATATTCTCAAGCTTCTGTTTACTTAACATGTCTACACTTTATATTATGTTGCATGATAATTACTTTATGCTCCAAGAGGCTTACTTATTGTCTTCTTTTGTTCGGGATAAGTGCATTGGTAGTGTACGAGTCTCGATCTGCTCTTACTCATTTGTATCACTAATTGTTGATGTTAGTGATTGCTGGTTTTAGTTCATAGTTTCGCTTCCTTTGTGGTACTTGCTATTGGGGTCTGACCCCACTGGTTTTGTTTGGCCAGATCTGATAGAGAAGCCCAGAGGATCTTCCGCACCATCTACTCGATGGTGACCATCCAGAGCACCAGAGTACCTGAGTGGGTTTCTTATTTTATTCTCCCACTTGATATGTACATTATTCTTTTGTGGCATTTAGCCTCCGAGCACGTGTTTAGCTCATGTTTTGGTCCTTAACCTTTAGCCTACGGGCATAAACATGATGTGCGTATTCTAGACTGCAGCTAGAGCTTATCATGTATGACTAATACTCTTGCTAGTTTCTCCATCTTGTACTACTAGCTTCATGATCATCCATGTATATATATGGTTTAGGACGCTTTACTATTGTATGTTTGATTATCATACTTCTTGCACTTGAATAATTGTCTGTGATTGAGATACTTAGGATTGCTTGACCTAGGATCGACTGTTGGCTTGTAGAAGTAATCCCCATGTCTTAACAGCTTATACATAATTTCATAGTACTGGTATACTTTGGTATTACGTAGCTAGCCTTGTCCGTCCCCACTTGCCAGTATTCTGGTTCTGGGGCGTGATAAGTATGCACGATGAATGACTAGGCCCTCGGGGTAACTATGACCACCCCCACACTAGCGACAATTTTTCCCTTGGGTCTTGTTCTTGAGACGCCATCAAAGAACAATTGCCAGATGGACTCTTCTATGATTGTGTTGGCTTCAAAAACCTCGTTTGGAATACCATCAAAGAATTTCAACATTTCTGATATGAGGTGTGCCGCCAGGAAATTGGCCAATGCTTGGCCTTTAACAGTCTTTTGCGGGAGAACACCATGTCGTATGGTGATAGCAAGATTACTCATGTAGCTAGCCGTGAGTTTAGCGCTCCCGGGTTAGTCATGAGAACTCTAAGGGAATTATCCCAAGAAATGATGTGGATTGTCTGCCTGCTATATAGTGGCAAGTTTTCTGTATAGCAAACACCAAAGCCAAACATTCCTTCCAAACGGGATTGTACCGGTGTTCGGCGCCAATCTTCATCCTACTGAGGTAGTAGATGGCTTGTTCATGGCCTGTATCACTTTTCTGAGCTAGCAGGGCACCAAGAGAATGGTCCATTACACAAACATAAAGCAAGAAGGGTCTTACCACGACTGGGGCCTCCAGAACTGGGGGATTCATGAGATATTTCTTGAAGTCGTTGAATGCTTGCTTTCATTCCTTGGTTCAGGCATAAGAACCTGTATACCCCCCCAAATTTTATGGGATTTTCTAACATATATTTCTAAACATTTAAGATTATTTTACTTTATTTCATTTTACGCATTTTCTTAAAATAAATTTACATAGCTAAAATTTTGTTAGTAGATTGCTATATTTTGTATAATAGTTTCTATACTTGGTACAAAATATTTATTATAATATTTTAGAAAATATTTGAGAATATTAGAATTATTTTTATTATTTTTATACATTATTAAATGACAAATATTTTACTATTTATTTTAATATATTGTTTAAATGATTAAATACAATAAAAAGGATTTTATTAACATATTTAGATATAGGTTATATACCAATTATTGGTATTTATTTTTACCGTAGCTTCTAGTATATAATATATATATATATATATATATATATATATATATATATATATATATATATATATATATATATATATATATATATATATATATATATATATATATATATATATATATATATATATTTGGTCCCAAAAAAATAATAAAGTTTCAAAGGCTACTATTCTCCAAGGGGGAACAGTACCTTTTAAAACCCGATCAGCCAGCCCGCGAGAGGAGAACCTCTCCTCTGGAAAAAGTCGAACAACACCAAATATTGATCGATTTGTTTCAAAAAAAAATTGGATGAATCCTCATCAAATTCTCCTCAATCTAAACCTAAAACCTAAACTTAGGATTGACCCCAACCCGAATCTAAATTGGATTTAAATTTCCTCGTATAAAAACCTCTTGAATTTCTTCTCGGCTGACAACACCTACAAAACAACTCATGATCGAAATCTCGCGAGCCCAGAGAGGTCCCCGAACCCCCGCACGTCATCCGAACCCCCTGCCGTCGCCGCAGCGCCGCTTGTACGCCGACGATCACCATTGCGAGACGCCGAACTGAGCATACTCTGTTCTGAAGATGCAACCGAGGTACACAGTTTCCCTTTTGAATTTCTTCATGCTCGTTAAGTCGTTTTTCGATCTGTAAAACCGTACGCATAGAAGACATGACCCCCAGAGATCCTTTCAACCACTTTTTAATTAGCTACACTAGATTGCTGGTAAAACCCCCTAAAAAATTGAAGAAATCCACAGCCTATATAGACAGCAATATAACAGTTTAAAGCGAGATGCTGTTTTTGGAAGGCCAATTTCTTTGAGGTGGTTAAATAATTTCAAAATCCATCTGAACAACATTATAGACAATATAAGCAAGAATAATACCCTTCAATTAGAATTATTTATTCTGTAATAAATCTCTAGTTAAACCAGTTTAAAAATTAATAAAAATTAGCATTTTAAAAACTTAAAAAATCATTGATACGACGTGCGCCCCAACAAACCGGACGACGTGGTCGCAACCCATGAGCATCGAAAGACGCGTATGGATGTTGTCGACGTATGGTATGTTGACCCAAACCAGATCGCAGTCAACCTAATTTAGATAATTAACAAACAGATATATGATATGATCTAATGCGACACATCAAGCTCAAGACATAACATCCCCTGATCGAGACAAGACGTCGTCTACAAGATTTGACTTTGCTAATGTACTTGGTCTCGAGTCTGTAATCTTTCATTTTATTGAGTCTAGGAATTATGTACGTTGAGTCACACTGAGTCCTCTCAACCCCTAGCAATACTTTCCCAAGCTCCAGTATATAAATAGACCAACTCCTATATCAAACCAAACCAACTTTTAACCATATAGAGCTTCTAGAGAGAGGAAGGCAAAATTCGGGCAAAACCCTGTCTAAGGCAGAGTTCGGGTAGAACTCTGTCTAAGGCAGAGTTCGGACCGAACTCTGCCCCCTGATTTTTAGCACCCTAATTTTTAGGGCCTGCTTGATACAAGATGTCCGACGTTCAAAATTTTGTATTCTTGGGACAGAATTTGGGCCGAACTCAGCCTCCCCAGAGTAGTATAAATAGAGCTTGAATTCTCTCATTTCAAATCATCTCTTACCTTTAAATATTCAAGCCTTCTAAGCTCTACTACTCCAAGCCTCATTCTTCCATATCTCCTAAGCCACAACTCTTCTTAGCCAAAGGTGCTCAGTATGATATCATCTAGAAGTTGTGTACAAGAGTGAAAGAAAAGTCACTTGAAAAATTCTAGGTTTCGCTTTCTGCGAAGTTGAAGTGTTCGAGCGCTTCAATCTAAAAGCTCGTGTTTTGTAAAGAAGTTTGCGTGCTCTTTGGACTAAAGTCACGTAGTGTACACTATTTCACAAATAGTCGATTTCAATCCTGAGCAAGAGTTCTCAGGTTTGGACTAGTCCTCCACGAGGGAAACCATGTTAAATTGTTATGTTTGCGTATGCTATTATGATTTCTCTTAAAATTTTGCATTACTAATCTGATTATATATTCTGTTGGTAGTTGCTTTTGGAAAAGGTATAGAGTTAATTTTTAATTGGTGATTATCGACACAAACTCTATTCACCCCCTCTAGAGTTGCCTACATGTTCTTCAATTGGTATCAGAGCAAGGACTCTATTGTTAGGCTTAACATCCTTAGAGTAGATCCTTGTTTATTTGTGTATAGCATCGTATTCCTCCTCCTCAGATAAAAAGGATTTTACTTCTAGTAGCATGGACAATCATGTTTCTTCTAAATGCAAGAAATGCTCCAAGTGGAAAGCTATGGCTAAACAATCCTTAAAGATTCTTGAGGACTTTCATTCTACAAATGAAGAACTTTCAGAAAAGGTCATTCATTTAGAAGAATCTAATGAGTTTTTGAGAAATGAAAACAATGATTTATTATCTAGACTTGACTCTCAAAACTTATCTTGTGTTTCTTTAAAGAGTTTGAATGATTCTTTAATTTTGAAAATCAAATTTCTTTCCTCATCATTAGAAGATCTTAAGCAAACACATGAGCTACATCATTTGTATGATACTTCTATTGAGTCTTTAAAGAAGCAAAATAATGATTTTATTTCTAAAATTTCTATATTTGAAAAAGAGAATTATACTTTAAAAACTAAATTTGATTCTCTTACTTGTATGCATGATAATTTGCTATTAGAACATGTTATTCCTAAGACCAAATCCATGCATGCTCACTCTAGAGATATTCATCATTCTAGCATGTCACATGTTCACAATCATGCTCATTCCAATAAATGTGTACACACTAGTATTAGGTGCTTCTATTGCTCTCGCATTGGATAAATGAGTTTAACTTGTCCTATTCGTGGGAGCTTTTCTACCAATGATAGAGTAAATAGTATACGAGTCCCTAAATCTAAAAAATATGGATCCCAGTTTATTTGGATACCAAAGTCTTTGCCTAATATTGTAGGTGGAGCAACTTGTATCGGGACATAGCACCGAGAAGCATGTTGGTGGTTGCAAAGCTCAAAGGACATCTTCCAAGTAATTGCACCAACACAAGTGTTGCCACTAGAGCCACTTTGGTAACATGCTAAATGATTCTCTTTAAATGGTTTATATTTATAGATCTAGCATATTTCTCTCGATGTCTTGCTACTAGATCATATTGATATTCTTCAGTTGCTTTTTATATAAATCAATGTGAGATATAATACTAGCATGCTTAGTTGATTTTCTTCTTATTTCTTTTATCTAGCGTGGCTAGTCACTTAGCATAAATAATTTATCACTTATTTTCTGTTAGTGTGACACATTTACATATGCATGCTCACTATTCTTTGTTTTTATTTATAAAGCATGCATATCACTCTAGTCCATAGGAACTTGATTCTTGAATTTTGATTTAAAGCTTGACTCTCCATCTATAAAGTTTTTAAGATAGCTAATTCTTACCGGTTTCTCTTTAATATGTCTTATTTTACATTAAATCAGTTTTTCTGAATATATGCACAAGCTTTTTATCACTTGATAAGTATATACCTATACTTCTTTTTAATCTTGTGATTGCATAATAAATTCATTATCGATTCTCATATTTTATTTATATATATATATATATATATATATATATATATATATATATATATATAGTTTTATCTATGCAATTCCAGCTGTTGATATTTATTCATTCAATACCTTTAAGTTAGAATATTGAGAGAAAATGTTTATTAGTGTCTTGTTCATAACTTTTATGGAAGTTCTTTTAAGGATTGCATGGCTTTGTACTTTAATTACTTGTTAAAATCATCGTACTTATTAAGTACACATTTTGTTATATATCTTCTATATATTTTTCTCCATAAGTGCATTATAAAAATGTTTGTTTTGAAACTATTCTTAGCAAATTTTGATGATCATTCTTTGATTATTATTTGGGTATTTACCTTTCTTATACTTAGGGTTTTTTGGATTTTGATGTTGTTTGATGATACTGCATATATTTCTTTAAATCTAAGTTCTTAAAAGTAAAGAACATTTTGGGAACAAGCTAAAAGGGACGTCCTTCTGTCATATATGTGTAAATAGCCTGAAGAGACACTGTGTACTTGTCTTCGGACTACCGCTAGCTGGGAATCGGCCCCTACAGCTAACCCAAAGTGATCAATGCTTTATAGACTTAAGATTTATTAAGGTCTACTTACAACTATTATCTAGTTCTGGATCCAATCTACTGTACCCGGTCTCCTAAGTTCCAGAATACATCATCTAGCCCTATATTTTGAGCTATAAATATTTTATTATTATTGCCTAATGATGTTTTTGTAGCACATGAGAATACATATAATTGATATATCATACTTCTCACGTCCTTAGCTACCATGGTTTGAGCTTATGTGTTGAGATTTTCCATTTCTAGATAATACACTTATTTTATAATGGCTATAATATTTCGCATTCTCTAAATCAACCTATTATTTCATTATCTTGGGTTAATCTCAATACTTGGCAAAGAGATTTGTTCTATTGTGTTTTCATGAAAATCTCTTTTGTCATTTACTTGATGAGAGTCTAATTCATTTACTTGCTATTTTATACTCTTATCCTTACTTAATAAAGAATATATAAATCTTTTTGATCATTCAAAATGTATTACCCTTATTGTGAACTCTATGCTTAAGCATGTATCTTTAGTGTTAGTGACTTAAGATTTAATGAGCACATTTATCCTGTTAATGGCCTACCTTATTAATCTTAATTAGTTATGTTGCTTGCTTGTTTATAATGTATTGTTAAGCTACATAACTTTTGTTCACTTTCACTCATCTGGCTATCTTCTTGAATTTCAATCTATATGTGATATACTAGTTTACAAAAATAAGATTTATGAATTGTCTTGATGAGATTTGTACTCTATTTTAGATACATATGTTTGGTCTCTAAAATTATTTTGACAAATTTTTTATTTAATCTTGTTTCCATTGAGGTTTGTGATTCATCGCTTTAACTTCCTTCCATACTAGTCATTGGTAAGCATCTCTTAAATTTCAATCGATTTATAAAATTTTATTATAAACATGGATTTGGGATTTTCTCTTGATGAGATTCGTTGGATCATGTTTACTTTTATTGATAAATGATCCTAATAGTTGACTAGTCCTATATTATCTAATTATTTGGTTATCAAGTTAATTTATTACTCGACTTTGACTACTCATGGATTATCACATATGCTCTTTGCTATTCGAACTTTATTAGTTTCTCATTTAGTATTAGCAAGGTTGGATTATTATCCGTTGAAGGATACATATGTGGAAAAATATACATAGTCCATGCAAAGCAGTAAATTGGTTTATCATTTCTTAATTAGATAATCATGGAGATGATATTTGAGTTTTATTTTTTTTATTTTTGAGCTATATTTTGACTCATGATTGTTTTAATTGACTTTATTCTTTTTCATCATGACATTTTTCTCAAAAGGTAACTTACATGGATCTATCATATTTAAATATGAGATTCTTCTATATAGGTTAGTGTATGTCATCTTTTAATTACATGTGCTAAAATGGAATATTCTTTTGATCTCTCATCTTTATTAGCTATAAAGTGGATATCTCTTCTTGACTAAAGATGACATTATTCGTTTTATGACGATTTTATAGCCTTATATGAATTGCGCAAAGGGAAGAAATCCATAGTCGATTTACCCCTAGATCTTGCAATTATATATTTTATGTTATAAGTGCTTTGGAACTAGATACACATATTTTAAAGGAGAGCAAATAAATTGGATCAATCCATTATTACCCATTAATATGTCGTATACCTAGTTCAACATGAACCCATATTCTCTTAAATTTTATATCTCATTGAGGTTATGATGTTTTTTTTATTTTAAAGGGTTTATGAGAGTGTATGCAATTATCTTTATTACATTATCTTTCTCTTATACGGGTTAAATATGTCATCTTGTTAATATTAACTTTCGTATCTTAACTTGATGACTATTGTGCCTTAATTGATTTGGCTTTTTGAGGACTTACTCAAAACTCATGATTTGTATCAATATTGGTACTACATTAAAGGGGAGGATTAAGTTGACTGAATTTCTCCTTCTCAAGTATTTTTTTCTCATTTATCTTCATGTTTTTCTAAAGGATATTCATATAGCATGATAAGGTAATTGAGTTCAAATGCATGATTTTTGGATAAGCAAATAGATTTACAAATAATAAGATCATTTTATATCAATTGCTCTATTTTACATTGATCATTCCTTTATTTTGTTCCACTATTTATTTGTGGACAATTGTGACTATCATAGTTTCATTGATCAAATTTTCAAGTTTATATATTTCAATATCTCAATTGGTATCTTTTTTCTTTGATATCTATTATTTACAATTATCTAATCCCTACAGCTTTTGACTAAAATTCTTTATTTCATAATTCTCTTCCAAAACTAGAGTAATATTTCGTATCATACTACGATTTTGTATTTCTTTCTTTGATTTCATGTTGGTAAACTATCTACTGAATATTATCAAATTCTTTTAGCTTTACCAACTATTTTGTGTTTTGACAAGCTCTTTTCAATTCGGTACTCTATATTTGGTATGTAGATTATATACTTATCTTTACAAACTTCTCCTATTGATCTTCATTTAGTATATATTGATCATGACTGTCTATGCCTTTCTTATGCCCTGATTCATTTACTTAAGATTGATTTTATTTTCTATCCTTTTACGGGGGAGCTTTACATTGTGTCCATTTTGCTAAGTGACAAAAGGGGCAGAAACATGTGATGTGATATATGTGATATTTTATGTGATCCTATATGCATATCTGTCATAAACTTATGTACAAGAACAGGAATATTACATTGCGGGGGAGCCATGACATATCTGTAAATTTCTTCCCTCCTCCAATATATGCCCAGGTATGAATATTGAGATATACAAATATCTTTTTGTCAATTATCAAAATGGGGGAAATTGTTGACCCAAACCGGATCACAGTCAACCTGATTTAGATAATTAAGAAACAGATATATAATATGATCTAATACGACACATCTAGCTCAAGACAGAACATCCCTGATCGAGACAAGACATCGTCTACAAGCTATGTCTTTGCTAATGTACTTGGTCTCGAGTCTATAATCTTTCATTTTATTGAGTCTAGGAATTACGTGCGTTGAGTCACACCGAGTCCTCTCAACCCCTAGCCATACATTCCCAAGCTCCACTATACAAATAGACCAACTCTTATATCAAAACAAACCAACTTATAGCCATATAGAGCTTCTGGCCAGAGGAAGGCAGAATTTGGGCAGAACTCTGTCTAAGGCAGATTTCGGGCAGAACTCTGTCTAAGGCAGAGTTCGGGCCGAACTCTGCCCCCTGATTTTCAGCACCCTAATTTTTAGGGCCTGCTTGATACAAGCTGTCCAACGTTCAAAATTTTGAATTCTTGGGACAGAATTCGGACCGAACTCTGCCTCCCCAGACTAGTATAAAAAGAGCTTGAATTCTCTCATTTCAAATTATCTTTTATATTCAAATATTCAAGCCTTCTAAGCTTTACTACTCCAAGCCTCATTCTTTCATATCCCCTAAGCCACAACTCTCCTTAGCCCAAGGTATTCAGTGCGATATCAGCTAGAAGTTGTGTGCAAGAGTGAAAGAAAAGTCACTTGGAAAATTCCAAGTTTCGCTTTCCGTGAAGTTGAAGTGTTCGAGCGCTTCGATCTAAAAGCTCGTGTTTCATAAAAAAGTTTGCGTGCTCTTCAGACTAGAGGCACGTAGTGTACACTATTTCATAAATAGTGGATTTCAATCTTGAGCAAAAGTTCTCAGTCCTGGACTAGTCCTCCATGAGGAAAACCATGCTAAATCGTTGTGTTTGCGTATGCTCTTCTGATCTCTCTTAAATTTCTGTATTACTACTCTGATTATATATTATGTCGGTAGTTGCTTATGGACTCGGTATAGAGTTAATTTTTAATTGGTGATTATCGACAAAAACTCTATTCACCCCCTCTAGAGTTGCCTATACGTTATTCACGGGATTCGATGAAACTCAATTTTGTTGCTTGTGCGCGACGAAATCTAGGCGTATCCGTCGAGATACCCCGTATCGGCCCTTTTGCAAACCAGCCGCTAACTTCATGCACGTTCGTCATCTCGAGATGAAACTTACTCCAACATGATCGTATCATTTTTTTTGGTCCTGTACGCCAAATTTGGTCCAATTCTGAGAAGGTCGACCGAATGCCTTTTGGCGGGCCCGCGACCCGATCCAACGGGCAAATTTGTGCACGGCCCACCGAAATCCAACTTTGGACATACGGTTTGGTTCATCTCGTCAATCAGACCTGTAGACCTATAGTTTGACGACTTTAGAGACCGTAGGTACTGGCAGGATTTTCGGTACAAAACGGGTCCAACGGTGGACATCATTTTGACCGAAAAATACGATTTTACCCCTGTATCTAGAATTAGACTTTTGGGCAGGCGTTTCAAGACATATATTTTATACCAAAAATGTTCATGATGTTTGTTTCAGCATCCGGGGACGTTCGTGGTAGTTGGCTTACATGCTTCGTTGTTCTGCCGATTCGAGATATTAGACTTTGTTATTTTTGTGCACCACCGTCAGGCAAGGTATCTTGCCATTTGTTGTCTATTTACTTTAGCTCATATTTCATGCATTCATTTATTATTTATTTTCTGCAAAATAAACTGTGATACATTATCATAAATAAATAAAATTATACTATCTTATTCTATTTACTGTACTTATTATTTTATACACATTAAACCTAGATTAAGGGACCACCATTCTGGTTGAGTTGCATTCATTGGCCTTGACACATTTTTGCCACGACATTGCGAGTCGCATATAGAACTCGGACTTGCGTGACTGGCTGGCCACCAGTTTGTATAGGTCGTGCGATAGGGTTAACCGCTAATAGTATGGCATAATAGTTTGACTTAGCAGTTATAGAGGTTATGTGTTGTGAAGGCAACATATAGGCATTGGATGGGGAGGACATTTCTTTAGCGTATGGGATACTATACACATCTCCTTTGTGACCGTGCGCTCCGCCGGAGATGTGGGTCGACGACCCGTTTATATTATTGTAGGCCACTGACGTTCGGGGAACGGTTATGCTTGAGGCCCTTGGTGTTTCAAGCGGGGACTATGTCGATCCTATTTTAGCCAGATAGCCCATGCGTTGGAGGTGTGTTCTTAACTTGCAATCACATAGAATGGTAGGCTACCCTATCCGTTAGGTATAGATACCTTTGGTTTGGGTACTTATATCTGATTACAGCTTGGAAAAGTAACTTATCGCGGACTAATTTGCCACACCTTGTCCTTGTTTGGTTGTAGGTATGGTTCACTGCTCCAATGAGAAGGTACTGAACCTTGTTGTGGTTTGGATACTATATACTGAATTCATGACATGGAAAGATACTTCATCGTGGATTAGGGTGCCATCTCTTGTCCATGTTTGGTTGGAGGGATGGTACGCTAATTCAATGGTGGAGTATTGGACCAGGATATGATCCGATTTGACTTATTATTACTGAGCAGTTTATATTCAGTTATATGGCATATTCTTTTTTTATCTTGTTATGTCCCTCTGAGGACCTGGTGATCTTTCCAGGTATAGATGTATAGGACTTTCTGTAGGAGTATGGCTCCGATCTAGACTCATCCTTCACGATCGAGCGAATCGTACCATCTGATCACAGCTGCCCCTATTGGGCCGAGGAGCCTATTTAGTTATCTTTTCCTTTATCTATTTTCTTGGTGGATGGACTCTATTTTCTTTTAGTTTATTTTAGAGCCGATAGAGGATTTATCTCCGCCTGGCCATCAACTATACTTTGGTATTTACTTCGATTCTTGGGGAACTATTTCTTTTATATTTTATTGTGGATGAGCTGTAGTTTTACCTGTGACTGCCTGTTATTATTTATTCATAATACAGCTTATATGTGTGTTCGAGACTTCCATATATTGGAGTATATCTCGTATACATACAGCTGGCATGCTACGTTCCTAGTCCTACGTATTTTAGGACTGGGGCGTTATAAAACCCCCTTCTTCTTTGGCATGGTGAAAGGTTAGCATCGTCCGAAAAGATATACTATGAATCTCCGAATATATGGCAAACGTCCTTGCAGGCCACGAAGTTCTCTAAGATTCTTCGGTGTAGCCATGTCAAGGATGGTCTTGGTCTTCTCAGGCTTAATATGAATGCCCTTCCTGTTATAATGAAGCCCAAGAACTTGTCATTGGAAACCCCGAGGAAAGCCTTGGTTGGGTTCATCCTCAGCTGATGTGCCCGCATCAAATCGAACACAATCTTTGGGTCCTCAATATGGTTGCCCTTACTTTGACTTTTGAAAGTGATGTCATCAACATAACATTCTACTGTCTTCCTAAGACATATATGTAATATGGTGCTCATAGCCCGTTGATATGTTGCCCCAGCATTCTTTAAATCGCAAGGCATTACTGTATAATAGTAGATTCCTTTTGCTGTTCGGAATAACGTATGCTTTTCTTCATTGGGGAACATTTTGATCTGGTTGTAGCCTGAGAATCTGTCAATGAAAGACATATGTTCGAGCTACATGTGTTTTCGATCATCACGTCGGTGATTAGGAGGGGAAATTCTTCTTTCGGACAAGCCGAATTGAGATTCCTGAAGTCTATACAGACCTGAATCTTTTCATTATTTTTGGTGACTGGAACAATGTTGGCTACCCAATTTTATGTTATTTCTCCCGGATGAAACCACTGGCTATAAGTTTATTCACATCAGTTTCAATGGTGTCTATGACATTGGGACGGAAGCGCTGATGTTGTTGTTTAACATGCTTAGCATCTGGCCGGATGTTGAGTTTGTGCATCGCGACTTGTGGGTCTAAACCCAGCATATCATCATAGCTCCAGGCGAAGACATCGATATAATCCCAAACAAGTTGTACCAAGGATTCATGGTCTCCTTTTGATAGACTTTTGTTGATCAAGATAGATTTGGACGAAGATTCATCTCCTAAGTTGATTTTCATGACCTCGTCTTCGGTGGGTCGTTCTCGTTGTTCGAAATGCAACTCCCGATGAGATCCTAGGCATTGATCCCAAGGTTCTTCTTTGAAGAATTTTGACGTCTAGTCTTCGTCCTCTATTGGAGGGTATGCAAAAGTCATATTGACGGACAATACCTTCCTAAAGACTTGGCCGATACTAGTATCGAAGTTCTAAGTAGAAGATTCGAACGAATAGGAGTGCATCTCGACTTCGGCATTTGAACCCTCCAGAGTTGTTGGGGGCGATACGTAGCCAAATCGTCGGCAAGTACAATTGCAAAAATCATGAGGTTTCCCTTTTTAGGTGGGAAGGTGTACCAGTAGGCGTCGACCTTTACCATAGTTTAAGCCTTTGTCGTTGTTCAAGTCATAGCCTATTTTTTGGATAATGTGTTTGGCTTGAGAAGTATAACGGTGGATTTTCATCTTTCCGTTCTCTGTCTCTGATTCGATTGGGGTAAGTTTTTGGTGACGTTCCACTCTACCGAAGATAATGGACTTCTCCTCCTTCTTTCTGGATGGAACCACAAAGAAAGGTCTTTAGGATGGGAGGACCCAGTTTACTATATTAGCGGGTGTTATCTGTGTTTGTAGTGAGCCTAAAGCGTTATCTAAAGTATATATGACATTCCAATGTACAACTCCAAGATAATTCAAAGATAACCCTTTATTGATAAAATATGAAATTTGGTCATTGGGGATTATATCATCCAGTGACGGTACATCAACGTGAGTAGCAATACATTTGTCTGACTCACCATCTACAACTGCTACAAGTGGAGGTTTTAGAGCTTTTCCCCATAGTTTGACGACTAGGCTGCCTGGATCCTTGTAGCTTGCCGATTCTCTCTTGATTGCGGCCGTGGGACTCTTTTTGGGAGTTTAACAACAAGTGGCTCTTCTGGCTTTCCATGAGGCTTGGCCGTGGCAGGCTCTTGAGTCCTCTTCAAAAGTTTGATCACTAGAGGAGCTGATGTCTTGGGAGCACGTCCCTTGAGACAAACCTTTAGGGGCTCATTAGAAGTAACCTTCGCCTCCGACTTATCGTCAACGTCAGCATGGTGTTCCCCCTGTTGGGCCAACTGGTAGAGATATACATCAACGTAGTAGACTTCGATCCCTTTGAAAGGATCAATATCAGCAAACTCTATTTTGACCCGTCCATTGCTGTCGACGTTCTTTATGCGTTGGTGAAGCGTGGACGGGACTATCATATACTCATATATCCAAGAACGGCCTAGCAAGACATTATAGAATACATCGACATTGATGACATAACATGTCACCTCTATATGCCAGTCGTCTATTTGACACTTCAGGCGAATCTTGCCCAGGGGGTTCCTTTTGCCGGTGTTGAAGTCGTTAATCATTGTGCTGGAAGCAGACAGGTGGTACATTGGTGTGCTCAGAGTCTGGAGGATGCTCTGAGGTATGATGCAGAGAGATGACCCTGGATTGATATGCATGTGATCCACCTTAATGGTGCCAATATAGCCTATATAGTACAGAGGTCTATTATGCCTGTTATTTTTTAGCAACATGTCTTACGGAGCGAAGGTGATGTTGGGGATAGTTTCGACCATACTATGACAATGTGGATAAGCTGCAGGATCTTCTTCAAGTTGCTGGACTTGGCTGAGGAAGGAGTCAGCATGTTGTAATGCCTCGCTCAGGGCATCCCGTGTCTCTTTGGAGGAAACAAAAAAGTTCAAAGAGCGACAACCTCATTGGAGTATGGACAAGTTGTGCCAATATATCGAAGTTGTATGGCTTGATTGCCCCCACTATAGAGTCTTTTCTCAGTGGTTTGTCGAAGCGAGTTTCCTTCTGCTTCTATTTATCCGTCACAGGGGACTGAGACAGGCCTGCTTCCAAGGTATCGGGTGCAGCGGTCGTGGCAGGCGGAGGTGACTCTTTCTCCGGAGCCTGGTTGCCTTTCCGCTGGTAGGATAGATCTGGCTGGGTTTTGCCAACCAGTGCCTTGTCGGTTATAGTGGAAACCATGCGACACAATTTAGACTTCTTTTCCTTGGCAGGACATGTCGTAGGTCGCATTTCGTCTAGAGCAAGATCAAGATGGATCCACATAACTTTGCCTCGCGACATTGTAAGTGGAACCAGGCCCTTGGCATTATCATAGACCGGTGGAAGGTTGACGACCTCCATTGTCGTCTTAGGAATTAGGACAACGTCGTCTTGGGCTTATATTGCCGGAAAGTAACCAAAATGAAGAGTCACCATATTTGCGGAAACAATCTTGTCCTCGTAGTCGAGTGACAGGACTTTGGCATCAATTCGCCTTTATATTTGCTTTTTTAATACGTAACAGTCATGTGTTGAATGGTGCACATATCGGTGGTAGTGGCAATACTTGGGATTGTCCACCTTGTCCACCTCGTCAGGATGCTTGGTGGCGGAAGTTGGAGCTTATCGCCCTTTATCAGCATATTGAAGAGCTCCAGCATGTCCTCGTCGTTGAAGGAATAATTTTTCTTCGGTCTTGGTACCTTCGTCGGTTGGTTCACTGAGACTGAACCCTTGGAGACGTCGACAGTTAGGGCTTGTTTTCCCTTTTCGCTCTGTTGGTGTTGGCAGAGTTGCTGTCGGATGTACATTTTCTTTTGTCGCACATAGCAGGGAAGTTTACCCCCCAGTAAATGCACCTCCCTGGCAGTCTTCTCGGCACTGTCGACAATGATAATAAATGTCGTACATTCTATGCACTAAGGGGATTTGTGCCAAAGCTTGATTATCAGGAGCATGCTCTTGCAGCATGAGTCCATCAAGACTAGCTCGGGAACACTAGAAGGTAATCTTAATGCTATTTGACGGAATCATTCGATGCAGGCACGAACTAGCTCCCTTTCTTTCTGGGCAATGTCCATGAGAGAGGACATTGTCATATCCATTCATCTCTCGTAAAATCAGAAGAGAAAAAGTTACTTGAATTGTCAAAGGACATAATGTAGTTGTCAGGGAGGCTGCAGAACCATTTGTATGACACCTCTTGTAATGCCCCAATAAAGAGATTCGTGAGTAGGGCGTCATCCTTTGGCAAATGCCCTATCATAGTGGCAAAGTACATCAAGAATTGACTGGAGGGCTATTTCTCGTCAAACAGAGTTAATGTCTATAGTTTATACTTAGAGGGTAAACCATATTGTTCCAATCATAAGGGTACGGTTGCCGGATCCTAAGTTTTTGGAGAGTCTCTCTCTTGTCTTTATCATCAAAGTGGGCCTGCAACTCCCTGAGAGCTTCATGTATGTCATCGGACATTGGCGGGGCAGATGATCGTGGAAGAGTATGGTTCTCAGTTATAGATGGGACTTGGGAGGGTGCGTTAGACTCTCCATTCATTTTCGGGTCCTGATTTGTTGGAGCATGGCCCTTGAGGGAACAAATCCTTGACTTCCAGGACCACTTGGGTCAAAGCTTGCATAGATTCACTCAACGTCTGGAGACCTGCTTCGAGTACCTCCATACATTGTTGATGGTTTGACCCTTAACTACTTCCGGTGTTGTCACCCGTGTCTTGTATATTGACTGTCACGACCCGCTCCCAAATAATCAAACATGAGTCGGACACGCCGAGCCTTCGTCGTTAGACACAACGAAGTAAGCTGTACCAATCTAGGGAAACTACAAGGCAATATGAATAAGTACAAATCACAGCATCTCTATAAACGATCCCAGAAATCCAAGTACAATATTCTATGACTATTACATTCATCCAGAAAGTAAAGTCTGAAGTCACTAATACAGTGAAAGTAAGGCATCTAAAGGGAAAGACAACTAGGCCTCCTCGGCCTCTAGGTCTAGTGCAACTCCAGCTGGCTCTATCACGTCAACTGGCTCACGGCTATAGTACGTGTCACATATCGCCTCCATCTCACCTGCAATATATCCAATCAGGAGCGGAGCAAAGTACAGTTCTAGGTAATGAACAAGAACATCCTAATATGAAATGAGTACAAGAGAGCATAAAATGGAAAGTACAGGAAAAGAACATTAAAGTAAAAGAATGTAAAGTACAATAAATAAAGTACAAGAATGTAAACCATGATCCTGAAGTACAAGACATGACATGTGCACAATATTTGAAATACAACTAGCCTATGTGACCGGCTGGGGTGAGTACAGGAGTACATGAATATCGGTACAGCTTAGGACCCGCGTGCACAGTACGAGGCCTAAGCTATCTACATGAATATCAGAACATGGGTTTGGTCACATAGCTAGTGTATTTCCCCTCCCCGACTAAAAGTTAGTACAAGACATGAAAGTACTAGAGTACAGTATATCGTGTCATGACGTGTCACAAGAAAAGTATAAGATATGTAAATAAACATGAACCATAAAATGTACTTGCTTTGCTCCGGGATAGTACGGGTAATGAATGGAGCTGGATGTCCTCCTGGTTTATTAAGTACAAGTTGGTTAATTTACAAATTAATAGTCACTAAACTAGCTTATCATAAACTAATTTAAGGTTACAACCTCAAATCATTCTGACCATCATTCTAGTACTAAAATTACTTAAGTTACATATCTTACCTAAAGAAATTATAAGATAATAAAAATAGTTTTTTTATTTATAAAATATTTCCATACTTTATATATAAGAACATTTATTACCAATTTGCTTTTAAGAAAATCAACTATAATGTGCAGTCACACTTCAACAAATGGACCAACTCTACTGTCATGAATCCAAACAATTGATACATTCAGTAAATAGAGTTACTTCAGTTTAAACTGAACTTATCTTCCCTGTAGATGACTTCAACACTCAGCTCAATTTATTAAATCAAAACTGTAGGCAAAGATTAAAAGAAAACACTAAATTACAGACTTGTA
The DNA here is from genome assembly GCA_029216955.1 of Iris pallida. Taxonomy (NCBI): domain Eukaryota; kingdom Viridiplantae; phylum Streptophyta; class Magnoliopsida; order Asparagales; family Iridaceae; genus Iris; species Iris pallida. The sequence goes on along the minus strand of JANAVB010006390.1, from coordinate 4,878,831 downwards.
TAGTCCAACACCCATCAGTTTCCTTTCTGGTGGTAATTGTCTGTACACAGATCAAGAACCAATACCACAGAAACGTTCTCAACTAGTGAACCCAACTTACGAAGCCACTCTCTAGCTATACTGTTCTTCAATGGTCATGTTGCAATCAAAAAACATAGAAGTATGCTCTAGTGCAAGAAGAACGAATTCATCACAACATTTAACCCAGCCTACACCAATCCACAATACTATAATTCAACTCAAATTCAAAATTCACAGAAAAGATCCTGAGCTGACAGAACCTAAACCAAGGGTTTACCGAAGTACACACTCAAAAGCTCTATAGAACACACACATAATCCATGAAAATAACAGCTATTTGTTGTTCAGAAAGAGAACCATTCAAGCAAAGCCATTCAACCCCCAAAATAACAGGAAAGATGAACTACGAATTATTACCAGTTTAGTCAAAAAATTGAATTTTGAATCTTAAACCAAATCAATTGTAAAACTCAAATCGAATGAAAAAAATATACAATTCAATATATAATGAGCTTCAAACACAAACCAACCAATTACACTTATTATACATTAACCATTAAGCCTGCACTCCTAGTCCCAGTTGCAACCGGTTGTACTGACAGCACTCAGAACCTGACTCACTATAATCAAGCATACGCGGACACGATATGGACAGAGTCTCGAACACGCACACAGGTCCGAACATCAAGCCGGCAATGCACACACGAACACCACACCTATCATGTCCTGGTCTTGGCCACACACACTTATTCAAAAACTCGAACACTCTATGCAACTATAACAGAGAGAAGTGTTTACCTGAAGAAGCGAATCCAACAGTGCTATGGATAAGGCTCAGACACAGTTCTTCATGTCCAAAGGAAGCGGAATCCTATAGCAGCATTCCACGAACAGGCATTATATCAAACGGAGAAGAGTTCTTCCTAGAAGAATTACCACTGCATCAAATTAATGAATGAAGGGATTCGAGTTACAATACTCACCGATCTTCTTTCCGTCGAATTGATCTCGAAACTCAACTCATCCGATCTTCTGTTCTACATCCTTTTGGTCATCCAAAACCAGAAAACCCTAAGAATTTCATGAAGCAATTTCTAGAGCATATGAGTGAAATTCTAGATCCGAAGTAAAGATCAAATAATTATCGACAGAGATCGGATCAGGGATCGAGCTGGTCCTAGGTTACTTAGGAAGAAGATGGAGTTGATTCTTTCATTCGATCCGAAATTTTGGAATGAGGATGAACATCTTGTATCGAAATCAAGGGAGTAAGAAAATAACGAAAGATTCAAGTACTCACCATGAGTCAGCTTCCAGATTAGGAAGGATACTGACACTGCAAACAAGGTTGAACGATCACCGGAGGAGACTATACGCCGTCGCTGCAACTCCCTTCGTCGCGTCGGTCCGATGTACTCAGGCGTCGGTGGAAGCTGCTGTCATGGCCGTCATCTCCGTCGAAATCACCACCGCAGATGGAACGGAAGAATTAGGGTTTGGCTCGGCTAAAATTAGGAAGGAAATTTTGGAAGAGATCCGAATGAAAATGACATTCTCTCCTACTACAGCATATAAACCAAAGAGTGCACATTTTGCACTCTAGCCCTTCCGCTTCCAAGGGATTTCAGAGCAGTCCCTCTACTCAATCAAATTTTTCAAAAACAACCCTTTTCTTTTTTGACAATTTACACTAAGTTCAGAAAAATCAGTTAGAAAGAAAGAGTGAGAGGTTACAAGTGGTGGGCCACAAGTCTGTTTGTTACAACAAACTTTCAAATTCAAATTCATGCTCCTAATTTCCATTCCTTCCAAAATATTCATAAAATTATTATTCAAAATGGTTTAAATCAACTTATTATTATTTAAAATTCTCGAAAGTAGAAAGGTGGAGTTACAAATCTCTCCCCCATAAAGGAATTTCGTCCTCGAAATTCGAAGGATGACAAAATTAAAAAATCACAATGAATGTGTCAAACACAAACCATTTTTTTTTAATTAAAAATTTCAAAAACAAGAGTACAATCAAGCAAATAAACTGGGAGAGCGCTTCCGTATTTCGTCCTCGCGCTCCCATGTGGACTCTCCCGGCGAGTGAAGTCTCCATGACTCGGACAAGTAGTATAGTCTGATTCCGCAGTTATTTCTCCCTCCGATCAAGGATCTCCACTGGCTGCTCCTCGTAGCTTAAGCTCGGACCCACCTCTAGCTCTGAGTAGTCCACCACATGGCAAGGATCTGGGATGTAGCGTCGAAGCTGGGACACGTAAAAAACGTCGCGTACTTCCTCCAAGCTAGCAGGAAGCGCTAGTCGATATGGCACCTTGCCAATCCACGTTGTCCCGTCGAAGGGTCCGTTGAATCTGGGACTGAGCTTCCCGCCTCTGCCAAAACGAATGATTCCTCTGGTTGGCGAGATCTTCAGAAATACTCTATCTCCAACTGCAAACTCCAGTGGACGTCTGCTGCTGTTCGTCTAGTGCTTCTACCAATCATGTGCAACTCTGAGACGCTCTCTGATCAGTCTGACCTTCTCAGCTGAATCTACCACCATCTTTGGCCCAAGCAAAGTCCTCTCACCAACATCGTCCCAAGATAAAGGTGTGCGACATCTCCGTCCATATAGTGCCTCGAACGGTGTCATCTCGATGCTAGCCTAATAACTGTTGTTATAGGCAAACTCCACAAGATGCAAGTGATCCTCCAACGATCTGCCGAAGTCATGTGCGTAAACCCGCAGCATGTCCTACAATGTCTGGATGGTCTTCTCGGACTGCCCGTCTGTCTGTGGATGGTAGGTGGTGATGAACTTCAACTATGAACCCAAGCTCAGCTGTAGACTCCTCCAGAAGTGTGATGTGAACCGGCTGTCTCTGTCTGAGACGATACTCACTGGCACTCCACGAATCTGCACAATCTGACGCATGTAAAGGTCTGTAAGATTCTCGGTCGACAGTCCTACCTTGAATGGAATAAAGTGAGCAAATTTCGTCAATATGTCCACGATAACCCAAATAGCATCCTTACCACCGGGCGTACACGGTAAACCAGAGACGAAGTCCATGGTTATGTGTTCCCACTTCCACTCCGGAATAGGTAAAGGCTGCAGTAATCCTGCTGGCCTCTGGCGCTCCGCCTTGACCTGCTGGCATACAAGACATTTAGAAACGAATCTGGCAACTTTTCGTTTCATCCCATTCCACCAAACATACTCACGCAGATCCTTATACATCTTGGTAGATCTAGGATGAATAGAATACTATGACTGGTGGGCCTCCTACATGATCTTCTCTCGTAAATCCTTAGGCACACACAACTGGTTTCTGTGCCTCAGGGATCCATCCTCTGTAATAGTGAAGTCGTCAAGCAATCCTGCCTCTTCCTGACCTCTGAGACATCGGATACCCTCATCTAGAAACTGAGCCTCCTTGATCTCTATCAGTCCTGACTGTATCTGCATGTGCATCAGCTGCCCTCGAACTTTCGAAAGAACAACCTCGATCCCCAGACTCTCAAGATCTTCTAGAAGATGTCGGTCCATAGTGAGGAACATAGCAACAGTATATCGACTAAGAGCATCTGCTACCACATTCTCCTTTCTAGGATGGTATTACAGATTGATGTCGAAATCCTTCATGAGTTCCAGCCATCTTCGTTGTCTCATGTTCATCTCATTCTGAGTCATGAAAATATACTTAGGCTTTTATGGTCCGTGAAGATATCCACTCTCTCTCCATACAGATAGTGATTCCACAGTTTCAAGACAAAAATGACTGCTGCAAGCTCCAAGTCATAAGTAAAATAATTCTTCTCATGAGGCCTCAACTGTCTAGAAGCATAAGCAATGACCTTATTGTTCTGTTCTAGCACACATCCCAAGCCCTTCCCCGATGCATCGCTGTAAATAATGAACCCTCGAGATCCTGATGGCAAAGCTAAAACTAGCGCTGTAGTGAGTCTTTTCTTCAATTCTTCAAATGCTGACTGGCAGGCGTCGCTCCAGATAAACTCCTCGTCCTTTCGCGTATGCTTCGTCATTGGCTCTGCTATCTTGGAAAAATCTTTCAGGAACTTCCGGTAGTATCCTGCTAGCCCCAGGAAACTATAAATCTCTGCTACTGACTTGGGAGGTGCCCATGCTTCCATGGCTTCAATATTCTTGGGATCTATAGAAAATCCATCTCCAGTCACCACATGCCCCAAGAACTCCACTCTGTCCAAGAAGAACTCGTACTTCGAGAGATTTTCGTATAGCTTCTTCTTCAGCAGAATCTCTAAAACAATCTGCAGGTGCTCCACATGCTCTTCCTTAGTCTTCGAATAGATCAAGATGTCGTCGATGAAGACTACGAGAAACTTGTCCAGATACTTGTGGAAGACCTTATTCATAAGGTTCATAAACACTGCTGGAGCATTGGTAAGTCCGTACGGCATCACCAAGAATTCATACTAGCCATAGCGGGTATTGAAATCTGTCTTCGGAATGTCCTCCTCCTGAACCTTCATCTGATGATACCCCAACCGAAGATCAATCTTCAAGAAAATTTTTGCCCCACTCAACTGATCAAACAGCTCAGCAATCCGTGGCAAGGGAAACTTATTCTTGATGGTGATGTTATTGAGTGTACGATAATCGATGCACATCCTAACAGTTTCATCCTTCTTCGACACGAAGAGTACCGGTGCTCTCCAGGGTGAAGCACTGGACTGAATAAAACCCTTACTTTCCAACTCATCTATCTGGGCCTTCAACTCTACAGCTTCTTTTGGGTTAATCTTGTAGTAGTGTTGGGACTTCGGCGCTGATCCGGGTACTAAGTCAATGGTGAACTCCACATCTCGATCTGGTGGCAATCCTGGCAACTCTTCGGGGAAGACGTCTAGAAACTCTATAATCAGCGGATGCGGCAACTCCTGGTCTTCTGCAACTGCTCCGAAGTAGACTCCCTCTGGCCTCTCTGCGATCCATCTGCTGATCTCGAACGGTGGAACTCCAGGCGGGCTAAAAATAACCTTCCCTTCATGGCAGTCTATTACAGCAAACTGCTCACTCAACTAGTCGATGCCGATGACTATGTCAAATCCAGGCAATGGTATCACTAGGAATCGAGCCCTGAGCTCCTTCCCAGCTATAATGATAGGGCAATCAACCATCTCACTAACTGGCACTACCCCTCCTTCTATCATAATCCGATACTTCCTCCTAGTAGGCTTAGGTGTGAAGCCGTGTCTACGCAGAAACTCATATGATACAAAGCTATGTGTGGCTCCAGAATCAAACAGTACAATGGCAGGAAATGAATATAAAAGGATAGAACCTATAATAACATCTGGAGCTGCCTCATCCTCCTTGTCACGACTCGATCCTAAATTATTGGGTCGAACCGGATCATGCCCAGCCTGCACCGTTGTGAGACGGCGGCAGTAAGCTGTTTTATATACAGGTATTCACAACAACATTTATACATTTGTCACAACTCGAATATATAGAAATTTTTGAAACTTTTAATATTCAATAAAGAGAAGTACAACTAGAAATGAAAGTACTGAAATAAAGTATTGAATTCAAATCAACAAACTCCAATACAATAAAACTAGATAACTAGAAAGCAACTAGCTAAACGTCGGCTCATCGGCCTCAGGTTCTGCATCCTCCAAGGGGGACTCTGGCAATACCACAGGATATAATACTGGATCATAGTAGCTATTGAACAATAGCTCAGCATCATCAACATCACCTATGGGAGGGGATCCAGTCAGGAAAGGAGCAAGTACGAGTACATAATCCGACATTCTAAATAATAATGGAAAGATGCAATTTTAAACAGTTGAAATTCTGTGAACAATATTTTCCAGCAATTTTCAGCAATTCAGTATTTGAAACAATGTGATTTGAATATGTAACGTCTATGACCGGCTTGGGTTGTACAATAGCATCCTAGCGACTTGATATGGCTTATCCCGTGTGTAAGAGGGGTAAGCTCGTACAATAACATTATGCATTATGAGGGGTATTAGTCATAAACGCTACATTATTCCTCCAATATCCCCACAATCAATATCAATCAATATTTGAACCCTAGGAGAGGGTTTCGTGTAGCAATGTGGTTTAAGCATGCAATCATGATAATTACTAAATAAAATGCAAGAAAACATAACCGTAACTTGCCTTTGTTTGTATGGTTGGATTGGGATGTCAGTGCCGGGAAGGAAGTCAAGTACGTACTCGAAGTTCTACAGTTGAGAATCCTGACTTATAATCATAGATGAGCCAAATCTAGGTGTGCTAGTTTTAATTTCTAGAAACAGACCATAATCAGGTTTTAAGTTATTTAATTAATCTAACAAAATCCGTCTAACGTCGTAAACTATATTAGTTATCAATTTACGGAATAACTGATTACTGATTTATTTGAGAAAATAGCAATTACACCTTAATTGGCAAAACTTTGTATTTTTTAATAATATATATAAAACTAAGTGGTCTTTTAAGTGAGAAAACATGAAGTTGTTTAAATTATTAGAAATTTTTATTCATTAACTTAATATGAGAAAATCTTATAAATTTTGTACAAAGTAATTAATACCCAATTATAATTTATACGTCTAGCTACGAAAATAACCAACCCAGAAAAGAAATAGAAAATCTGGCTACACAATACAGGGCCACAGAAAAATAACGGAAAACTTGGCTTATTCCCTTACAACAAATTAATTAATTTAATTTAAAAAAACCGAGACGAGCTCTAAATGCCGTGAAGCGGTCCAGTCAAGAGGCCGAAGCCCTGCACCCAAGGTACAAAATACCCAGTAACAAGTTTTAAAAATATAAATATAATTAAATATAACTTATGAAAATGGGGAGTCTCAGACTTGGTCATGCAATCTCACGTTGCTGGCTAACGCCTCAACGTACAGGAATTCCCTGTAACGTTTGCGTGTCGCCGAGGCTCATCCGACCGATACGGTCGTCGCCTGACGGGGATACAAAAAACAACCAACCAACACTTAAAACCAAATCAAAAACCAATGAAATAATTTTATAAACCATTTACAAAGGCAGGGGTTTTGGAAATAGGTTTTGCTTACTAAAATAATATTTTAAAAACATTTAAGAAAAATTGTGCAGCACCTCCTCTGTAACTAGGACGACCTAGCCACATAGGAGGTACCGATCCACACCCAAAATAACGTCCTTAACCTGGGAGTCAACCACAGCGCCAAAAAAGTGAAATAACCAACCAAAAACTAAGCCACATCAAACTAAATAATGTCCCATCTATGAGAATGAACATAACATACTAAATAGAGATTCAAACTAAAAATCAGCTAAGAAGAATAATTCACCCAAGGAAAATAAACAACAGAATATAAAGAATGATCCAAACTAAAGGATCAACTAACAAACTAAATAAGGATCCAACTAAAAAGAATGAACACACAGCAACGATTTATGTTCACTAAAAGAACTACGCCGCGACGTAACCAAAATGTATCCCCTAACGCAATTAAACTAAAGCTGATCCCCGGAACGTGGTCGGGACCACGTCATCATTGACTAAGCTACGAAAGGGACACAGGGACACGAGATTATACCTCAGTTGCTCGGCTAGAGCTCTCAGATGCAAGAAATAGAAAAAGAAATAATCTGTGCCGACTTAGAACAGTCCAGGAACACGCGGACAGCGAAAATCGGCTTGGAAAAGCGCACATGAGGCGCGGACAGCAGATCGGCTTGGGGCAGAGCGCTGCGGAACTCGGGACAGCGCTGGGGCGGAGCCGACAGGGCTCGGGGTCGGCCGAAAGCTCGGGATCACGCCGGGAAGGCGCTGGCCCGGCGGCAAGGTGGGACTCTGGGTCGCCGGGGAGGTGCTGGCCGGCGGGTGGCCACAAGGGACAACGCGCGGCGGTGCTCGGGTCGGAGGCGGGCGCCAGGATGTCGCGGACGGGCAGGGCGCGGCAAGTAGGCGGGCGCGCGGGCGGCGCTCGGGTCAGCGGCAGGCGCCGGGAGGTCGAGGACGGGCAGGACGCGGCCGGGAGGCGGGCGCTTGGGCACAGAAGGTCGCTGGGTTGGGCAGCCACGGGGAACGGCCGAGCGGAGAATTGGAGAAAGGGAAGGGGAGTAAAAGAAAGTGTTGTGGTTTGTAGGTGTAGTGGTGGTTTGAGGGAATGATGGTAGTGGTGGGTTAATAAAGAAGAGGAAGAAAAAGTGAAGGGAGAGGAGTGATCAGAGGAGAAATGGGGGCGGGCGGCCTGGTCGTGAGGAGACCAGGTCATAGGGGGTTAGGGATTTTAGGAATATTATTTTTTTTACTCCTTATTAAACCAACCATATGATTGTATATATATTTATAATTTCAGGTTTCAATAGAAAACCCAAGGGTGGGTTCAGAAAACGGAATCTGATGTTCGGACTCGGGGTCGGACCCCGGGCACGGGATCGGGACAGGCCACAAACAAAATCTAATAATTAATTTTAAAATATTGTTTTCCTGATCCAACTATAATAATTATAATAATAATAATAACCTAATCTAAACTAATAACCCTAATTAATCTAAATATCCAATAATTAATCTAAATCCAGAAAGCGGGTTTCACAACCTTTCCTCCTTAGAAAATTTTGTCCTCAAATTTTCAAAGATAAGGGCCGGGGTACAATCAAAATCACTTAACCCTAATCAAACATGGAATTTAAATCATCAGCCGCGATCGAATTCTAGTCATGATTACTGGTTAAGATGATAAAAGTATAGACATGATCAAAATTATCTAGATATGATCTGGAATAGAGTTAGAATATTGTTGTGATTGAAATCATTTTTAGGTACGAGAAAATCTAGGTACAAATATGATCATAAAATAGGAGAAAATCAAATTAGGTCTCGTAAAACAGAAAAGGCAAGAAAGAAACGAATGTCAACCATTTATTGAGAATACAGAAAGTAATGGAATATTTTGAGATGAGGGACTTAAATTTCAAATCAAATTGGAATGGGGTACAAGAGTTTGTGACTTAGGAAAGATAAAAAGTTGTTAGATGGTAGGATAGCAAAGATGATTAGAATAATATAACTATTATAGGAATGTAATCGAGTAACCACTGAGGGCCGAGTGATGATCAAAGGGAATAGAAAGAATATCGTTTCACTATTTCAACGGTCAGAAGATAAGATATACAGGAAAAAGACTTACAAGTTAACTATCTTATTAATACCATGCAAAACCAATCTCTAACTAGCTGAACTTTCGGTATCTACATAAAACTAAGACATGTGTCAAGGTATTAAAACAAAATATATATCTGGAATCATAAATTACCTAAATCAATTTCTCATCCATCGTTGTATGCCAATGGTCTGATATCAATTCCTCTTTGCTTATTTCTTCTCTAGAACCTTTCATTCCATTGCTCGTGTTATTCTTCCATGGCTATATCCGTCCCTTCTAGGTATAGTAGTCATCTAACCATAAAAGTTGATACTCGTCAAGTGTTTCTTTACTTGATCATTATATTCACATGTTTATATATATTATCCAAATTCACTTCCTCCATGGGAGAACATTACCAAATCCTATACTTTCCTCGCTAACTCTACCTACGTCTTCCTTTATCTTCAATAAGTCTTCCTTTAAGCATAAAATTCAAAATTGTCAAATACCATCATCTTTGAATGAGGTTTAGACGCTAGCGAGCACTACTAACGATTTTATTCCAAATAAGTCACAAGCTAGGTATACCACTCCCTCAAGGCTAGCTTACTCAAGGTATTCCTCTACCTTTTCTACCCTTTAGCTATCTAATATTAATCCCAAGGATCCCTTACAAGGAATGAGATAAGTAACAATCTATGTTTCCTCCGTATATAGCTATCAACTATATACATATGGACATCCACAAGATGTATATCAACTATATAATATATAAAGCTAACCAAAACTATCTACAGCTTCCAAAATATGTAACTAAAAATAATAATAATAATAAATAAATAAATGGATAAATAAATATAAAAATATATATATGCAACGTACTAAAGTTAAAACAGGAAAGCGATTGAGCCAATAGAGATTGATATGGTCCTAATAAGCTCTAGGAAAAATCAAGTACAATTTTATAGAAAATTGATCCTTTATGGCTGTGATAAGAGATTTCTGAAAATCGAAAGCCGCTAGAAATACAAATCCGCTAATCAGACAACAGTCAGAATAATTTGATGGTGCAGAAAAGACAACCATATTATGGATATAGTCTTAATAATATTCAAAAACCCAGATATATCCGAAGTCACTTTGCCTCAAATTTATGCCTCGCCAGAGTGCACCTGACTGCAGTAAAATTTTGGCTCCATAACTTGAATAGTAATAGGTTTTCGAGTAGTCTATCAACATTATCCCTTTCCTGGCTGAACAACATAGGAGACAAATTTGATGCATTTTAGGATGTAGTCTCAATAATATCCAAAAACTTATCAACACCTGAATCACTTCAACTTAGAGTCTATATCCCGCTAGTGCGCAACTGGCTGTAGTATACTCGTAGTTTCTATAATTCAAATAGGTGGTTGCGACGCATATGTGCGAAGCCGTATTAGGTCACTGAATATTTTCTTAACTTTGTCCATGGAAATTTCAAAGGCATAATTCAACAACTCAAAAAGTTTTTCAATGACTAAAGGAAATTCAATATTAGGATGGAATCAATTCTCTGACCGTTCGTGCTTCATGATACTCAAGCGTTGAGTTTAAAAGCTTTCTAGGCCTTAAATTGATCAAGAAGTTGCCTAGGGAGAGCAAGGTTTCGAGTTGAGTGGAAGAAATCAACAAATAAAAAATATTTTCGGTAGTTGGAATGACTTAGGAAATATCAATTCATATTAGAATTATTTTTTCAAAAAATAGTTCCCTTGGGAGATATGTGAACCAGCTAAGTTGAACCAATTCTTTGGTAACAATTAACCTTGGAGCTTTATGGTTCCAAAAAGAATTCGGTTCGAAATTGGTTCTGAGAAAGTCAATTGAAAATAAGGTCAAGAGAAATGGTTGGATACACTAGTCGTAGAAATACTTTGGGTAGATAAGAGTTTATTAGGTTTGCTATAGAAGAATTTGAAACTCTAAATAGCGAATGGATCTAGATTCCAAATAAAGATAGAGGAGTAAGATTTGATCAACAAATGGAGAAGTTGGAAATAGGTTTGCTAAAGAAGGAGATTGAAGAAAAAAAAATCTAATCTTAATCCAAAAACGGCAAAAGAGAATAGATCCTAAAGTATGCTAGAATCTGATAAAGATATGGAAGAAAATAATCCCGAAAGCCATGGGACACTAAAATATACCAAAAATCTAGAAAATAAAATAGGCAGTAAAACATACCATCATACAATCGACCTAATCTAGATAAGGTTTAGGTACAAACGTAAGCAAGGTGACCTACAAAACTATAAGCAAGCAAAAATAAATATTTTAAAATAAATAAATTTTGGCCCTATATTGTAACATGGTGAATATAGTAGACTCTCTGTTCACCATGTATATTATATATATATATATATATATATATATATATATATATATAAATATATATATATATAATACCTAGGTATTCCAAAAATCTATTCTTCCAATTCTTAATCACCAATATATCCTTGATAAATACCGCCTTACAAACATTCTCATTAAGGTTACAATTTTCAGAATTTGTATCGTAGGGGAGACATGACTTTAGGAAAGATATTGGCCAGAAATAAGTGTAATCAAGGGTAATATGTTATGCTTCGGTAGGTATCATCTGGTGCTAATCAATATTTCTAGGTTTCATTAGCTCTTCTGGTCCTGGTCTGGTTCGAGCAGCCTCCCGCTGCTTAATCTACTACTACGACTCGCTTGTCATATTTTCTTGCATCATGCATAGAAAACAAGATCTTGCTAGTACCGACTGATAGGCATAGGCCAGGTTGTCTTCATAGTCTGGCAAGATTAGGGGCAAAAATAAACAAGATAACCTACCGTTCTATGAGCAAGCAAAAATAGTTACTTATATATAGATAATTCGGTCCTATGTTGTGACAAATCAATATTCTAGTGTTCTAGTTATTTCTAGGTATGTTCACTTAAGTTGTTGATTGACCTGCATGGACCACCACTAAAAATATGTCACGACCCGATCCCAAATTATTGGGTCGAACCGGATCATGCCCAGCCTGCACCGTTGTGAGACGGTGGTAGTAAGCTGTTCTATATGCAGGTATTCACAACAACATTTATACATTTGTCAGAACTCGAATATACGAAAATTTTTGAAACTTTTAATATTCAACAAAGAGAAGTACAACTAGAAATGAAAGTACTGAAATAAAGTACTGAATTCAAATCAACAAACTCCAATACAATAAAACTAGATAACTAGAAAGCAACTAGCTAAACGGTCGGCTCATCGGCCTCAGGTTCTATATCCTCCAAGGAGGACTCTGGCAACACCACAAGATATAATACTGGATCATAGTTGCTATTGAACAATAGCTCAGCATCATCAACATCACCTATGGGGGGATCCAGTCAGGAAAGGTACAAGTACGAGTATATAATCCGACATTCTAAATAATAATGGAAAGTTGCAATTTTAAACAGTTGAAATTCTTTGAACAATATTTTCCAGCAATTTTTAGCAATTCAGTATTTGAAACAATGTGATTTGAATATGTAACGTCTATGACCGGCTTGGGTTGTACAATAGCATCCTAGCGACGCGATACGGCTTATCCCCGTGTGTTAGAGGGATAAGCTCGTACAATAACAATATACAATATGAGGGATATTGGTCATAAATGCTACACTATTCTCCTAATATCCCCACAATCAATATCAATCAATATTTGAACCCTAGGAGAGGGTTCCGTGTAGCAATGTGGTTTAAGCATGCAATCATGACAATTACTAAATAAAATGCAAGAAAACATAACTGTAACTTGCCTTTGTTTGTATGACTGGATTCGGATGTCAGTGCCGGGAAGGAAGTCAAGTACGTCCTCGAAGTTCTACAGTTGAGAATCCTGACTTAGAATCATAGATGAGCCAAATCTAGGTGTGCTAGTTGCAATTTCTAGAAACAGACCCTAGTCAGGTTTTAAGTTATTTAATTAATCTAATGAAATCCGTCTAAAGTCGTAAACTATATTGGTTATAAATTTACGGAATAACCGATTACTGATTTATTGGAGAAAATAGCAATTACACCTTAATTGGCAAAACTTTGTATTTTTTAATAATATATATAAAACTAAGTGGTATTTTAAGTGTGAAAACATGAAGTTGTTTAAATTATTAGAAATCTTTATTCATTAAATTAATATAAGAAAATCTTATTAATTTTGTACAAAGTAATTAATACCAAATTATAATTTATACGTCTAGCTACGCAAATAACCAACCCAGAAAAGAAATAGAAAATCTAGCTACACAATACAGGGCCACAGAAAAATAAAAGAAAACTGGGCTTATGCCCTTACAACAAATTAATTAATTTAATTTTAAAAAAACTGAGGCGAGCTCTGAATGTCGTGAAGCGGTCCAGTCATGAGGTCGAAGCCCTGCACCCAAGGTACAAAATATCCAGTAACAAGTTCTAAAAATATAAATATAATTAAATATAACTTATAAAAATAGGGCGTCTCAGACTTGGTCATGCAATCTCACGTTGCTGGCTAACGCCTCAATGTACAGGAATTCCCTGCAATGTTTGCGTTTCGTCGAGGCTCATCCGACCGATACGATCGTTGCCTGACGGGGATACAGAAAACTAACCAACCAACACTTAAAACCAAATAAAAAACCAATGAAATAATTTTATAAACCATTTGCAAAGGCCGGGGTTTTGGAAATAGGTTTTGTTTACTAAAATAATATTTTAAAAATATTTAAGAAAAATTGTACAACACCTTCTCTGTAACTAGGACGACCTAGCCACATAGGCGGTACCGATCCACACCCAAAATAACGTCCCTAACCAGGGAGTCAACCACAGCGCCAAAGAAGCAAAATAACCCACCAAAAACTAAGCCACAACAAACTAAATAATGTTCCATCTATGAGAATGAACATAACATACTAAATAGAGGTTCAAAATAAAAATCAGCTAAGAAGAATAATTCACCCAAGGAAAATAAACCACAGAATATAAAGAATGATCCAAACTAAAGGATCAACTAACAAACTAAATAAGGATCCAACCAAAAAGAATGCACACACAGCACCGTTTTATGTTCACCAAAAGAACTACGCCGCGATGTTACCAAAATGTATCCCCTAACACAATTAAACTAAAGCCGATCCCTGGAATGGGGTCGGGACCACATCATCATTGACTAAGCTACGGGAGGGACACAGGGACACGTGATTATACCTCAGTTGCTCGGCTAGAGCTCTCAGATGCAAGAAATAGAAAAAAAATAATCCGTGCAGACTTAGAATAATCCAGGAACACGTGGACAGCAAAAATTGGCTCGAAAAAGCGCACAGGAGGCGCGGACAGCAGATCGGCTTGGGACAGAGCGCTGCGGAACTCGGGAAAGCGCTGGGGCGGAGCCGACAGGGCTCGGGGTCGGCCGAAAGCTCGGGGTCACGTCGGGAAGGCGCTGGCCGGGCGGGACGACGGGACTCGGGGTCGTCGGGGAGGTGCTAGACGGCGGGCGGCCACAGGGGACAACGCGCGGCGGGCTCGGGTCGGAGGCGAGCGTCGGAAGGTCGCGGACGGGAAGGACGCGGCCGGGAGGCGGGCGCGCGGGCGGCGCTCCGGTCAGAGGCGGGCGCCGGAGGTCGCAGACGGGCAGGGTGCGGCCGGGAGGCGGGCACATGGGCACAGGAGGTCGTTGGGTTGGGCGGACACGGGGAACAGCCGAGCGAAGAATTAGGGAAAGGGAAGGGGAGTAAAAATAGCGTTATTGTTTGTAGGAGTAGTGGTGGTTTGAGGGAATGATGGTAGTGGTGGGTTAATAAAGAAGGGGAAGAAAAAGTGTAGGGAGAGGAGTGATCAGAGGAGAAATGGGATCGGGCGGCCTGGTCGTGGGAAGACCAGGTCATAGGGGGTTTGGGATTTTAGGATTATTATTATTTTTTTATACTCCTTATTAAACCAACCATATGCTTGTTTATATATATATTTATAATTTCAGGTTTTAATAGAAAAATGGGTGGGTTCAGATAACAGGATCTGATGTTCGGACTTGGGGTCGGACCCCGGGCACGGGATCGGGACAGGCCACAAACAAAATCCAATAATTAATTTTAAAAATAGTGTTTTCCTGATCCGACTATAATAATTATAATAATAATAATTACCTAATCTAAACTAATAACCCTAATTAATCTAAATATCTAATAATTAATCTAAATCCAGAAAGCGGGTTTCACACTCCTCAACTACGGCTATGACGTAAGTATGTCTCTGCTGTGGTGGTCCTCTCTGCTGCTGATGCTGCGTAAAATACAGCTGTTGAGTAGGTAAATCCTGAACCCTCTGTGGCACAGCTGGTGTCACGACCCGCACCCTAGAGTAAGGGCACGAAAAGTGGGTACGTCCAGCCTACGCCGCAGTGTCGGCGGTAGAACGCTGTCCTAGGTCAATCATCTAACAATATATAAGGTACCTGTACAGTATATACACTCCGAATGGAGATGATATAACAGAATATAGTCTCAATCACATCTAAGGCAGAAATCGATAAGATAGATAGATATAAACGAATCCACACAAGAGATACAATAGAAAGAAGTCTAAGTGTCTATGATAACATCTCCATAAACATCAAGTTAAAACAAACTCCTATTATATACAATAATGTATCAATGAGAAGACAAGGTAAGAGTCTAAGCTAGCAGTCTAAACCACTGGTGGCAGATCCTCTACTGTAAGTGGGTCCAAGTCACAAGTGTTGTCTATAGCTGCACCATAATAGGTAGACACCAGAGCCTCATCATCCTCTGTAAAATTTCCAACAGGTCCAGTCAGGACAGGAGCGAGCACATTACATCTCAAGCAGATCATAACAGGTTAGAAAATATAAACATGCAAGAGAGTACGGTACATGAAACTGAAAGAATGTACATGATGTAATAGAGAGAACTGTAATGGAAATATCTACTATAAGAAGAGAACTATCAGTGACTAGTGATTTAGAGTACAAAGTCAACATGTGAACGGATGGATTTGTACATAAATATACTAAAAAGGCGCACATGGTTATACTACTTTGGAATTGTTCACGTGACTATTTATACTCCTCCATACCCCAATCAATACACAAGGATCCAGACATGTTATGTTACGCACATAATTTTCACATGAAAGCCCATAAATGGGTGCACATGAAGTATACTTGAGGGCTCATAAATGAGTGCACATGAATTTTACAAGAAGGCCCATAAATGGGTGCACATGAAGATAGGTTATACATGAAGTACACAAAAAACATGATCGAACAAGAGAGCACATAAGAGTATACGAGCGTGCATGAACGAGCATGAAGCACATGAGAAATATGAATAACATGAGAGCAAGGAATAATGATGTACATAAAACACATGACATGAAGTATCCGATGCTCCCGAGGGGGATAATATCTCATGTAGGGATCCATATAGTACCAATCCGTGATAATATCGTGACAGCATCAAATAAGGTAATATAGAGCAGGAATATAATCCTAAGCAAGTTATGAAATGATTAGAGAATGTACTCACCTGGTATCTTGAATATCTGAAAAGAATATACTGTCCGAGGAGTGGTTTCTGGCTCTTATAGAACAGTACAAGTCACTACATGTCCAAAATAGTAAAATAGACTGCTACAATGTATCGACATGTTATCTAGGTCAAGCTAGACTAAAGTCAACACTTGGTCAACTCTAGTCAACCACACTAGTCAAACTAGGTCAACTAGGTCAAGTCCTAGCCCAAACAAGTCTAACAAGTCTCACTAGGCCTAACCAAGCCTAGGCTAGCACTCACACAATCACAAGGCAATGTGAACCACAACAATACATAATATAAAATAGATACTATATATAAATACATACCTTCATACATACATGTATATCCATATTACATACATATTTATATATATAGGCATATGTTACATCATGCATATTTACATAGTTACATAGATATATACATTCATGCACATTTACATACATACTTTTATACATTATATATGTTAACATTCATTACAATGCATTATATTTTACTTATGCCTTTGATTCATTCATTCATTCAGATATGATATTCATTCATGCATTTATACATTCCTTCATTCATGTTATCACTATATACATACTTGATTCATGTATCCACACATACATACATGGATACACAACATAGATGTATACATTCATACATGCTTATATTGCATACATGCATACATACATATCATGTATACATACATACATGCATATATACATACATATCATATATGCAAACTTGTATTCATTCATTCACCTATACACACATACATAGATGCATATATACATATTTGAATACCTTATGTACTTGCATACATTATATTCATATATGCATACTCTATATTATATTACATTTATTCCTGTATACATGTATACATATAATATACGCATACAAACTCATATATTTAACTCAAAATATATGTAAATACATACATTACATTGATTGCATTCCTACATGCTTGCATTCAACCATATATATACATTAATGTAAAGAGGATACATATCATATATATATGTCATTTCATTCATCTAACATATCATGCATTATATACTCTACATTCATTTAATATCCATACAACATAGGCTCATAGGTTACACAAAATGTCTATGTCGTATAGTCACTCTTCTACTTAAAACAAATACTGTACCAATTGGGCCTTCACTAAATTCTAGGATTAAAGTATGTCGTAGCCCTTCGTGTTAGCTTTCTGAAACTTCAAACGGATTGTATTTTCGTGTCCGGAAGCTCCCGGAATCGCGAAAACATTGAAACGCGTTTGTCTTTCGGACAGCTGACACTCAAATAATTTTACAAAAAGTTCCAGAACGATTTTGGCTTAGTAAAATATATATTTGGAAAGCTAACTTCGATACGCTTCATTTAAAAAAAAAGGAGATTAAATGGAGTTCTAAGCTAAAAGTTATGACATTTCTTAGTTGCTCTGGTTAATAAAAACGTGGATGAATATTATGACGAATTTGAGTTGTTTTAGACAAAACAAACACATGTAGGCCGAGATACTTGGATACCAACATAGGTATGCAAATGAAACTCATTCTAACCATCCTAACTAAGATCAATCCCCTCTCTAACCATTCTAAAACTGAATTTAAATATCTATTTAACTATTATCATACATACATACGCATGGGATGTCCTAATTTGGGATCTATCAAGTAGGATACAAGACACATATCTAAAATCCTCAAGAGAGCTCCAAATGGCCTCAAATTTGAATTTAAAGGGAACACATGCATGAGGATGGATCCTACGGATTTAAAACTAATTTATATTCAAAGAAAATCAATTTAGAGGATGGGTTTTACCTATTGGGAGTGGAATCCCAATGAAACCCTTTAGGACACGGCTCCGATACGAAGATCCCTCAAAGTGGACACTCCTCCTTGTACTTCTCTTCCAATCCTTAGTAGCACCCTTCCCTTGGAGAATGGGAATGATTGAGGGAAGATTTGGTGAAGGAATGATTTGATTTGGAGATCAAATCAAAGGGAAGGCTCTTTAAAATTAGGGAAGAACAAAAGGAAAATAAAAGAGGAAAGATTGTAATAAATGAAATGAATCATTCTCCCCTAAAGGTGGCTACCATAAAGTGTCCATTAGGGCTAATGGGAAATGTTCTAATTGTCCCTCTCTAGTCTCATATGGTTATGTCTAGACAAGGTTCAAGTTTGGGGTCAAAGGATCTAGTTTTGAGTCTCTAACTTAACCATTCTAACATGATAAAAATTAGTCTAACTAACTAAATTAAATGTTGGGTTTTGTGGGCCATGCTTAACTTAATATTGGGTCCCATCTAGAGTTTAAGCTGCCCGGGTCACAATACAAGTCAGAACGAGACGAAACTCAAACCCGACTAAGAAAATCCAATAAAAACAATATTAAAAATATAAAATTTTCCTAAAATATTAAAATATAAAAAATGACCAAAATCATAATACATCAATTTAAATATTATTAAAATAATCTAAAATTCATCAATTAATCAAAATCCCAAATAATTCAAAAGTCACAAAATGACCAAAATACCCGCAAGCTAAAATGTGGTAGTGACAAATCTACCCTCCTTAAAATAATTTCGTCTTTGAAATTAAAAGACGAAACTAAACTGATGAGAAGGATAGACAATCATACCTCAAGGTCCAAAAAGATATGGGTATCGCTCGCGCATCTCATCATCCCGCTCCCAGGTAGACCCTCCTGAAGAATGATGCCTCCATGCGACGCGAACCAAGGGTATCACCTAGTTTTTTAGTACCTTCTCTCGGCGATCCAGAATCTCCACTGGCTGCTCTGGAAAACTGAGAGTAGATCCCACCTCAATCTCCGAATGGTCAAGTATATGGCTAGTGTCACCCACATACCGTCTCAACTGTGACACGTGGAATATGTTGTGGACACCCACTAGTTCAGGTGGCAAGTCTAGCCTATATGCCACGTCACTGACTCTCCCGCTAATCACGAAGGGTCCGATGAAGCGCGGACTAAGCTTCCCACCTCCACCAAAACGTATGGTACCACGAGTCGGAGATATCCTCAGAAAACCATGTTTCCGACCTAACACAAACAAGGTCTCAAGTTACTAAATAATCAAACATGATCAACAAACATAATAACAACCTACTTCTAATCCTATCTCCAGTCAAACTAAGTCAAACATTGTCAATGGTCAACTATTGGTCATCAACTAGTCAATTTGTCAACATCCAAGTACTTGGTCAACAATTGGTCAACTTCTTAGGATTTTACCTATGCTAGCTATCTAGGTGTTGGCAACTAGAATTAGCAAAAGGAAAAACCCTATAATAGAGTAACTCTTAACTTCCCAATCCTATCAAGTCACCCATAACTAAATACATATAAGCTAAGCACACAAATCCCAATACCACATATACATAAGCTCAAGGACAACAACCCGTCACATATATCCTAAGTATATCATCTATATATATATATATATATATATATATATATATATATATATATATATATATATATATAACTAATCATCAAAGGGTTAAAGTAGACTAAACTTATAAGGGACTGTACAAATACTTGGAAATTAGGCTAAGGATGAATGGTCTGAATCATCAAAGAAGGCAAAAGGGAATGATGCTAAGTATACTGAAATTATAAGCAAAAGGACAGGACATTAGGGTCCACTTGTAAAGTTAGAGTGAAAGGAACCTACAAGGTAACTGAAACATGCCCTTAGATCAAACCTGGCCTCTCCTCTCTATCTGGACTGAACACCTACAAAACTACATACATGATAGTGGTCTGAAGGAAGTGAACCAAACTGGTGTGGAGGGAATGCAATATGCAGTATACTGCAAATTAGTGCAGGCTACATACCAAATCAAAATACATTACATATATACAAGCTATATATATTTAACTCTCATCACTCCAACTCTACTCAAGTCTGATAACACCCACTCCCTACCACATGCCTATCACTCCAATGAAGGGGTCAGATACTGTAGGGTATGTTTCGACAGAACAGTGGTATAGCATAGCTGCACATGAAGATGCAGAACAACCATATGTAGGACAATGATAGGTAGGACACGTACATATGGAAAATGAACTAACGCTCAGGTAGAGGCTTTTGGAAGACCGAACCATCAATGAAAAGGAAGGTTTGGACATGTATCTGGACAGATGGGCTAAACAGGTATCATCTGTATCTAATACAATGAAAGAGGGACATAACAAATGATTAAGGGAGAACTCTTATTAACAACCCACATTATATCCCTAATGTATACTACTGTCCTAAATGGACTGAATCATCATGCAAGGGTTTAAACTCCACTTTAGGGCAGCTTAAGGGTATTGCAAGGCTATCGAGTAAGGTAAAATATTAAGAGATGCAATATGTCACCATGTCCAGAAGGTAAGGATGAGTGCAGTCCTCTAATATGCATGATACTAACTCTCCAAATATGCAGAATATGATAAGGGGTTGATGGTCATATTGGTGAGTCAATAATTGGGGTCTGAACAATAGTCCAGTAAAATCTATGATGCAATATGGTAGGTAATGAAATGCTGAGTGCAGTGAACAACTTGTACAAGTCTGAACCAAGGGGACAGGGTATCTAGTGAAGGGTCTACACACTGCCTATAAAGGTTGATCAAACATGACTGAACTCAACACAATGAGAACTCAACTAAAAATAAAAAACTGGACCAATTACAGGCTAAACAACATGTCAATACCCTATACAACAATGACCTATAGATACCAACCAAATCCATATCCCATATGCCAATATCATCTGTAACCTATCTATATATATAGACCACTCAGTTTCATGTGAAGCTACAACATACTCAAGGACAAGCTCTGGTCATGGGTGCCTTACTGGAAAGGGTAAGGGAAAATAATAAATCATCAAGGCTGAAGGCAGACTAACATCCTATATGAAAATCGGTAGGTATTGTAAATAACAGGGAATCATCTATAATGGGTTATTATTCTAATACAAATGCTAACTATCATCTCTAGGATACCGACACTCTACAAGTCATCATATCATTACACTATGAAAGAACTACATATGAATAAGCTTTACAAAACTAAAATATCCTTACTCTTAAGTTATTTGATGATGGAATACAATTTTATAACAACAGAAGGGTATGATAGAGATGACATGTTTAAAAACCTTCTCAAGATACAATCTGATAATCATATGCGTCTGTCCAAAATCATGTTACTCAGAGTCCTTGCCATGCCAGTAAGCAAGGCTACGATAAACGATAGATTCCATAACTGGGGTATGCATCTCTATAATCATGTCGTCTAGAATTCTCGCTATGTCGACTAGTATAGCTGGAAGAAATTCCAAATCTCATAATCAAGATACGTACATACGAAGTCAGATCTCTATGTTTCTGCTACGCCAGCTAATATGGCTGCGATAAACTACAGGTTCCATAATCAAGTAGATGTTTTACATCCCTGTTATTCCCATCAACATATGTTATCAGAAAATATCATAACTCTGGCCATAAAATTCATCTCGATAGGAAAATCAAAATCAACTACGATCCATCAAAAATTAAATTCAATAATCAAGGAGTGAGAGCGAACAAAACAAGGGAAAGGATTTCAAATTAAAGTTTAAATAAGATTCTCAAGGATCGTCCCAGAAATCTCACAAGGAATCCTAATTGTGATTGAGTACCTTCAAAAATATATCCTAATTCTACTGCAGGCTGTAGTGATACTCTAGTTTGAATACCACTACATAAACTCGACCTGCATGGGCCACCACTAAAAATGTGTCACGATCCGCACCCTAGAGTAAGAGAACGAGAAGTGGGTACGTCCAGCCTATGCCAAAGTGTCGGCGGTAGAACGCTGTCCTTGGTCAATTATCTAACAATATATAAGGTACCTATATAATATATACACTCCGAATGGAGGTGACATAACAGAATACAGTCTCAATCACATCTAAGGCAGAAAATGATAAGAGATAGATATAAATGAATCCACACAAGAGATACAATAGAAAGAAGTCTAAGTGTCTATGATAACATCTCCACAAACATCCAGATAAAATAAACTCCCAATATATACAATAATGTATCAATGAGAAGACAATGTAAGAGTCTAAGCTAGCAGTCTAAACCACTGGTGGCAGATCCTCTACTGCAAGTGGGTCCAAGTCATAAGTGTTGTCTATAGCTGCACCATAATTGGTAGACACCAGAGCCTCATCATCCTTTATAAAATTTTCAACAGGTCTAGTCAGGACATGAGCGAGCACAATACATCTCACACAGATCATAACAGGTTAGAAAATATAAACATGCAAGAGAGTATGATACATGAAACTGAAAGAATGTACATGATGTAATAGAGAGAACTGTAATGAAAATATCTATTAAGTAGAGAACTATCAGTGACTAGTGATTTAGAGTACAAAGTCGACATATGAACGACTGAATTTGCACATGAATATACTAAAAAGGCGCACATGGTTATACTACTTTGGAATTGTTCACATGACTATTTATACTCCCCCATACCCCAATCAATACACAAGAATCCAGACACATTATGTTACGCACATGATTTTCATATGAAAGCCCATAAATGGGTGCACATGAAGTATACATGAGGGCTCATAAATGAGTGCACATGAATTTTACATGAAGGCCCATAAATGGGTGCACATTATCTATAGGTTATATATGAAGTACACGAGAAACATGACCGAACATGAGAGCACATGAGAGTACACGAGCGTGCATGAACGAGCATGAAGCACATAATAAACATGAATAACATGAGAGCGAGGAATACATGATGTACATAAAACACATGACATAAAGTATCTGAAGCTCCCGAGGAAGATAACTTCTCATGTAGGGATCCATATAGTACCAATCCGTGATAATATCGTGACAGCATCGAATAAGGTAATCTAGAGCAGGAATATAATCCTAAGCAGGTTATAAAATGATCAGAGAATGTACTCGCCTAGTATCCTAAATATCTGAAGAGAATATACTATCCGAGGAGTGGTGTCTGGCTCCTATAGAACAGTACAAGTCACTACATGTCCAAAATAGTAAAATAGACTGCTACAATGCATCTACATCCTGTCTAGGTCAAGCTAGACTAAAGTCAACCCTTGGTCAACTCTAGTTAACTACACAAGTCAAACTAGGTCAAGTCCTAGCCCAAACAAGTTTAACAAGTCTCACTAGGCCTAACCAAGCCTAGGCTAGCACTCACACAATCACAAGGCAATGTGAACCACAATAATACATAATATAAAATAGATACTATATATAAATACATACCTTCATACATACATGCATATCCACATTACATACATATTTATATATATAGGCATATGTTACATCATGCATATTTACATAGTTACATAGATATATACATTCATGCATATTTACATATATACTTTTATACATTATATATGTTAACATTCATTACAATGCATTATATTTTACTTATACCTTTGATTAATTCATTCATTCATATATGACATTCATTCATGCATTTATACATTCATTCATTCATGTTATCACTATATACATACTTGATTCATGTAACCACACATACATACATGGATACACAACATACATGTATACATTCATACATGCTTATATTGCATATATGTATACATACATACATTTCATACATGCCTACATACATATCATATATGCATACTTGCATTCATTCATTCACCTATACATACATACGTAGATGCATACATACATATTTGAATATATTATATACTTGCATACATTATATTCATATATGCATACTCTACATTATATTACATTCATTTTTGCATACATGCATACATATAATATGTGCATACGAACTCATATATTTAACTCAAAATTTATGTGAATACATACATTACATTGATTGTATTCCTACATGCTTGCATTCAACCATATATATACATTAATTTAAAGAGGATACATATCATATATAATTTTTTTTTTTTTTTTTTTTGTATATATATATATATATATATATATATATATATATATATATATATATATATATATTATTCATTCATCTAATATATATATATATATATATATATATATATATATATATATATCAATTCATTCATCTAACATATCATGCATTACATACTCTACATTTCATTTAATATCCATACTACATAGGCTCATAGGTTTCACAAAATGTCTATGTCGTATGGTCACTCTTCTACTTAAAACTGTAGGAACGAAATCGTAAAGCACAATAATCTAGAGAGGGGTGAATAGAGTTGGCAGTAGAAAAATGCTAATTAAAAAATGTTAGCAGCAAGATCACAGAATAATAATCACAACTAAATAATGTAAATGCAGAGATAAGAAAGCAAACGCAAAGACAGCGATGTATACTGGTTTCTCTCTGTTGAGGACTAGTCCAGTCGGTAGAACTCTTGCTACCAGTTGAATCCACTATTGGCAAAACCGCAAGTTTTCTTACGAAGTCCTTGCAACTTCTACAACGCGAGCTTTGATACGAAGAACTCGTCCAACTTCAATTTTGAAGAGTTGAATCTTCTATTAAGCCTCTGATTACAATCACTCTTAAACTTCTAGACCGCACCGCACTGGCAAATCGACTAGAGGATTGTAACTGGCTTAGGATTTGAAATTTGAAGCTCGAGAAAACTCTTTGGAAGACTGAAAGCTTTAGATAGAAAGAAGATTGAAAGTGAATGAGTGAGTTGAAATAATCGAAATCCTTCTCTATTTATAGGAGTTCCAAAGACAGAATTCGGGCAAAATTCGGGCAGAACTCGATAAGAAAATCTCGGTCAAATCCGCAACTGTAGGAGGACCAAGTTCCAAAGAATTCAAAAATCAAAACGGCCACTAACCGAACTCTGGCCGAACTCTGGCCGAACTCTGGCCAAGTTCTGTCAGGGTTAGGTTATATTTTAAAAATAGTTTTTGGGGATTTTTGAAAAGCTTTTTGAAAATCTTTTTGAAGCTTTTGTTAATATGAATGTTTTTCAAAACTAAGGATATTTTAAAAACATTTTGAAATTATTTTAGAATAGCCTATTTGCCAGTACGACTCGGTGTACAACGTATTCCTATACTCAATAAAATAAAAAATACATTGCTCAGAGAAATATAGACTCGAACAGGCAAACATTGTTTCGGTCTTGAATTGAGTAGATTGTTGTTCTTGATCATGTCCAAGAGTCCGAGATATCCTGACTAGCTTCATATATCGAGACAGAGTTTGACAATTATTAAAATCAGTTTGACCATATGACCAATGGGCCAACAATCTCCCCCATTTTGATAATTGATAAACTATGAATGATATAACATCTTTGCTTGGAATAAAAATCAAAAAAAGTAAAATTGTTCATATTCCTGCATTTTCTCAAAAAGAATGTTAGATCATATTTTCTCCCCTGTTGTCACTTAGCAAAATCATTACAAAAGAGAATAACTTCCCCGCAATCAATGCATAAGAAACAAACAGTAAATAAACACAAAATAAAAATAATAAAAAATTATGACAGATGGTAGAGACAGTAAAAAAATAACATCACAGGCATCTATTTGTCTCAAGCAGTTTATAATATAACAGAGAATTAATAATAGAGAATTATGTCACAGGCAGTTTATAATAAGGAAGCAGATAAAGATGCTATAAATAAGTAAATAAACTAATGTAAAATATAAACTACGCATCTCATAAAGATAAAAAGATGTCCAAGAGACATAAAAAAATATCCAGTACAAGTCCTCAAAAGAAATACTGATAATAAAGTCTAAAGACTTGGAATGTCGGAGCATTTCCAAGTATACCGTAGATAACATCTAAGTCTCAAAAATCAGCTAACATATCACATCTCCTCCTCCTCATCATCATCATTATCAGCATGATCGGCATGTCCGGCACTAGAAGGGTGAGGAGGAGCACCAGCGTAAAACTCACCGACATAGTCTCGAGGAGCACGGTCAGAACGGTACCAATCATATGTGTTACCGAGCTGAAAGTAGGCATGAACAGCCTCATCCTCACAGCGGTAACCAGAGAAGGCTGGATCTCTAGGAATAGAACCGGCAGAATGTCCAGTCTGGACGAATCGGAGATCAGCGAGAGAATTTGCTATCGCCTGATAACGAGTGACATCGCGGAACTCATGTTCGCGAGCCATATCCGTCATCGAGACGTGCAAATCAGAAAGGTGCTGGTGTATGCCCTCAAAAGTCATCGCATACTACTAAGTATGTAGAGGAGGTGGAGCAGTAGGAGGAACAGTAGGAGGAGCAGCAGCAGCCATACTACGATGAGATAACTTCAGAAACTTGGGCTCAGGGTCTTGAGTACAAGTTGACAAATCAATATCGAAACGCTGGAAGATGCGTGGGAGAATCATCGCATAAGAGAGATTTCTATCTCTTGCACGACAATGTCCCATCATCTGGATAATGGCCTTAGGGGCAGAAAAAGGTATCCCCTTAAGAATGTGATACATAGCAGATAATTCAAGAGATGTCACATCATCCTTTGAAGTAGACTTCGGAAGGATAGTGGAGTAGATGATGCGGTATAATTCATAATTAAACAAGTTCAAGTTGTTTGCCTTGACCTTTCCAGAGCGAACTCGATCAGGTGCACAGAGCTCAGTTTTAAAACTAGCAAGTGTCGTGCCGTCGGGGAATTCAAATTCAGTGATATCAACAAGCAGTTCACCTTCGTTGGGAATACCAAGGATTTCTGCTAAGAGGACATCATTGAAATTGATATCTAGTCCGCCAATACGAGTACTTACGTCAAACGCGTTTAATATGATATTACAGTAGAAAAGTCTAATGGCATTAGTTGCTACTGGAAAACAAAGTTTAACAAAATATTGTAACCCTAATGCCTCAAAATAAGGGCGGTGTTCTGGAAACACAGTGCACTTGATAGGAGTGCCTGTGCATATGGATCGCATGGAAAAGTCTCCATACCACAGAAGGGCTTGATCTAGGGTTTGAAAGTAAAACCCATCAAACGTGCCATCGCTCGATTAGACTGGCAAAAAGAACGAATCCGTGGGTGGATTCGAAGATGAACCTTCCTCACTAGGATTGGTCGTCTTCTTCCTCTTGAAGGGGTTAAATCCCTTAGGTGCCATTGTGCAATAAAGTAAAATGCACGAAATTGAAAGGATGAGAAATATGAAGTTATACCTCCCGAGATTTGAGTATGTTGTAGAGAACAACGAACTCCGCATGAATCCAAGATTTGGATGGATTTTACCACGTAGATTGGGAGAGAAGGAGTGGTGAAGAACTAGGGTTTTAGAGCTTTTTGTGCGACTGCTGTGCTGTGATGGTAGATTTTAGAAGCAATGAAGAAGAAGGGCTCTCGGGTTCTGGTTATATAACCTGATACCCTAGCCGAACTCGGGCCGAATTCGGTCCGAAGTCTGGCCGAATTTGCCTGGGTTTGGTTTGGAACACTTTCTTTTTCATTGGCTCATTTCAAAGATTTAATTCAAAGATTAGTAATTTTAACATTCAATTAATATAATTAATGTTATTTTATAGATTAAATATCGTTACACAGCGACTGTCTCAGATTAGCTGTAGGAGTACTGTCCCAGCTGGCAGAGGTTTACCGGGGAACTCTTAAATACAGCTGTGCTTCAACCGTAGTTGTGGTGACAGACAGACTCTTTATTGGCTTATCTCTAACACAGTTTTTGTGTATTGAAATAAAATCATAAAATAAAATTAATTAACATTATTGACGTCCAAAATTCCTAATTCTCGACGTAAATAATTGAAACGATCTTCTGCTAGAGGTTTTGTGAAGATGTCAGCTAATTGATTCTCAGTATTTATGTACACAAGGTCAATATCTCCATTCTGATGCTGATCTCTAAGAAAATAATGTCGAATCTCGATATGCTTAGTACGAGAATGACATACTAGATTCTTAGTTAAATTAATAGTGCTCGTGTTATCACAGAAAATGGGAATATGTGTGTAAAATAAATCATAGTCTTCTAAGGTTTGTTTCATCCACAAAATCTGAGCACAACAACGTCTTGCGGCGATATACTCAGCCTCTGTTATTGATAGGGCTACAGAATTTTGCTTTTTACTAAACCATGAGACTAAAGCCTTGCCTAAGAAATGACATATGCCGCTGGTACTTTTTCTATCAACTTTGCATCCAGCAAAATCTGCATCCGAGTAACCAATAAGGTCAAAGGACTTAGTTTTGGGATACCATAAGCCAACAGAAGAAATACCCTTAAGGTATCGAAAGATACGCTTAACTGAGCACAGATGTGATTCCTTTGGATTAGCTTGAAAACGTGCACACAGGCAAACACTAAACATAATATCTGGACGACTAGCAGTTAAATAAAGTAAACTACCAATCATACCTCGATACTTACGTGTGTCGACCGGCTTGCCTTGTTCATCAATATCAAGCTTTGTTGAAGTTGCCATCGGAGTGCCAATAGGTTTGACATTGTCCAGATCAAACTTCTTTAGCAAATCTTTTGTGTACTTGGCTTGATTTATGAATGTCCCATTGTCACTTTGTTTGATTTGCAGTCCGAGAAAGAATTTTAGCTCTCCCATCATGCTCATCTCAAACTCATTCTGCATACACTTAGAGAATTCTTGACACAGAGATTCATCAGTAGATCCAAATATAATATCAACAACATAGACTTGTATTAAGAGAAGCTTTCCATTAAAAGACTTAATAAAAAGTGTAGTGTCAACCTTGCCTTTTAAAAAACCGTTGTCAAGTAGGAAGGAACTTAGACGATCATACCAAGCACGAGAGGCTTGTTTTAAACCGTATAAAGCTTTTTTCAACTTGAAAACATAATCAGGGTTTTTAAAATCTGTGAAACCTGGAGGTTGTGCTACAAAAACTTCTTCTTTTATAAAAACATTTAAAAATGCACTCTTGACATCCATTTGAAATAATTTGTAATTATAAAAACATGTAAATGCACATAACATGCGAATGGATTCTAATCTCGCAACTGGGGCATAAGTCTCATCATAGTCGATACCTTCTTTCTGATTGTATCCTTGAGCTACGAGTCGAGCCTTATTACGAGTCACTAAACCATTCTCGTTCAATTTATTTTAGAATACCCAACGGGTGCCAATGACCGGATGATCAATAGGCTTGGGAACAAGTTTCCAAACTTGATTCCGTTCAAATTGGTTTAATTCCTCTTGCATAGCATCTATCCAAAAACTATCACTACATGCTTCATCAATAGTTTTGGGTTTTAGCTGTAAAATGAATACAATACTAGAAACAATATCTTACTGGATGTACGAGTACTTACACCTTTGGTAATATCACCAATTACCAAATCCTTTGGATGATCAGCCATAAATTTCAATCTTTTCGGCAGACTCTGAAGGTAGCTGGTTCCTGGATCTTCTCTAGGAGGATCAGCTAGTGCCGAGCTTGGTTGAGAATCAGCTGTTGTTGAGCTCGGTACAGTTAGATCTTCGTCATTGTCATCGATAGTCATTTGATTCTGTTCATCAAAAGTGACGTTGATTGACTCTTCGATGATCATAGTTCGTTTGTTGAAGACTCTGTATCCTTTGCTCTTAGCTGCATAACCTCCGAGGCTAGCAACTTTGAATGTGGATCTGGTAGCTCTGTTCTTTTTACATTGGCTGCATACCGAATCCTTCTTGAATGTTATGTCCGGTAAACCGCGTACTAGCTTCTTCGTGGATAATCTTGAGATTGTGTCCATATTTGCGTGATCGAGTCTCATATGCCACAGATGACTCTCATCACTTTTAGCCATTAAGCATCTACCTGAAATGTTAGTTTCTTCCAACAAATAGAAAACATATATGTTGTCTTCTATGATACCTTTAAAGATAGTACTACCAGTTGAGCTATCAACTATAGTACATTTGTCTTTGCCAAAGTTGATGCCATAACCATGATCAGCTAGATGACTTACGTTGAGTAGATTATGTTCCAACTCTGTAACCAGACAGACATCCTTAATCACAGGATAGGAAGACTTACCAATATTACCGATACCAATGATATACTCTTTCAAGTTATTATCGAAGAAAACATAACCTTCCTTCTTCTTCTTCGACAGTGTTACAAATAATGTAGCATCACCGGTCATATGCCGTGAACAACCGCTGTCGAGGATCCATTTGCTTTTAGCATGTGAAAGGTGTTCTACCTACAAAACAATTTATAGATGAAACTTTTGGTACCCATTTCTTGTAGGGTCCTGAAATGTTAGCCTTTGGTATCCAAGCATAAATATTTAAATCAACAAGCTTTCTGATTCTACATGCAGGAGAGATATGACCAATGAGGCCACAATAATGACATTTAGCATGTTGAGTGTTGAAAGCTGAGTGGTGTACATGGTTGGTAGGTTTAGGTTTTCTAGTATAGAAGAAAGCATACCTATAATCCTTTTTGGGCTTAACCTTTTGGGGTAAAGGTTTGATAGGGTTAGGTCTGACAGTATTTGGCTTGGAAATGTTCCGATTTTTTGGTAAGTGACACGTGTTAGGGTAGGAAGCAGCAGTCTCATGCTGTTTTCCTAACCTAATTTCTAATCTTTTGGAAGTGTCGTACAACTTAGTATAATCAGAAGTGAGTGTTTCCATTCTGATTTGTGCACTTTGAAGACTTTTCTTCTCTTTAGAAAGTTCTTCTTTCAGTTGGTCAATAACCTTGTCTTTCTCTTCAGATGACTTGGTAGTCTCGTGTAATAAGAGCTTAATAGAGGAAAGCTTACCAGACTCACTAACATTATTTCTAACCTCAGCTAGTAGGTTGGTAAGTCATCCTATTTCACCTTTGTACTCTTTGAGTACCTTCTTAGAGGTCTGATATTTGCTACGCAGTTTCCTGTAATCAATTATTAGTTCACTGAAGGCATCTCCTAATTGCTCAAAGGTGAAGTCATTATATGTATCAACTACAGGTTCAGTAGGTACCTGATCGGATGCCATAAAGCATACATTTGCAGCGCCTTCTGATTGTTTATCTTCTGAGTCGCTGGCTTCACTTTCATGCCATATGTTGGTGTTGGCATATCTCCGAGATGTTGATCTCTTCAGGTTCCCTTTTTCATACCTGTTGCTCTTCTTGTTTGATGATGAGTTTGTAGGACAATCCTTCTTCATGTCTCCCTTCTTCTTGCAGCCATAGCAGACAGCATCATCTTGATACCAGTTGTTGATGCTATTGTTTTCTTTGGCTTTCTTCTCATATCTCATGAATTTTTTGAATTTCCTTGCTAGGAGTGCTTGATCTTTAGCATCAGATTCACTGTTGTCTGAATCACCTTCAGCAGCTTTTCTATGCTGAGCCTTGAAAGCGATTGTCTTCTCCTTTGGTGCAGGCTCTTCAAAATATTGTAGCTCCAGTTCATGAGTGAGTAGCTTACCCATGAGTACTTCGAGGGACATAGTTGTGAGGTCGTTTCCTTCAATGATCGCAGTAGCCTTTGGAATCCAGTTCTTGGTAAGTGCTCGCAGGAGTTTGCGAATCTTTTCATGGTTACTATAATCTTTGCCTAGGGAGGACAAAGGATTTACAATATCCAAGAATCTTTCGAACATCTGAGTAACTGTTTCCTTGGGCTTCATCTTGAACACCTCATACTCTTGAGTAAGTCTGCTGACCTTTGATTCTTTAACTTGAGTCGTGCCTTCATGTGTGACTTCAAGAAGCTTCTACACTTCATTAGCAGTTGTGCAGATAGACACCCTGTTAAATTCAGTTCTGTCTAAAGCAAAAAATAAAGCGTTAATAGCACGTGCGTTAAGACTGGCCTTTTTCTTTTCTTCCTCTATATCTCTGTTATAGGATTTTTCAACTAAAACTCCATCAACATTTATACGAGGTTGCTTTTGATAGCCATCAATAACAATAGACCATAAATCAAAGTCAAGTGATTTCAAGAAGAAACTCATCCGTATTTTCCAATAGGTATAATTCGTACCATCAAATAGTGGAGGTCTGTTTGTGGCCTGGCCTTCACTTGTGAATTTTACAGTTGCCATGAGTTGTGCTGTGATCTATATAACAATTAATTAAATAAATAAATAATTGAAATGTTACCTTGCTTTACCTGTAACACCCTCTCTGATACCAATTATAGGAATGAAATCGTAAAGCACAATACTCTAGAGGGGGGTGAATAGAGTTGGCAGCGGAAAAATGATAATTAAAAAATGTTAGCAGCAAGATCATAGAATAATAATCACAACTAAATAATGTAAACGCAGAGATAAGAAAGCAAACGCAAATACAGCGATGTATACTGGTTTCCCTCTGTTGAGGACTAGTCCAGTCGGTAGAACTCTTGCTACCAGTTGAATCCACTATTGGCAAAACCGCAAGTTTTCTTACGAAGTCCTTGCAACTTCTACAACGCGAGCTTTGATACGAAGAACTCGTCCAACTTCAATTTTGAAGAGTTGAATCTTCTATCAAGCCTCTGATTACAATCATTCTGAAACTTCTAGACCGTACCGCACTGGCAAATCGACTAGAGGATTGTAACTGGCTTGGGATCTGAAATTTGAAGCTCGAGAAAAACTCTTTGGAAGACTGAAAGCTTTAGACAGAGAGAAGATTGAAAGTGAATGAGTGAGTTGAAATGATCGAAATCCTTCTCTATTTATAGGAGTTCCAAAGACAGAATTCGGGCAGAATTTGGGCAGAACTCGATGAGGAAATCTCGGTCAAATCCGCAACTGTAGGAGGACCAAGTTCCAAAGAATTCAAAAATCAAAACGGCCACTAACCGAACTCTGGCCGAACTCTGGCCGAGTTCTGTCAGGGTTAGGCTAGGTTTTTAAAAATAGTTTTTGGGGATTTTTGAAAACCTTTTTGAAATTTTTTTTGAAGCTTTTGTTAATATGAATATTTTTCAAAACTAAGGATATTTTAAAAATATTTTGAAATCATTTTGGAATAGCCTATTTGCCAGTACGACTCGGTGTACAACGTATTGCTATACTCAATAAAATGAAAAATACATTGCTCAAATAAATACAGACTCGAACAGGCAAATATTGCTTCGGTCTTGAACTGAGTAGATAGCTGTTCTTGATCATGTCCAAGAGTTCGAGATATCCTGACTAGCTTCATATGTCGAGACAGAGTTTGATCAATTATTAAAATCAGTTTGACCATATGACCAATGGGCCAACAAAAATCAATACTGTACCAATTGGGCCTTCACTAAATTTTAGGATTAAAGTATGTCATAGCCTTTCGTGTTAGCTTTCTGAAACTTCAAACGGATCGCATTTTCGTGTCCGGAAGCTCCCGGAATCGCAAAAACACTGAAACACGTTTATCTTTCGGACAGCTGACAATCAAATAATTTTACAAAAAGTTCTAGAACGATTTTGGCTACTAAAATATATATTTCGAAAGCTAACTTCGATACGCTTCATTTAAAAAAAATAGAAGATTAAACGGAGTTCTAAGCTAAAAGTTATGACATTTCTAAGTTGATTTGGTTAATAAAAACATGGATGAATATTATGACGAATTTGAGTTGTTTTGGACAAAAGAAACACATGTAGGCCAAGATACTTTGATACCAACATAGGTATCCAAATAAAACTCATTCTAACCATTCTAACTAAGATCAATCCACTCTCTAACCATTCTAAAACTGAATTTAAATATCTATTTAACTATTATCATACATACATACACATAGGGTGTCCTAATTTGGGATCTATCAAGTAGGACACAAGACACATATCT
This sequence comes from Iris pallida, assembly GCA_029216955.1. Classification (NCBI taxonomy): domain Eukaryota; kingdom Viridiplantae; phylum Streptophyta; class Magnoliopsida; order Asparagales; family Iridaceae; genus Iris; species Iris pallida. The sequence continues at coordinate 4,844,258 of JANAVB010006390.1, read as the reverse complement.
AAAATCCTCAAAAAAGCTCCAAATGGCCTCAAATTTGAATCTAAAGGGGACACATGCATGAGGATGGATCCTACGAATTCAAAACTAATTTATATGCAAAGAAAATCGATTTAGAGGATAGGTTTTACCTATTGGGAGTGGAATCCTAATGAAATCCTTTAGGACACGGCTTCGATACAAAGATCCCTCAAAGTGGACACTCCTCCTTGCGCTTCTCTTCCAATCCTTGGTAGCACCCTTTCCTTGGAGAATAGAAATGATTGAGGGAAGATTTGGTGAAGGAATGATTTGATTTGGACATCAAATCAAAGGGAAGGCTCTCTAAAATTAGGGAAAAACAAAAGAAAAATAAAAGAGGCAAGATTATAATGAATGAAATGAATCATTCTCCCCTAAAGATGGCTGCCATAAAGAGTCCATTAGGGCTAATGGAAAATGTCCTAATTGCTCGTCTCGCTCCACGTCTGGAAAGAACTTCTCTTTGAACAGAGTTTTAAAGTCTGTCCAAAGAACTTGGGGTGCAGCTAACTGAGGCTCCTCTCGGTACCAGGCTCTGGCAAGATCAAAAAGTTGTATGCTCGTAACTTCCACCTTCAGGTCATCCAGGATCTTCGCCATCTTCAGTATCCTCTCGGCATTTGCCAGCCACTCATCCACATATACGATCCACTCATGGCCCCAAAAATCCATCGGACAGAGGTTCTGGTAGTCTCTAGCGGTCTCCGGTCTCGGTGCTGCTGGTATTGGGGGTGCTACTGGTGCTGGTGGAACTAGCTCTCGGGTCCTGAGTGCATCCACGACTGTCACTCGGAACTGTGCGGCCTGATGGTTCTGAGCCTCCATGAACTGTTGGAACCTGGCCATCACCTAGGCGCCGTCGAATGTCATCGTCGGGGGTAGCGGAGGAAAGATAGGAGGCAGTAGTGGAAGCTGCTCTACCGGAACGTCTGGTGCAGACGGACCCGAACTGCCAGCAACTCCGGGCTGATCCGTGGTCTTCCTCGTAGTGACCATCCTGCAGTAAAAGAAAACTTCATGATTGATAAAACCCTAACCTACAAGTAAATGTAAATATTTTGTATAATATTCATATACCCGGTGTACCCGATTTCCTATGTTGTGATTCAAGTTTCCCAAGTTTAATCAAGTCCTCCAATAGTACACTAATACCTATTTACCATTAGGAAGGATCTATATGGGCCACCACTAAAACATGTCATGACCCGCTCCCTAATAATTGGACACGAGTCGGACACGCCCAGCCTTCGTCGTTAGACATAACGAAGTAAGCTGTACCAATCTAGGGAAACTACAAGGCAATATGAATAAGTACAAATCACAGCATCTCTATAAACAATTCCAGAAATCTAAGTACAATATTCTAAGATTGTTACATTCATCCAGAAAGTAAGGTAAAGTCTGAAGTCACTAATACAATGAAAGTAAAGCATCTAAAGGGAAAGAAAGCTAGGCCTCCTCGGCCTCTAGGTCTAGTGCAGTTCCAGTTGGCTCTATCACGTCAGCAGGCACACGGCCATAGTACTTGTCACATATCGCCTCCATCTCACCAGTAACATATCCAATCAGGAGCGGAGCAAAGTACAGTTCTAGGTAATAAACAAGAACATCATGATATAAAATGAGTATAAGAGAGCATGAAATAGAAAGTACAAGAAAAGAACATAAAAGTACAAGAATGTAAACCATGATCCTGAAGTACAAGACATGACATGTACACAATATTTGAAATACAACTAGCCTATGTGACCAGCTGGGGTGAGTAGAGGAATAAGTATAGGTGTACATGAATATCTGTATGGCTTAGGACCCACGTGTACAGTGCGAGGCCTAAGCTATCTACATGAATATCAGAACATGGGTTTAGTCACATAGCTAGTGTATTTTTCCTCCCCGACTACAAATAAGTACAAGACATGAAAGTACTAGAGTACAATATATCATGTCATGACGTATTACAAGAAAAGTACAAGATATGTAAATGAACATGAACCATAGAATGTACTTGCCTTGCTCCAAAAAAGTACGAGTAATGAATGGAGCTGGATGTCCTCCTGGTTTATTAAGTACAAGTTGGTTAATTTATAAAATAATAGTCACTAAACTAGCTTACCATAAACTAATTTAAGGTTACAGCCTCAAATCATCCTGACCATCATTCTAGTACTAAAATTACATAAGTAACATATCTTACCTAAAGGTATTATAAGATAATAAAAATAGTTTTTTATTTATAAAATATTTTCATACTTTATATATAAGAACATTTATTACCAATTTGCTTTTAAGAAAATCAACTATAATGTGCAGTCCCACTTCAACAAATGGACCAACTCTAATATCTTAAATCCAGACAGTTGATACATTTAGTAAATAGAGTTACTTCAGTTTAAACTGAAATCATCTTCCATGTAGATGACTTCAACACTCAGGTCAATTTATTAAATCAAAACTGTAGGCAAAGAATAAAAGAAAACACTAAATTACAGACTTGCATAGTCCAACACCCATCAATTTCCTTCCAGGTGGTAATTATCTGTACACAGGTCAAGAACCAATACCACAGAAAGATTCTCAACTAGAGAACCCAACTTACGAAGTCACTCTCTAGCTATATTGTTCTTCAACAGTCATGTTGCAATCAAAACACATAGAAGTATGCTCTGGTGCAAGAAGAACGAATTCATCACAACATTTAACCCAGCCTACACTAATCCACAGTACTATAATTCAACTCAAATTCGAAATTCACAGAAAAGATCCAGAGCTGATAGAACCTAAATCAAGGGTTTATCCAAGTACACACTCAAAAGCTTTGTAGAACAAACACATAATCCATGAAAATAACAGCTATATGGTGAACAATTGTAAAAGGAAAGATGAACTACGAATTATTACCAGTTTAGTCAACAAACTGAATTTTGAATCGTAAAACCAAATCAATTGTAAAACTCAAATTGAATGAAAAAAATATACAATCCAATATATAATGAGCTTCAAACACAAAACAACCCATTACACTTATTATACATTAACCATTAAGCTTGCGCTCCTAGTCCCAGCTGCAACCGGTTGTACTGACAGCACTCAGAACCAGACTCACTATAATCAAGCATACGCGGACACGATATGGACAGAGTCTCGGACATGCACACAGGTCCGAGCATCAAGCCGGCAATGCACACGCGAACACCATACCTATCCAGTCCTGGTCCTAGCCACACACACTTATTCAAAAACTCGAACACTTTAGGCAACTATAACAGAGAGAAGTGTTTACCAGAAGAAGCGAATCCAATAGTGCTAGGCTGAGACACAGTTCTTCGTGTCCAAAAGAAGCGAAATCCTGTAGCAGCATTCCACGAACAGGCATCATATCAAATGGAGAAGAGTTCTTCTTAGAATAATTATCACTGCATCAAATTAATGAATGAAGGGATTCGAGTTACAATACTCACCGATCTTCTTTCCGTCGAATCGATTTCGAAACTCAACTCACCCGATCTTCTGTTCCACCTCTTGTTGGTCATCCAAAACCAAAAAACCCTTAGAATTTTATGAAGCAATTTCCAGAGCGTATGAGTGAAATTCTATATCTGAAGTGAAGATCAAACAATTATCGACAGAGATCGGATCAAGGATCGAACTGGTCCTTGGTTACTTAGGAAGAAGATGGAGTTGATTCTTTCACTCGACCTGAAATTTTGGAACGAGGATGAACATCTTGTGTCAAAATCAAGGGAGTGAGAAAATAAGGAAAGATTCAAGTACTCACCATGAGTCAGCTCCCATAGTAGGAAGGATACGGACACTGCAAACAAGGTTGAACGATCACTGGAGGAGACTATACGCCGCCGCTGTAACTCTCTTCGTCGCGTCGGTCCGAAGTACTCAGGCGCCGGTGGAACCTGCTGTCATGGCCGCCATCTCCGTCGAAATCACCACCGCAGATGGAACGAAAGAATTAGGGTTTGGCTTGGCTAAAATTGGAGAAGGAAATTTTGAAAGAGATCCAAATGAAAATGACATTCTCTCTCCTACTACAGTGTATAAACCAAAGAGTGCACATTTTGCACTCTAGCCCTTCCGCTTCCAAGGGATTTTAGAGCAGTCCCTCCACTCAAACAAATTTTTCAAAAACAACCCTTTCCTTTTTACTATTTATACTGAGTTCAGAAAAATCAGTTTGAAAGAAAGAGTGAGCGGTCACAAGTGGTGGGCCACAAGTTTGTTTTTACAACAAACTTTCAAATTCAAATTCATGTTCCTAATTTTCTTTCCCTCCAAAATATTCATAAAATTATTATTCAAAATGGTTTAAATCAACTTATTATTATTTAAAATTCTCGAAAATAGGAAGGTGGAGTTACACTGCCATAAGATTAGAGGAGGTGGATTGTGAGGTGGACCTCTCTCTCTCTCTCCGGTTCAGACCCTTGAGCTTTATTACCTTGGAGGAAAATAGGCAGATTGGTATCATCCTCATAATTTAGGGGATAGCTACCCCCAGCCTGTTGGTGATACGCACCACCAGATGCATCAGTATCAGTCCCATTTGAAATCTCGTCTGGTTGAAATGACGGGTTGTTATGGAACGTCGGGGACTTACTACCCCCATCCTGTACAACAATCTCCCTTGAAGAAGACTTAGCTTTTAAACGGGTATTGGAACACCCTAGTGCTAGCTACAGCTCGCTTGCTAATTTAGGGCCAGCTTTTTAATGTACTAGTCAAGAATGGAGGGTTCTTGGAACTCTTCTTTAGGGAAGGCGAGTTCTACGTAGCATGACACTAGGCAACATGAAGTTTATCCATGTCTTCTATTGTCACCCTCTTTTCGAGATGCTGTCGGACGGGTGCTGTTGGTTGTAGTCATTGAAAAATAGATTGCCTGGTTGGTGGAGATGCTACAGCAACAGTTGTTAATGATATTGGCACAAGTATGCCCTAGAATAGGCACATTGTGTGTAACGATCGTCTCTCCCAATTTGCAATTATGATTAATCACTTCACGCATATCATGTGCTGGGAAATTCATATTTACACCCGTTTTATGCATACAGCTGAGCTGGGCGCATGGGTGTACATGTAAATAATATGCTCCCTGACCTATTATTGTGCATGAAATACACTTAGGTCATTGGTAGAAGACTGTTTGTGAGGCAAACCCACTTCACGTGTGTATCCAAGCTCAGCGCATGAGTCTGTCATCAAAATATTTGCCATCTGGCTTGGTTCTTACATATAAGATATGCCCAAGTTATAGGAAGACTTTGAGAACTCACCCATTCTGGGTGCAATAGCACCTGAGTCAGTTCTGTACAACTTGTCTTCAGCTGTGCACATTACTGTTAATGCAAACTTCTGGTATGCTGTCGGCATAGCAAGTTAAGCGCACATGGCTGGTGCTGCCTTTGACTTCTTTATACTAGCCCTCGAAGGCCCATAGTACTCATAATCCAAATTTTTCATGCCAAGTGGGCAAGTAATTCTGTCAAAGACAGAGGACCTTCCCTGTATCATAGGCTCCATGCATGGGAGAGGGGCTCCGCCCTTCCTTTTTTATTACACCTTCGCTTGGGGGCACGTAGATTGGGGATGGCAGTCGGCACTGCGCTTCCCAGACCCATGCACCAACTGTGGGGCAGCGGTGACAGCTTGTGCAGACGCGTTAAGTGCGTCCAGACTCTTGGATGCTTAGAGTGCATTTCTTTCAGCTGTGCTACAGGACACAGTGCTCTTTAGCATCCAGGTTCGATGAGTCTTCTTTGGCTTTGCTCGCCACTTTGAAGTACTCACACTGCCTTTAGAGAGCAAGTCCTCAAAAGCTTGCTGATCAAAGCGAACGACCAGTTTCTTTTGAGAGGACCCAAGCTTAGCATCATCAAATTGCATCACTACCTTTTCGTTAGAGGAGAAGGATGTCCCTAACAGAGTTACCAGTTTATTCACCACGGGCAAAAGTTATAAGAACATTTTGTATTAATCGAATCAGAAGAGTATAAGAGAAGTCCTAAATAGGAACTCTAAGTACAAATGATTATGGAAAAGTGTGACGATGGAGATCGAACCTTATAGTGGTTCTTTTACTCCTTGACGATCTAACGACAAGAAGAAATTGCTCTGACTCTCTAGATGTCTCTCTATGGATAATTCGGACTAGAGATAGAGAGATAAAAATGAAAGAAGGCTCCTTCTATTTATAGGCTAGTAAAAAAATTGACCAATGCACACATATGTGATGTATGCATAAGTTTTTGGTGTAGGAGCACTGCGTGCATGAAGATAGAACTGAATCCGTTATAACTGCGTTATTGGACTGTGGATGACTGACATGTGACAGTTGTTAAGATTCGTTTGTTGCTGAGATCTTGGGTAGTTGGCACCCGTTCATAGGCATGACTAAGTCATTAACATATGGCGCATATAAATTGTTCAAAGATCTTATTGGTTGTAACTGATTGGATTTGACTGTGCCAGAGAGGCACTACACCTTTATTGGCCACATGGCATCCATTGACAAGTACTGTACTTTGTAGATACTATAAGAGTTATACTTTTTGAGTATCGTAGAGGCTATGTTGTTTGAATATTGCTAGAAGCTGTGCTTTTGACTAAATTGGTAGCAGATATCTGACAACTGATAACTGACCTCTGACCATTGACAACTGATGACTGATAGCTGACTTTTGACAACTGTTGGCTGACATAATTTGTCAGCGTGCCACTAATGATGAAGTGATGGCTTTAGTTTTGTGCTCGCGATACTGTACTTTTGGATTCAGCGCCTTTCGAGCCATTATGTTCCAAGAGGCTGTGTTCTGGATGATACGCTTATGGACACTATGCCTTTAGGATATTGTGCCTCGAAAGACTGTACTTTTGGGGCTGCGCCTTTGGGACACTTGGGTCAAACTCCCAAAATTATGTCATTACATGGGGCTCTAAAAATGATGAGTTTTGACCGAGACTTGGTCAAAAATTAAATATGGCAGATTCATTGCCATAAATACGAGGTTCATCTGATTAAGTCGGAGCCTACTAGCTGCCACTTGGCGCATATAACAACCTAGTCCCATTATACGTAGGACTAGGCCTACGGAACATGCTAGCTGCATGCATACGAAGAATACTCTAATATATGGAATCCTCATACACATACATAAACTGTAAATAATTAAACTACAGGCAGTCATAGATAATCTATATCTCATCCACAGTACACAAGAATATGCAATAATCCAGAAAAATCAAATAAAAGATTCAAAAGATATATAGCCGGTTGGAGACAAATCTACTACCAAACAGCTATAAAAAATAATCTGAGATAACTAGAGTCCGACCTCCTAAAATAAAATAATATAAAATAAAAGAAAAGATGTCCACTACAAACATAGAAAGTCATGACTACTAAACATGACCACTAGATCACGGAAGGTAAAACCTCATCAAGTGAGAAAGATGGATCCAATATAAAGCCGTACTCCTGTAGGAAATCCTGGTCGTCTAAGTCTAGAGAGATCACCAGGTCCTCAGAGGGACGTAATAAGATATAGAAAAACATGTCACATAAACTGCATACTAAAATAAAGAATTAATGCAATAGGGTGCCTAACCAATCTACTGTGAATATGCAGTTAAGAACAAACCTTCAACGCATAGGCACTCTGGCTGTAATGGGATTGGCATAGCCCCCTTCCTGGACACCAGGGGCCTCACAGCATGACATTCTTAGAATATCAAAGGCCAGCAGGAACAGAAAATAGGGTAATCATGCTCGTATCTTCGACGGAGCTTTCGGGTACAAAGGATAGTGCATACTTGGCCCATAAGCTAAGGAACAATTCATTCCACCCTATGCCCATCTATGTCATCTCCATGACACATATGAACCTCTAATAACTGCCAAGTCTACTATCATACAAATTCTATTGGCAGTTATATCCAAACCGTTGCACGTCTCATACGTATCGGTATCCAGCCGACTACACGAGTATGTATCCTATATGTGACTCACAACTTGTGATAACTCAAGTATCAAGGCCATATGTGATAAACCAATACCTTACTTCAATGGGGTGGTCATCTAGTATAAATTCATCATACATAAATTAAAAAAAAGTAATAAAACGACTACTGCACTTGCTCGAACCCAAGTATGAAAGTCAACTCCCAATTCAGAGTCATACTCCTATGGGGAATATTGGTCACCTAAGCCTGCAGAGATCACCAGGTCCTCAGAGGAACATAACAAGATACAGGAAATATGTCATATAAACTGTGCAATAAAATAAAGAATGAACGCAATAGGGTGCCTAACCAATCTACTGTAGATATGCAGTTAAGAATAAACCTTTAATGCATGGGCACTCTGGCTGTAATGGGATTGGCATAGCCCCCTCTCTAGGTACCAAGGTGTTTGCCATTAAATATCAAAGACAAATATTACAGAAGTACTGAAATTGAATGCAAACTCGCTTCTACAAAAAAAGCCTAGAAAGAAATCCTAGGAAACAATCTATGTACAATTATTTAGTTTTTTATTCTGGGGGGTAATGGTGGAGGCTCGGGAAAGTGTATCAACTCTGCCTTACTCTTTGGACTATCCGACGCAGTCTTTAGATCTTGAAAAAATTGCCCTTTGAAGGTTGCCAGCCTTTTGCAGGGGTGTGGCACCCTGCTATTTATAGTGATATATGTTTTGAGCCGCATAGATGGCCCATGGCTACGTGGCTAATCAGCACGTGAAGATTCGCTCTTTGGTCGCCAACTGGCGATTTATTAGGATTTTGTTATAGCAAATCTGGATGGTTGAGACTTGGTCAGCCTGCCACGTGTCCTATCGTACGATAGGAATCATTTTAAACCGCATGAGACTCTCAGTTTTCGGCCATATTGGGCCGTATAAGACTCATGCGGCTTAAGTCGCAATCTTCCTTAGTCCGCATGTTGCTTAAGAACTTTTAAGCCGCATAGATTCTGTATTTTAGGCCGCATAAAGCTCATACGGCTTGGGTTACAGTCACCCTTGGCCGCATGAAGCTCAGAGAATTTAGGACAGTATATGTTTGAGCCGCATAAGGTTCATGCATCTTGGGTAACACTCCTTCTGGCCGCATGACTATGTCTAAGCACATGAACCCTGTTTTTGGTGATATGATATTTTGTCTGCTCACGTTTCACGTCTTATCTTTTTGTCAGAGTGTCAGAGCTATTTTTTTGTTAGTTTTGACAAAATTTGTCAGCTTTATCAGACGAACTGACCAACTTGGCCGCATATCTTTCTTCTACGGCTCGAATCAGTCTGGTTGTCGACGGGCCATATAGGGTGTTGAATCTGTCATGCGGCTCTCCTTTATGCGGACCAGTTTGGCCCAAAGTACTTATGCGACAAATTGTGACCTGCATGAACCCCATATTTTCTATGCTTCTATAAGATCCCCTTCAAAGTTTTCAAATTACAAATTTGGAATACTATGAATAAGAAGCATGGAGATATGTCAAGCCGCAGGGAGTCTTCAAGTCAGGAGAGACCTTTAGTCGCAGGGAGATCTTGAGCCACAGAGAGACTTCGAGCTGCAGAAGGATCTTGAGCCGCAGGGAAATCTTGAGCCGCAGAGAGACCCCATCCAGCTTGCCAGCTGTCACTGTTGTATTTAATTTCTTGATTCAGTTGTGGATCTCTTTTCGAGATAAAGCCGACGATTACTAGGGATAAAATCCCCAAACGTTGTCATTATATTTAATGTTCTCGAGAATCAAAGAGGCACTTTTTGAGATAAAACCGACGGTTACTAGGGATAAAATCCCTAAACATCATCATCATCTTTAATGATCTCGAGAATCGAAGAGGCACTCTTCGGAAACTCTATAAATAGGGGTCATTCGGAGAGAGATTTTTCTCTTTTCACCTTCTTCTCCTTCGTCTTCATCTTTCTGTCTCAATTTAGCTATGGCTCCAAAAGCTTCAAAGTTGACTGGTGTTGCGACCAAAGGAAAGGAACTTGCCTCTCCGTCGAGAGCGGCAAGCTCTCCTTCCATTTATCCTGACGTGCAACCCCCTATCAAGGGTAAGGACGGTGGAAAGACGATGGCTGAAATTTCGAATGGCCATATCGTATATTTTATGCGTGGGCCTGTTATATATTGCCTCTGTGCTTTAACCCTGATCGATACATGCCCTATCTCATTTGGACCGCATGTGTTCTGTATGATAGAGCTGCATGGGCTGAGCCGTATAAGCGCTGCTCATTCGAACTTGAACCGCATAAGTGCCCCAGGACTGATCTGCATGAATACTTCATGACTGAGCCGCATAAGTGCCATATGATTGAGCTGTATGAGCACTTCATGACAGGGCCGCATAAACCGCATAGGCGCCTCGTGACTGAGGCACATGAGTACTTCATGACTGAGCCGTGTAAGTGCCTTAAGACTGAGCCGCATGAGCACTTCATGATTGAGCCGCATAGGTGCCTCATGGCTGAGCCACATGAGTACTTCATGAATGAGCCGTATAAGTGCCTCATGACTGAGCCGCATGAGTTCTGTTTGGCTAGCCCGTATAGCTGAAAAGGAGCCCATCCACTTTGTCTTTATATGACTATCTTCTTTCTTTGATTTTTACAGCATCCATGTCGAAGGCTGAGACCATTATGAAGGAGAAAATGTTGCCTCCTTTTATCAAACTAGAGTCATTGTTTGTTAAGGAGGAGGTAATACCAAAAGTTGAGGTAAAGGAAGAGCTGGTGCCCATCGGGGAGGGAATTACTCCTAAGATTGAAGCTGTTGTAAAGGCGGAGCCTAAGTCTGAGGGTAGTAGCACTGGGAGTTCTGACTCCCCTGCCCCCACCGAAGACCTCAATCAAATAGATCTTTCGTATAAGAAATGGCTAAGGGAATGGTATATGCCTCAACATAACAATGATCCTTGACTGTATGGATCCGTGGGTTGTCATATAATTATTGTTTCCGGGAATATGAAAAACAAATGTTTGTATTTTGCCTTTGTGTTTCTGTCCATCTTTAGCTGTAGTTTATGTTTTGCTTCTTTTGGAGTTCAGTATAATCCTTTACTGGAGGTGTAGTCCTATGAATATAACTGTTTTTGAATAAACATAATACATTCACTCCATTCTTTATTTGTGGTATTTTGTGGTGCTTGTACTAGAGGGTCTAATACAGCATTTTGTGTTTGATAAAGGATATCCCGTTGGAGGACTTTTTTGTGGACCTATTGCCCTTTTGTGCATCTAGAAATACGAGCAAATAGATTTGAATGATATTTTGTGGACCTACTACTCTTAGGTACACCGACGGTGCGAGTAATAGATAGGATAAGTTTTATAGACCTAGTTCCCTTCTGCGTACTGGTGGTGCTGGTAATAGATTAGAATAACTTTTGTGGACCTATTACCCTTCTGCGCACTGGCGGTAAGGGCAATAGATTTGAAACAAAATCTAACAGAGGTAATATGGTCGTGGTAGGTTTTGTGGTCTTAACACGATGTATTTTATCCCGGGTTGGGCACATGGGACGTCCTAATCTTTTTGCAGCCGCAAGGCTGGCTAATCGTACGCAGCAGGAGCAAGGGAACTCCTCTGGTTCTGGAAGGCACATGAGTCCGAACGCTATTATGAATGTGCGACCGACACTACACTACGTAGGTACCTGTGCAGGTGAGGCGTCGGTCGGTCCTAGAAACGGCGGCAACGGTGCGAGGTGACCGGAGTGCTGTCATCTGAACTACGATTCAGAGCAATTCTTACCGACATCATCTTTACCTTTCATGCCATATGCGCTTAGCGCTCTTAAAATTTTCTGGACGAAAGTCGGGTACTCTACGAAATCCAGGGCTCACTTCTTCCTCCGACTGGACTGAGATAGAATCATTTCATTGAGCCGTTAAGTAGGGAGACTATCGGTATTAGAGGTAATATGGACATGACACACGATAATCAGGAATGATTTTTGGTAGACCTACTACCCTTTTACGTACTGGTGGTACGAGTAATAGATTCGAGACAAAACCCAACAGAGGTAATATAGACGTGATAGGTTTTGTGGTCTTAACACCCTGTCTTTTATCTCGGGTTAGGTACAGGTGTTAAGTCGGGAGATTATTGGTATCAGAGGTAATTTGGACGTGACACACGATAATCAGGACCAGGAAGTTTGCTCAGAAAAAATAATAAACTAGGCAGACTCCTGTGAGATAAAGCATTAGAGTAGGAGTTTAGAGGTATCATCATACATGACTCGCCACTCAGGGAGATGCGATAAAGTGTGAGTTCAGAGCTACTTGGTGTACATAACTCGATAATCTGAGAAATTTAATGATTTGAGGGAGTACTAGGATGTCTTTAGACATAGTATTTTTTTAAGAATTTGTCGTTTATGGGCATCATGAGCAAGTTCCCGTTCTGTTTTGTGAGCCGATATATGCCGTTGGAGAATACAGTCTCGATGATGTACGGACCCTCCTATTTAGGCTGGAATTTGTCGGGGGTCTTGTGAGTCATGACCATTGGTCTGCGAATGGCCAAGACGAGATCGCCGACTTGGAATATTCTCTATTTGACTTTCTTGTTGAAAGCCCGAGAGATGCCCGCTTGGTAGAGCTCTATGCTTTGTTGAGCTTGTAAACGCTTCTCGTCTAACGCTTCCAATTCTTGTAGCCGTCGGCGGTAGTTATCGTTCGACGTACCGGTAAGTAAGGGCCACTCGAAGTGAGGGGATCTGAGTCTCCAATGGGAGGACTGCCTCGCTCACGTAAACCAAGGAGAACGGTGTATTTCCTGTAGCCGTCTGAATCGTAGTGTGATACGCCCATAAGCACTCGCCAAGCTTTTCATTCCAGTCGTATTTGTTTGAAGACACGAACTTTTTAAGGAGCTTGATTATGGTCTTGTTGAAAGCTTCAACCAGACCATTAGCCGATGGGTTGTAGGTCGTTGAAGCCACATTCTGTATCCGATTCATGTCACAGAATCGATAGAAGACATGGCTTGCGAACTGTGGACTATTGTCGTGAATAATCCTCTGGGGCAGTCCAAAATGGTAGATGATGTGATATTTTTGAAACTAATCATGTTTGATGTCTTTACTTCTGTAAGCGGAACAGCTTCCACCCATTTGGAGAAGTAATCGGTGATTGCAAGTATGAACCGATGCCTCCTAGACGACGGTGGGGTGACTGGCCCAATGATGTCCATTCCCCATGCTTCAAATGGCCAAGAGGCCACTGTTGGGTACAAGAATTCGGATGGCAAATGTATGAAATCTGTGTGGATCTGCAATCCTTACATTTATTTGCATAATCAACTACATTTGTTACCATTGTGGGCCAGTAATAATCCATCCGACGGAGACGATCCTGCAATTTTGGACCAGGTTGGTGAGCCCCGCAAGCGCCATCGTGAGCCTCACGTAAGGCTTCTTTGGCTTCTGTATTTGACAGGCATCTTAACAGTAGCCCATCGTAGGATCATCGATATAACATTTTCGTCTAGGTATCATAGAAGAATCTAAGAGAGCGCCTTCTGATTGAAGTTGCTTCCTTCACATTCTCTGTCAGAATTTTGTAGACTGCAAAGTCGATGAGCGAGCATCTCCAGTCTTGTATGTCGTTGTTATCTGGGCGGAGTAACTCGTACCCAGTTGAACATTGTTCTTGGGACAGACCAGCTCATGGCCTATCACGTCGACTAGATGATGAGTATAATTTGGAAGTGCTAAGGTAGCAGCGAGGCCTGCTAGGGCATCGGCTTCAATATTTTGGAGCCTAGGAACATGCTCTAAAAAGAACCCTTCTAAGGTTGCAATGATGGAAATTGCTGTCTGATAGTAGGGAATCAGGTCCTCGTTTCGAACCTCGTATGATCCTCGGATTTGATTAACAATCAACTGCGAGTCGCCAAATCGTCCTGAGAGGTTAGATATGAACCTCCTGATGTAGGCTAGTCTTCCCTGAAGGCCGCGAAGTTCATGGAGGTTCCTCGGTGGACTCATCTCCAGGATTGCTTTTGTTTTATCAGGATCTATGTGAATGCCCTGGAAAGTAATGATAAAGCCCAAAAACTTCCCGCTGGACACGCCCAGGAAATACTTGGTGGGATTCATCTTCAGGTTGTGCGCTCGTATGAGGTCGAACACTGTTCTCAAATCATGTAAGTAATCATTTTTGGAGTGGCTTTTGACCGTAATGTCGTCAACGTAAAACTCCACCGTCTCGCGCAAATGATCTCTGAAGATGACGCTCATAGCACGTTGATATGTAGCACCGATGTTCTTCAGGCCGAAGGGCATTACCGTATAACAATACATGCCGATCGATATTCAGAATGACGTATGCTTCTCGTCATCATAAGACATTTTGATTTGATTGTATCCGAAAAAGCCATCCATAAAGGATATACGCTCGAAGCCACACGTATTATCGATTATTATGTCGGTGATCGAAAGAGAGAATTAATCCTCAGGGCATACCGCATTCAGATTGCGGAAATTAATACAAATTTGGATCTTTCCATTCTTCTTGATGACTGGTACTATGTTGGCTAGCCAGTCTGGGTGCTACTCTTCATGGATGAAACCGCTAGCTATAAGCTTGTTTACTTTGGCTTCAATGGAGTTCATGATGTCTGGACGAAACCGCTGCTGCTGTTGTTTGACTAGTTTTGCGTCCGGGTAAATGTTGAGCTTATGAAGTGCGATCTCGGGATTTAACCCTGGCATGTCCTCATAGCTCCAGGCAAAGACGTCGATGTATTCTCTGACGAGTTGCAACAATGATTCCGGCTCGCCGTCTGTCAGGCTTTTACTGACGAAGATTGGCTTTGGAGAGGATTCATCACCGAGGTTAACTTGTATGACCTCGTCTTCAGTGGAAGGATCACAAAGTTCAAAGCATTTCTCCTATTATTCATCTAGTTGTTGTACCCACGGCTCCCACTCAAGTGGTTCGAGTAGATCTTCGTCTTCCTCTTCAATATTAGCAGATGTCATGTTGACAAATAATGTCTGTCTGAATATATCTCCAATGCTGTCATCAGAGTCATAAGTGGGTGACTCGAACGAATGAGAGTGCCACTCGCATTCTTTATCGAACTCTCAGGCGTTGTTGCTGGTGTAACATACCCGAGGTCGTGTCTGGATTTGCCGTAATAATCCCAAGGTTTTCCAAACGGAGTTAAGAGCTGCAGAGGCGATCACCGATCGCTGCCATAATTCAGACCTGGGGTAGCCTCCATGTCATGCCCCTGCTTTTGCATGAAGTACTTGGCTTGAGGACTATACAGATAGAGTGGTTAGCTTGCAGTATCGGGTTCGAGATCAACCTCATGAGGCATGAAGGGTTGAGGACCTTTTTTTCAACCAAAGATGATCGTGTTATCCCTTTCTCTTCTGCCTGGGACTAGGAAGTAGGCATCTCCGATAGAAGCAAGTCGGTTTGCGGTATGGACGGTTGTCACCTGTGTGTGCAGGTTAATGTCCCGATCGAGTCCCACAGTATACATCAGATTGATCAGAATAGTTCAATGGTAGCCTCTTATTGATGAAATAAAGAATTTTGTCGACAGGGATTACATCATCAGGAGAGGAGCTATCCACCTGTGTAATCCCCTGCGCGCTCAGAGGTTGGGATGTTGTCTTGGGCAACTTGATCACCAAGGGTTCAGCTTGTGGTATTGGCTTGCCTGAGGGTGTCGAATCAACACTTGGTTGCCAGCTCGTCTTGGAAAGACGGATGACAATTGGCTCGGTAGGGGACTTTGTGTCTTCCGGTTGCCTTTGAATAGATTTTGGCAATCAGATCAGCATCGGTGTCATAGAGGGCCTCACATCTTCCTGTTGCCTTTGATTAGATTTCGGCAATCTAATCACCATCGACACTACGACAGGTTTTGGCTCCTGGCTGGATCTCGGGAGCCGGATGACCATCGATTCCAACTGTGGAGGTGAGACAGGAGAACCGGGCACCTCTTTATGCATAGCTGCGACAAAGGGTGCAGCTTTGCCCGGTTTACGGGCCTGGAGATGAATTTTCAAGGATTCTTCTGGCCCTGTGATGGCCTCCAGTTTGTCAGTTATGTGTTTTTTGGATTCGTCATATAGACAAGCCTCCGAAGAGTAATAGGATTCAACCCCTTTGAAGGGATCGATGTCGGCGAATTCAGACTTCACGAAGTCATGCTTACTGACTGTTTACCATTGATTACAAAAGAACAAAACAATTATATCGGAGGACTGGACTTTCACTTCACAATACAAACTCGCTCGTACAAAGAAAGCCTAGGGACAAAAACCTAGGTACAGCAATCTAAGTACAATTCTTTAGTTTTTTCTGGGAGATGACGGTAGGAGCTCGGAAAAGCGACAGCAGCTCAGTCTTACTCCTTGGATGATCGGACGTAGCCTTGGCTCTGGTGAAGAAATGCTCTCAGACGTGTGGGGAGACTCCCTTGCGCCTTTGGTTGCTAGATCTCTGGATGTCTCTATAGTGCTCTCTCCTTTTTTCCGCTCTCTTTCTGCTCTTCTCTCCTCTTCTGCTGCCTGCAAGGGAATAGCACCTTGCTATTTATGGGAATGGGGTGTGCTCATTAGGGTTTACAAATGATTGCCTCCTTCAGAAGTCGGCGGTTAAGGATCACTTAATCTGGTCCATTCATCTTGAATATAATAAATTTGAGCAATTAATGTGATTGCATCAAATCTCTGTGGGCAACAAATGTTGATTGCCATGAATATTCGTGATTTGTGTTAGCCTGCCACGTGTCCAATTTGCTTGATTTGATTTGATCTGGGCAATTATGATGATCGCAATAAATCTAATTTTGTTAGGATTTGTTAGCACCCATAGTTCCAGGGAAGATAAGACTGCCACGTGTCTCAATTGTCGCGAAGAGCGCCACGTCTCTCAAATGGACCGTCCTGGCAGAGCCGCATATGGGTGGTCCTCTCAGTCGCATGAAGCATGCAGCCGTATGAGGATGGGCAGCCGCATGAGGATGGGCAGCCGCACGTGGATGAGCAGTCGCATGCGGATGGGCAGCCACATGGGGATAGGTAGCCGCATGCAGATGGGCAGCCGCATGGGGATAGGCAACCGTATGCAGATGGGCAGCCACATAAATACAGCGACCGCATGGAGTGGCCTCGGGACTTGGTGGATTTTGCCAGCTGTAAGGAGATTTTTTTCCTCTCTCCTAGGATCATGCCATCATGTCAGAGTCATTATTACGTCCATATGTCAGAGTTGTCATAGCTATTATTTGTCAAAACAGCCGTTAGGGCATTAAATGCAGCCGAATGTAGAGAAGAACTGTTGAAGGCTACGTGGCCTCTTTCTGAGCCACATGGATCCTTGAGCCGCATGGACTCCTGAGTCGCATGGTCTTTTGAGCCGCATAGGAATCCTGAGCCGCATGGGGATCCTTCTGTCGGAGCTGCATAGGCCTTTTTTTATTCTTTTCCATGCTTCTACAAGACCCCCTTCAAAGTTTTTAATTTGTAAAATTGAAATACTTTGAATAAGAAGCATGGCCATGTAAAAACTATTCGGGCCGCATAGGATGTTCTGGCCGCATGGATGTCTCAGCCGAATGGCCTCCTCAGCCGCATGGCCATCTGAGCCGCATGGGCTGCATGGCCGCATAGGCTCCTTGCCACGTCTTCATGCCACGTGTGCAAATATTTGTATTAATTTCCTTTGATTTGCTGTCAGATTTAAACCCGCTTTTTGGGGTAGGATCCCAAGAGTTTAGCCTTGAATAGTTGGATGGCCTTTATACCCGAGGAGTCGGTTACACTGCACACAGATCGAGGCGTCGGTCTATGGGCTCCGTCTATAAATAGAAACGTGTTTGGGACGAAGAGACTTCTTTATTCTCTCTTTCAATTCAAGTCTTTCCTGCCCTAACTGTCATCCTCTTCTTCGATCATCGATGGCTCCCAAGAAGACTGTTGCGACGAAGGGTAAAAAGGCGGCGTCCTCGTCGACTGCGGCGGCGAAGGGCAAAAAAACTGCTTCTACTTCGACTGCGACGACGAATGATAATATGGCAGCTCCTCCGCCAGCCGACGTGCCCGCAGTTCACCCCGACGTCCACCCCACTATTGTTGGTAAGGACGCCGTGTGAGCTTGAAACCCTAACTGTTGTGGCTACGTCACATGCTCTATGCGCGAGCCTTCATCTTCATGTGTGCCGTATGTACGTCTCATGTTCGAGCCGCATGAGAATTGTTACTGTGGCCGCATAAGCACTTCGCCAACGGGGCCGCATAAGCTGTGCTAGGACGCATAGGCTGCGCTGGGCCGCATAGGCTCGTACGAATTCGTTTGTCGCATGATCCGCATAGCTTATCCAAACTGTCATATGAGACTTCGTTAAACAGAGCCGTATAAAAACACTGCCGCATGAACCTTCGCTGGACGGAGCCACACATAAGTGTTTTCTGAGTTGGGCGGCATGAGACTCCTTTGAATTGGAGCCACATAAGCTCGAAAACACCAATCAGTTCTCCTTGTCCATCTTTTTAACTTATTTCTTTTGTCCTCTTTTCAGTGAATTTTTCCAGTTAATGTTGCGGGGGAACCTCTGGTGGGTCGTGCCCAAGCCACTATAGGCTATAGGTACGATCAGATAGTTTGGTATGTGGCGGACCAGTTTCCTAGTGACGAGCCTCTGACGAGGTTGAATGCCCTCAAGAACCAACCCTTCTACTTCCTCTGTGCCATGATGAATTCGGGGAAATTAGAAGGGGAATACCTGAAGCCTGCGTTCTTCTTTGGATATGCCTTGACTTTGAAGAACAGTCAAGTTCTGGATGTGTCGGAGAATTGGAGCTTTATTTCTAACGGGATGGCGATCCGTATCCCTCAAATGGAGCGTCACCTCCCACTATCTTGGTTTAATATGCTCCCGCTGGACAGGAAGATGGAAGAGTCTTTGACCCCTACCCGAAATAGGATGTTTATGGGCGACATCCATTACAACAACAGCATGAAGTCAGTGTATGTGGGCAAGGTGCATGCCAGCCGCTATGTAATGGGATTGGCCCCGGGCACTTTCTTGAATGTGCCGGGTCCCAATTTCACGTTCTCTGCAGCCGACACTTTCCTTAACCAGCTTGCTCGAAAAGGCTCCTATCCAATTGGCCGGTTGTCGCTCCTGAGTTGGATACACCCCATTCCCCCATGGATCAATCTGTCTATGTGGATCTCGCAAAAGTATGAGACTCTTCTGCGTGAGATTGGTCTTTATCACGCTATTCGGGGCACAAGCCATGGCTTGCCCGTAAACAAGAAATTATTCATGGCTCTGCTGGAGATGTACAACCGCCGTACGGGAACCTTCTATACACCTGTAGGGGAAATGGGGCTTGCACTCCATGAGATGCACGTGGTTTCCAAGCTTTTTTGGGGGGATGAAGCTTTTGAGGTTTACACTCCTATGAATGAGGAGTTCGAGGAGCTGGAGGAACGGTATCCAGGCTTCGTGGCTATTTATCAGGAGATATTGTGCCACTATAGCACGTGCCAGCAGATAGCCAAGAAGGATAGCAACTCGGAAGGGAATGCTCCCCAAACTAAGGCCTGGGTAGGCTATCTCTTCTCGATGGATGCCTCAGGCCGGGTTACTTCCCGAAGTCCTCAATACCGGGAGGCGGTTCAGGCCTTGGTGTCATCGGTCAAGAGGGTGGCCACCACCAGTGACAGATTTGGGAGTCAAATCGACTCTCTTGGTTATTTTTATCAGGATACCCAAGAACTGTCAGAGAAGGCACTCCTGGCAGGATTCTTGATTGTATGGCTGCGGAATTGTGTAGTCTCGGGAGAAGCTGGTTTTAATGAGAGGATTAGCCGTAATTTTATCCTTCCTGCTGTAAAGCTAGCCTTCTCTGACAGGTGGAGTGATCGGACCGATGATATCCATTCCCCATGCTTCGAATGGCCCGGACGCCACTGTCGGATGTAGGAATTCGGATGGCTGGTGGGTGAAGTCCGCATGGACTTGGCAGGCTTTGTACTTTATTGCATAGTCTATCGCATCTGCTACCATCGTGGGCCAGTAGTAGCCCATTCGGTGAAGACAGTCTTGCAATTTTGGACCAGGCTGATGGGCTCCGCAGATATGAAACGATGTCCTCTTGGAGAAGTAATCCGTGATTGCGAGTATGAAACGATATCCTCGAAAAGAAGGTGGAGTGATCGGACCAATGATATCCATTCCCCATGCTTCGAATGGCCCGGACGCCACTGTCGGATGTAGGAATTCGGATGGCTGGTGGGTGAAGTCCGCATGGACTTAGCCGGATTTGTACTTTTTTGCATAGTCTATCGCATCTGCTACCATCGTGGGCCAGTAGTAGCCCATTCGGCGAAGACAGTCTTACAATTTTGGACCAGGCTGATGGGCTCCGCAGATACCGTTATGAGCTTCACGTACGGCTTCTTTGGCTTCTGTGTTTGACAGACATCGAAGCAATAACCCATCATAGGATCGACGATACAGCATTTTCGCCTCTGTATCGTAGAAGAATCTGAGAGAACGCCTTCTGATAGAGGTGGCTTCCTTTGGGTTCTCGGGCAGGATGTCGTAGACTACGAAGTCAATGAATGGTTGTCTCCAGTCTGGTACTTCGTCGATCATCTGAGCAGAATAACTCGCCATGACTTGAACGTTGTTCTTGGGACAGACCAGTTCATGGCCTATCACGTCCACCAAATGATGAATATGGTTCGGCACTGCAAGGGAAGCGACAAGGCCTGCTAGGGCATCGCCTTCGATATTTTGGAGTCTGGGGACGTGTTTGATAAAGAACCCTTCAAATGACGAGATGATGTTGATCGCTATTTGGTGATAGGGGATCATGTCTTCATGGCGGACCTCGTATGAACCCCGGATCTGATTGACGATTAACTGCGAATCGACGTATGCTTCAAGATATTCTACCCCCAGCTCTCTTGCAAGTTGGAGGCCAATGACTAAAGTGTTGTACTCGGCCACGTTGTTAGAGCAGGGTTCCGTGAGGGAGTAAGCACGATTGATCACCAGTCCGAAAGGAGAAATCAGCACCATCCCGACTCCGACGACGATGTTGCCCTTGGGTCCGGTCCTTGAAGCACCGTCGAAGAACATTCGCCATATATCATCGTGAGAGGCCGCATGCGAGTCGGGGATCACATCTGGAATTTTTTTATATATTCTGGCCGACTCCGAGCTTGGGTGGGCTGCTAAAAAGTCTGCCAGAGCTTGACCTTTAACAGCCTTTTACGGAACGAAGATCATATGGTAGGGGGACAGTAGTATCGCCCATGTAGCAAGGCGAGAGCTGAGTGCCCCTGGTTTAGTCATGAGGACCCTGAGGGGGATGACTCGTGATATCACATGTATGGTTTGCCCCGTGACATAGTGTTGCGTCTTCTGAATGGCAAACACCAGGGCGAGGCATTCCTTCTCAACGGCAGTATATCGGTGTTCTGGCCCGATCATCATTAGGCTGAGGTAATATATAGCTTGCTCATGGCCTGCATCGTTGTTTTGTGCTAGCAGAGCACCGAAGGAATGCTCTATTGCTCGTACATAGAGCAGGAATGGTTTTCCAGCAACCGAGGCCACCAGGACTGGAGGGTTCGACAAATATTCTTTGATGCTGTCGAAGGCATGCTGGCATTCTTCATCCCATACGAATGAGACGCCCTTCTTTATGAGATGGGTGAAAGGATGACATCGCCCGGAGAGGTTAGAGATAAACCTCCTGATGTAGGCTAGCCTCCCTTGAAGGCCTCGGAGTTCACGGAGATTTCTCGGGGGACTCATCTCCATGATTGCCTTTGTCTTCTCCGGATCTATATGGATTCCCTAGGCGGTAACGATAAAACCCAAGAATTTTCCACTGGATACACCCAAGAAGGATTTGGTAGGATTCATTTTTATGTTGTGCGCCCGTATGAGGTTGAATACCGTCCTCAGATCCTGCAGATGGTCTCCCTTATAGCGACTCTTGACAGCGATGTCATCAACATAGCATTCCACTGTTTTGCGCAAGTGGTCTCTAAAGATGATGCTCATAGCTCTCTGATAGGTGGCGCCAGCATTCTTTAAACCGAAAGGCATGACTATGTAGCAGAACGTGCCTATTGGTGTTCGAAATGATGTATATTTTTCATCGTCGGGAGACATCTTGATTTGGTTGTACCCCGAGAAACCATCCATGAGCGACATACGTTCGAAGCCGCAGGTATTGTCAATCATGATATCTGTGATAGGAAGGGGGAACTCATCTTTGGGACACGCTTCGTTCAGATTGCGGAAGTCGATGCAGATTTGAATCTTTCCATTCTTCTTGAGGACCGGTACTATGTTGGCGACCCAGTCTGGATGTTGTTCCTCACGAATGAAGCCGATAGCTATCAGTTTGTTGACATCGACTTTGATCGCATCCATGATGCCTGGGCGGAAGCGTCATTGCTGTTGTTTGACTGGCTTTGCATCTGGCCGAATGTTGAGCTTGTGAAGCACAATATCGGGGTTTAGCCCTCGCATGTCTTCATAGCTCCAAGCGAACACATCAATATATTCTTTGACAAGTTCCAGTAGTGATTCTCGCTCTTCGTTTGTCAGGCTTTTACTAACGAAGATTGGTTTTGGAGAAGAATCGCTGCCGAGTTCCACTTGTATGACCTCATCTTCAGTAGGAGGCTCTCTTTGTTCAAACCGCTTCTCCTATTGCGTATCCAGCTGTTGTGTCCACGGCTCTAATTCGAGGAGTTCAGGAAAGTCTTCACCTTCTTCGTAAGTATTGACAAATGCCATATTGACAGACTGGACTTGCCTGAATATATCCCCGATGCTGATATCCGAATCAGAAGTTGGTGATCCGGTTGAGTGTGAATGCCAGTCGCATTCCTCATCTGAGCTTTCAGGGGTCGTTGCAGGCATAACATATCCTAGTCTGTATCGGGTCTTGTTGTAGTAGTCCTTTGGTTTGCCAGCCGGGACCGACGACTTAAAAGGTAATCGTCGACCAGTGCGTAGTTCAAACCTGGCGTAGTATCCAGATCATACCCCTGTTTTTGCATGAGGTATTTGGATTGGGGGCTATATAGATAGAGAGGCAGTCTCCCGGCGTCCGATTCAAGATCGACTTCTTTTATGGTGAAAGGATGTGGATCATTCTTCCGACCGAAAATGATTGGATGGTCCCCTCCCTCGATTATGCGGTAAGCGTCTTTCACAGGAGTAAGTTGATTTACGATGTAAATATTTGTCACCTGTGTGTTTAGGTGAGTGCCTATACCGTGCTCCATAGCATACATTTTACAAAGCTTTTTAAGCTCGATGTAGTTCAAAGATAGCCCTTTATTGATGAAGTAAGGTATCTTTACTAACGGGATTACATCATCTGCGGATGGAACATCAGTGTGAGCAGCCACATACTTGGCCAGTTCTGGTTCTTCTTCGGCCACCCCATGTATAAATGAAGACTGAGAGGATGACTTAGGCAACTTGATCATCAGGGGTTCCGTTGGTGGAGCAGAACGTGGAGTCGTTGGCAAACTAGCGACCCCCAGGTTGGTACTCGATGCTGGGCTGGGAGTGGTTGGCTCGCTGGAATCCCCAGATTTTGCATCGGGCTGACGATTCCTTTTGGGAAGACGAATCGTCATTGGCTTATCGGAGGGATTGAGCTTCTCCGTTTGTGGTTGGCCGACTCTAGGCAGTCTGATTGTCAGTGGCTCCATTGTGGATCTTAGCGTTTGGCCGAACCTTGGCAGTCGGATTATCATCTGTTCCTCCTGTGCAGAGAGGCTAATTGCGTCCTTACGCAGAGTGGCTGTAAGGGGCGCAGTTATGCCAGGTTTGCGGGCTTGGAGGTGGATCGTCAGAGGTTCTTCTGATCCAGTTGCTGCCTCAATTTGAGCTTGAGTATCTCCTTCGGTAAGATGCTTCTTTGACTTCTCGTATAAGCAGGAGTCTGAGTAGTAGGATTCGACCCCTTTAAAGGGATCGATGTCGGCAAATTCTGTCCTCACGAAGCCGTATTTGTCGACATACTTGAAGCACTGGTGCAGCGTGGAAGGCACGATCATGTAATCGTGTATCCAAGGGCACCCCAAGAGGATATTGTAGGAAGTGTCCGTATCTATGACGTAACAGGTCACTTCTGACTGAAGATCGCCAATTTGGCACTTCAAGCGAATCTTTCCAATCGGGTAGCTCCTGCCCGAATTGAAACCGCTGATGGCGGTGCTTGTTGGCGTCAGGCGATGCATAGGAATGCAGAGATGATGTAACAGACCCTTCGAGATGATGCTTATAGAAGAACCAGGATCAATATGCATTCGATCCACCTTTACGTCACCGACGTATCTAGTGTAGTATAACGGACGATCATGCAGATTGGTTTTGATGAGCATATCCTGCGACGTGAAGACAATGTTGGGCATCGCTCCTGCGCAAGCGCCGTCTTGGAGATTTGCAGGCGGGCTCTCTCCCGTGAGGTTAACCTGAGCCAGATATGCGTCGGCATTCTGGAGTGCATCACTCAAAGCCGCGCGAACATCCTTGGAGAGTCTCAGGAGCTCATATAATGACAATTTGGCCGGTGTGTTAGCCAATTGTGCCAGGATGTCAAAGTTGTAGGGCCTTTCTAGCCCATGAGGTGCCTCTTTTCGGAGGGATTTGTCAAAGCGCGTCTCATTCGGCCTAGGCTTGTCGGTCGTCGGAGGTTGAGAAGGTCCCGAAGCGTCAGCAGTAGCCGGCTGATGTTCTTCGGTCGAGTTATCTGGTGTAGGTTGGGATTGAGCACCAGACCGAGTAACGACAGCTGCGGCTTCCTCGACATCTGCCGAGATTGTGTGGCAGGATCTGACTTTTCTATTCATTTTCTTGCCAATGGAGGGTGGTGTGCACTGAGTCACTTCAGGTACCAAGTCTGGATGGACCCACATGACCTCCCCTCGTGTCCCGACCCGCACCCTAGAGTAAGGGCACGAGACGTAGGTACGTCCAGCCTACGCCGCAGTGTCGACGGTAGAACGCTGTCCTAGGTCAACAATCATCTAGCAATATATCTCTAAACAGTTTATACTCCCCGAATGGGGATGACATAGCAGTAATAAACTTAATCACAACTAAGGAAGAGATAGCATGATATGAAATAGAACTCAAGGAAATAAATAGATAAAAAGTAGTCTAAGATAATCCCAGCAATATCCAGAAGTACATGGTCTCAGATACAGAATAAAAGAATATATACATCTCAGAACTCAGAATCAAGTCTAGCTAAAACATGTTCCAAGACTACATAAAAGAAGATAAGCCTAACAAATCTAGTCTAGGCAATCGGGGTGATATCCTCAGCTAGAGCTGGGTCCTCCTGAGGGTCCAGCTCGCAGGTGTCATCTAAGGCTGCCCCGTAGAAAGTGTCCAGGCAGGCCTCCTCCTCGTCCTCTGTAATATTTCAGCAGGTCCAGTCAGGACAAGAGCGTGCACAGTACATCTCAACAGTTCATAGCAGGTTAGAAAATATAATCATGCAGTAAAGTAAGATACAGGTACTGAAAGAAGTGCAGTATGTAAACAGAGAGAGAAAGCTGTAATAGAAATATCTACTATAGATAGAGACTAACAGTGGCTAGTGAGTCAGAGTACAATATAGACATGTAAATGGCATAGGAGATTCTGATAAGACACTATGGAAGAGATTCTGATAAGATACTACTTGGGTATTATTTACATGTCTACTTTTACTCCCCCGTACCCCCAATCAATACACAAGGATCGAGCCAGGTTATGTTATGATTCCATGCAAGGCCCCCGAAGGGTGATACATGGATGTCACATAAATGGGGATTCTAGGAGATTCTAGGATACCCAGTGAATGGGATAAGAGATTCTAGGAGACTCTGTGATCATAAGAGTATATGTCACAAGTGATCGAAGAACCAGTGAAGCATAGTAATACGCCATGTAAGTAAAATGCACAGAACATGTAGTACCCAATGCTCCCTAAGGATAACATCTCAAGAAGGGATCCATATAGTACCAATCCGTGTGACCAACGTGACAGTACAAGTAAAGTAATCTACTGCAGAAAATAATTCTAAGCAGGATATGAAATGATCAGAGAATGTACTCGCCTGGTATCTGAGTGTCCAATATGAAAGTACTGTCCGAGGAGTGGTGTCTGGCTCCTAAACAGAACAGCACAAGTCACAACAAGTCCAAAATGGTAAAATAAAGTCCTACTATGGATTCTACATGATTCTAGGTCAATCTAGGCCAAAATCAACTCTTGGTCAACTCTGGTCAACCCTAGAAGTCAAGCTAGGTCAACCAAGTCTAAAATTAGGTCAAACTAGTCTACCTTAGTCTAATCAAGCCTAGCTTAGCACTCCTACACATTCACTAGGTCAAGCTAGCATCACACATACACAATTATTAACACATATATTTATGTGCCCTATAATATACAATACATACCTATATGATATCCATAAATAGACAGATATTCATATTCATATATACTCACAATACATTAATAACTTATATATAAAGCACAACTTTACATTATATATATATTTACATATATTAGAGTTAACATTATATATATACTTAGGCTAAATACTATATATACATATATATATATGGCTATACTACAAGGATTGACATATATACATACATGAACTGTGTGTGAGTGTAAAGAGTGAGTGATGTGAGATGTGTGCTAGAGAGAATACATGTGTATGTGTGTGCTGCAACATGTGACAGGAATATGGAGTGGCAGGGATTTAGTATAGAGTGTGTGTGTGTGTATATGAAATGAGACATGACTATGAACATTGTGTGTGCATTTAGAAGACAGTAAAAGAAAGAAAGGAATTCAGTAAACCAAACAACAGTTAAACAGTACCAATCTCAGGTTTTAGTCCATACTAAATCTCAGATTTTAGATTATGAAGAGCATGACTCCTAGGAAACATTCATAGATCAATAAAATCTGAATTCTCAGATTCAGTCTACAATCCACATTCTCAGGTATCCATAAATCAGTGAAGGCATTCATTTCCAGGTTAGTACAATATAGGAGGCATTGAAATCAAACTGTTGACAAGGACTTAATGGTGTAATGGGAATAACAAGTTTAAGTCTCATTCAATCTCAGAAAACAGTGAAAACTGAATCAATTCAGTTCCCCCATATCATCAACCCATTTGAAATCAATTTTCAACCAAAACACACCAAAATCGAACCAATGATAGATTACAAGTAGGAGGTCCATATCAGGGACTAAAATCATGCTAATAACAATAATTAAGAGATTAATTAGGATGCCAAGTTCGAAAATAAAAACTAAAAAATACAGGGAAATATCATGTTTCAGAAATTAGGGGAAAATAAGAAAAATGAATTCGAAATTAATGAATTTGCAAAGTTAAAGGTTGGTAATTGAAATATACAATGCATACATGCTATATGTGGTGTTTGTGTCCAAACAAAAGGCACAAACGTGTCCAAATGAACCAGGACACGAAACAGTGCACACAGGTACTGGTTCAACACACTGCATCATGCACGTGTGCACGCGTGTCGTACACACGACACAGTCCATCCTAGGGCTCGTGCACTCCAACCTAGGTAGGCCACCTATAGGGCTACCCAATAGGCTAGCTAGCCCGTGTCCAAGTCATGTCTGTGTCAGATACGAGTGCCGTATCAGTGGGGAAAAACCCAGTGTGCTGTGTTAGTGTAATCTCTGTACAACGAGGATTTCTCCTTCGACACGACACGGGGACACATGGGGCTTGACACACGGGATGTCAGTCATGGCCCCATGCCACGTGTCAAGTTTCGTGTCAAACCAAAACGTGTCGTGTCCTCCAGACCCCCGAACAGCAGGGGATCCAATCCCGAGCGCGCGCGCGTGTCCACGCGTCAAAAATGACACAAGCCGACACAATAATCACCCCAGAAGAATAGAAATGCATAAACAACAATAAAACCTAATTTTCTATTTAAAAACTTTGCACAAAAGAAATCGAAATGCTCTCAGTGGCATTTCAACAAACACCTAGGTACTACCTCTAATACGTGTCCAAATGGACACGAAACCTATGAAACCCGATACGACACTAATACAGACACTTAGGGGACCCCTAGGGCTTCCTAATCATGAAAAGAAATCAAAGTTTCATGGAGAAATGAGAAAGTTACCTATTGATGAACTTTCAAGAAAAATCCCCTTTGTGAGCCCCTCTCTTGATATCCCAATCCAAACAAAACAACCTCAAACTGAAATAAAACTCAAATAGAAGCAAGAACAGTAATATTAGGATCCAATGCAACTTGTTTGGGAGAAAAAAGATCAAAAATAGATTTTCTATGGGTTTTTAAACATGGAGACTCACCTCTTTCTTCTCTTGCAATAAATTCCTAAATAAGAGGCTAGCCCTAGATTTTAGGAGAGATTTTATAGTGGGAAAATCCCTAGTTTAGACTAAGTGGCCGGCCAAGTGTGGACTAGGGCTAGGTTTGCACTAGGTGGCTAGTCCTATTAGGTTAAGTCATGAAATGACTTGTGAAATCACAAGCCATTTCTCAACCAATTAAATTCCTAATTTCCTCAATTTAATTCTAATGAACTAATTACCAACTAACTTAGGTC
The DNA here is from genome assembly GCA_029216955.1 of Iris pallida. Lineage (NCBI taxonomy): Eukaryota > Viridiplantae > Streptophyta > Magnoliopsida > Asparagales > Iridaceae > Iris > Iris pallida. The sequence continues at coordinate 4,815,565 of JANAVB010006390.1, read as the reverse complement.
AAGCTAGGTTTTTTTGTCCTAATCAATGGTCAGGACCTAGGTTAGCCTCTAGGTTGGTCTACAAGGGTCAAAACTAGTCAAAGTCAACCTAGTCCAAACAATTCCAAAATAATTCCTAAAAATTCCTAAAAATTCAAATAAATTCTAATAAATTTCAATTACCCCAAAATGTCAAAAATACCCTCACACTAGAAATGTGGTAGTGACACCTCGTGACGTGGTAAAGGGTACTAGACCAGTAGCTTGATCTCGAGGAGGTGGAAGATTAGCAATCTCCATTGTCGCCAAAGGGACGGGTACCACGCCGTCTTGAGTCTCCGTTGGAGGGAAGCTGCCGAATTGTACTGATACCATATTGGCTGCCACGGTCACCTCTTCGAAATCAATGGCCAGAGCCTTCGAATCGATAAGATGTTGGATGTATCGCTTTAGTTGGTAGCAGTCGTGTATAGCATGGTAGACATAGCGGTGGTAATGACAGTACTTTGGGCTCTCCATTTCTGTCGGCCAAGGTTCCCGTCTTGGTGGAGGGAGTTGAATTCTATCTTCATGTATGAGCATGTCCAAGATGGGCTTGACATGGCCGTCTTCGAAGGAGTAGGTCATTTGCGGCCATTGCTTGTCTGCCGGTTTTGACTCAGGCTTCTGGGCTGTGTCGGCCACCATAGCCAGCTTGCCCTTGTTGTCCCGATTATTGGAGACATTACCACCAATGTTGTTGTTGGTATTAGGGCGCTTGCCCTTGTCCTATCCCTTCGAGATGTGCAATCCCAGTTGGCGAGCCTTCTTCAAGCTGTTCTTGGCGCTAGTGGTACTGATGATAAACGTCTTCCAGTCCTTAAATTAACTTTCGCCCATCCAGAGGCTGATTGTTAGGAGCAGTCTCTTTTGGCAAATTTCAATTAAGGAGGAATCCGGATTACCAGACGGCAACTTCATTACAGTTTGGCAAAACCGCTCAATATAGTTCCTTGTCAGCTCCTTCTCTCCTTGAACGACGTCCATGAGGGTGGACATTGTGACGTCCTGTCCTACTTCGTAGAATCTCTCTAAGAACATGTGCTTGAAGCTGGCATAGGAGTGGATACAGTTGTCTGGCAGATTACGGTACCAGTCGAAGGCGACCCCTTCCAATGCCCCGATAAATAATCGTGTAAGGATGGCATCGTCATGGGGCAGATAGTCGGTGGTGACCTCGAAGTAAGTGATGTACCAACTTGCGAAGGTCTTCCCATCTTATGGATTGATGTGGAATGGCTTATACTTTGGTCGAAAGGGAACATCTCTCCACGCAGGGGGATACGGTTGTCGTATCCTGAGGTTTTGGCAGTTTTCTCGGGTATAGAACATGGCCCGGAGCTCCTGGACCTCTCTTCTTGCCTCCTGACCTCGTCTGCAGCGGTAGGAGCCGACATTTTAGGAGGATTATTGCCGGGTTCGGTGCCGCTGAGTTCGAGTCCGTATTGACCGCGGGACCCATGTTTGTTTGGCCAGCCGTCCCTCCTTGCCGAGTAGGGAGGGCTGCTTTGATCTTGTCCACCGATTTGACGAAAGTATGCAGTATGGCCTCCAGAGTATCGATGCGTTGGCGATCACTAGGACCATCTTATTCGTCGTTTGTCATGAATGCCGTCCTCACATGAGTAGAAGTGGAAGGGACGGTGGATGACGTGCCCTCCGAATCATACCCCTGTACCGAGAAGTCATCGGGGTATGTGGGAATGTTCTTCTCTGGTTTGGACTCAGAAATAATAGTACCTCCAGCTTCAGAGCTTGCTTCATCTTGAGAGTCGTGGACGTCCTCGGGGACGTCGGTACTTGCTGTATCTGATGGAAGAGTTGTTTCCCCGGGCTCGTCTCCTTGGAACATCGGATTATCGTAGATGTTCGGAGGAGTGCTACCCCCAGTTCCAGCGACCCCCAATAATGCGGATGATGAATCTTCCACTGTAGTAGATTTCGTCTTTGAACGGGTACCTTAGAAAACTCCGGTGGTGGACAACCGTTTAGACGACAGTTTCTTAGTCACAGTGGTTGAAATCTTCGAGCTGGAAACGTTTATCTTCTTTCCTCTCCCATCGGCAGAGATTTTCTGAGTAGAGTTACAAGAGACGACAGGAGGCACCTCATCCCCTGAGCTCGGCTGTTGTAATCTTTGGAAGACGGACTGTCGGTCTTCTCGTACCGTCGCATTGTTGCAACAGCAGTTGACAATAATTTGGGTGCAGTGATGTCCGTGGGAGGACTCTTTGCCCACCGAGGCCTCTTCTCTTTCCTTGTGTTTGTGGAGGATGACCTCATGCAAGTCAGACAGGTCTGGAACGACCATGTTTGCTCCCTCAGTTTTGGAAGACTTTTGGGAACCACTCTGTCCGTTTGCTGCCGGGGGCTGGACTCGGGTGGTTCTGTACAACTTCCCATCGGAGGCCTGCATAACAGTATATGGAGCGCTTGGACGGTCAGAGGTCAGGACAGCGGACTGAGCTTGCCAAGCTCGTGCTGCCTTAGACTTCTTCACTCTAGTGCGTGAGGGCACATAGTAGGAAGAGTCTAAGTGGTGTTGCAGAGAGTCAAACATATTTTCTCGGGAGCATGAGAGATCAGGACCATAGAAGAGGCGATCGAAGACTGAGCCTGAGCCGCGTGGAGCAGACAACATGCGGCTGGAATCAACAGTCTTCATACGGCTGGCAATCGTAGCCGCATGGGCTTTCTTCATACGGCTGGAAGTCTCAGTCGCGTAAGTATTCTTTATGCGGCTGGAAATCTTGGCCGCATGGGTATTCTGTATCTGGCTGGCAGTTTCGGCCGCATGAACATCATGCATACGGCTGGCAATTTTGGCCGCATGAATGTTCAGCCTGCGGCTAATGCCTTTGTTCAGCTTCTTCCTGAAGCACATAGAATCACTTTTTGCCCCTGTAAGTCCAGCATCGTAGTGCTTTCCTCTGTCGGACTCGGGGACAGCAGAGTCCTCTATGGCTTGATGTGGGGCCGCATGAGAGTTGTCTTCACCGTCTTGGGCAGTAGAGAGTACTCCGTCCAGAGCTTGGGAAGGAGCAAATGATTTTGGCCTCCACTCCCTGCGAGCCTTCTTTGTGCGGGTTCGCTTCTGGACCGGGCCAGCGCTCCCGTCGGAGAGCATTTCTTCAAACGTCTGTTGGTCGAAGCGGACGACCATCTTCTGTTATGTGGAGCCAAGTTTGGCTGCATCCGATTGTGTCACCAACTTCTCAGCCGTGGAGAAGTTTGTCCCCAGCAGATTTGCCATCGTGTTTGCTATTGATTATAAAAGAACAGAACAATTATATCGGAGGACTGGAGTTTTACTTCATAATACAAACTCGCTCGTACAAAGAAAGCCTAGGGACGAAAACCTAGGTACAGCAATCTAAGTACAATTGTTTAGTTTTTTTGGGGGGGTGATGGTAGAGGCTCGGGAAAGCGACGGCAGCTCTGCCGTACTCCTTGGACGATCGGACGTAGCCTTGGCTCTGGTGAAGAAATAATCTCGGACGTGTGGGGAGACTCCCTTGCGCCTTTGGTTGCTAGATCTCTGGATGTCTCTGTAGTGCTCTCTCCTTTTTTTCGCTCTCTCTCTGTTCTTCTCTCCTCTTCTGTTGTCTGCAAGGCAATGGCACCTTGCTATTTATAGGAATGGGGTGTGCTCATTAGGGTTTGCAAATGATTGCCTCCTTCAGAAGTCGGCGATTAAGGATCACTTAATCTGGGCAATTCATCTTGAATATAATAAATTTGAGCAATTAATGTGATTGCATGGGCAATAAATATTGATTGCCATGAATATTCGTGATTTGTGATAGCCTACCACGTGTCCAATTTGCTTGATTTGATTTGATCTGGGCAATTATGACGATCGCAACAAATCTAATTTTGTTAGGATTTGTTAGCACCCATAGTTCTAGAGAAGATAAGACAGCCACGTGTCTCAATTATCACGAAGAGCGCCACGTCTCTCAAATGGACCGTCCTGGCAGAGCCGCATATGGGTGGTCCTCTCAGCCGCATGAAGCATACAGCCGCATGAGGATGGGCAGCCGCATAAGGATGGACAGCCGCACGTGGATGAGCAGCCGCATGGGGATGGGCAGCCGCATGGAGATAGGCATCCGCATGCAGATGGGCAGCCGCATGGGGATAGGCAGCCGCATGCAGATGGACAGCCGTATGGGGATAGGCAGCCGCATGCAGATGGGTAGCCGCGTAAATGCAGCGGCCGTATGGAGTGGCCTCGGCACTTGGTAGATTTTGCCAGCTGTAAGGAGATTTTCTTCTCTCTTCTAGGATCATGCCATCATGTCAGAGTCATTATTACGTCCTTATGTCAGAGCTGTCATAGCTATTATTTGTCCGAGCAGCCGTCAGGGCATTAAATGCAGCCGAATGTAGAGAAGAACTGTTGAAGGCCACGTGGCCACTTTCTGAGCCGCATGGATCCTTGAGCCGCATGGACTCCTGAGCCGTATGGGGATCCTTCTGTCGGAGCCGCATAGGCCTTTCTTTATTCTTTTCCATGCTTCTACACTGACATACTTGAATTAACACTGGTGAAGTGTGGATGGCACAATCATATAATCATGTATCTATGGATGCCCCAGGAGGATGTTGTAGGACGTGTCTGCATCTATAACATAGCAGGTAACCTCTGTCCTTAGGTCACCGATCTGACATTTCAATCGAATCTTTCCTAAGGGATAGCTCCTTCCCGAGTTGAAACCGCTAATGGAAGTGTTGGTCGCTGCTAGCCGGTGCATAGGGATGCCCAGTACTTGAATTAAGCTTTTCGGGATGATGCTTATCGACGAGCCAGGATCGATATACATCTGATCCACCTTGATGTCGTCTATGTATCCAGTGTAGTACAAGGGACGATCATGCATGTTGGTCTTGATCAACATATCCTGTAGAGTAAATATGATGTTGGGCATTGCATCTGTGCCATTGCTACCCTAGAGATCTGCTGACGGGTCTTCCCCTGGAGGCTTGACCTGGGCTAAGCAAGCGTCAGCATTTTGGAGTGCTTCGCTCAATACGACACGAAGATCCTTGGAGAGCCTTAGGAGCTCGTATAACGACAACTTTGCCGGCATATTAGCCAATTGTGCTAATATGTCAAAGTTGTAAGGTCTCTCCAGCCCCTGAGATGCGTCGTTACAGAGTGGCCTATCGAAGCAGGTTTCCTTTGGCTTGGACTTACCCGCCGGTGGAGGTTGAGACGGCCTTGGAACATCAGAGGGAGGCAACGTTGTCGGCTGAGGATCTTCGAATGAGCTGCCTAGTGTAGGCTGGACTTGTGCCCCAGACCGGGTAACAACGGCTGTTGCTTCTCCAGCTTCGGCTAAAATTGTGTGGCAGGATCTAGACTTCCTGTCCTTCTTCTCATTGGTGGAAGATGACACCGCCTAGGTAACTTCGGGCACTAAGTCCGGATGCACCCACATGCTCTCTCCTCACGATGTGGTGAGAGGTACCAATCCAGATGTCTGGTTCCAGACGGGTGGAAGATTAGCAACCTCCATCATTACCCAAGGGACAGGTATTATCCCGTTTGGAGTACGTGTTGGAGGGAAGTTGTCGAACTGAATTGACACCATGTTCGTCGCCACAGTAACCTCTTCGAAATCTATCGATAGAGCTTGGGAGTCGATAAGACTCTGGATGTACCGCTTTAATTGGAAGAGTCATGAGTGGAATGATGGACATAGCGGTAGAAGTGACAATATTTTGGATCCTCTATTTCTGCCGCTCGGGGCTCGCGCCTTGGTGGAGGGAGCTGGATCCTACCCCCTTGCAAGAGCATATCGAAGATAGGTTTGACATAACTATCTTCAAATGGGTAATTCACCTTGGGCCACTGACCTTCCACCTATTTTTGTTCGGGCTTCTGGATCGCATCAGCGACCATGGCATGTTTGCCTTTATTATTTTGGTTGGAGGTGTCGCCACTATTGTTGTTGCTGGAGGTGGAACTAGGACGTATGCCCTTATCCTCTCTATCTGGGATATGTAATCCCAGCTGGCGAGCCTTCTTCAATTTTGCCTCTGTATTGCTAGTACTTATGATGAAGGCCGTCCAATCCCTGAACTAATCGTCACCCATCTAGAGACTAATTGCGGGGAGCAACTTCTTTTGGCATATTTCAATCGAGGAGCCCTCGGGATTGCCTTGGGGCAATCTCATTACGGTTTGGCAGAACCGCTCGATATAGTTCCTTGTTAGCTCCCTCTCTTCCTGAACGACGTCCATGAGAGATATTGTCACATCATGCCCCACTTCATAGAATCTCTCCAGGAATATGTGCTTGAAGCCATCAAAAGAATGGATGCAGTTGTCGGAAAGGTTGCGGTACCAGTCGAACACGATCCCCTCCAATGCTCCGATGAATAATCGTATGATGATGGCGTTACTATGCGGCAAGTGGTCGATTGTGACCTCAAAGTAAGTCATGTACCGACTAGCAGAGGTCTTCCTGTCATATGAATCAATATGAAACGGCTTGTACCATAGTAGAAAAGGCACATCTCTCCATGCAACGGGATACGGCTACCGTATTCTGAGGTCCCGAGAGGAGTCTCGGGCATTGAACATTGCTCAAAGCTTCTGGACTTCCCTCCTCGCCTCCTTGGCTTCGTCCGCAGCTGAAGGAACGGTTGTGTTGGAGTCCGCGTTGACTGCGGGTCCTAAGCTTGTTTGTCCAAGCATCCTTGCTGGTTGAGTTGGCAAGGCGGATTTGATTTCGTCTACAGACTTGACCAAGGATAGGAGAATGGCTTCAAGTACTTCTAGACGTTGTCGGTCAGTAGGCGCTTCATGATCATCATCGGTCATAAAGATTATCCTCACGTGGGTAGAGGTGGAAGAGATCATAGCAGAGGTGCTCTCTGTGTCGTATCCTTGTACAGAAAAATCGTCGGAGAATGTCGAAATGTCATCTTCCTCGGACTCGGAAGGGGTACTACCTCCTGTACAGGAAGCCGCATCGTCTTGGCGAGAGCGGTCATCCTCAGGGAAGTCCAAGTCTGTTGCGTAGTTCTGGGGATCTCTACCCCATGTGTGTGCTCTTGGTACATCGGGTTGTCACATATATTGAGGGGACTGCTACCTCCAACTTCATCTACTCCCAAGGAGGCCGAAAGTGCACCCCTAGGTGCTGGAAGCTTCTTTTTGGATCGAGTACCTAAATAGATACCCCCTGTAGTTGTTGGCAGCAACCCTCCAGATGAGAGTTTTCTTGCAATGCTGGCCGAGATTGCCGGGCTGGAAGAGCCTGTCTTTTTTCCTCCCTTGCCGGGAGGAACCTTCTGAGTTGAATTACAGGAGGCGAAAGGAAACTCCTCGTCTCCCGGAATTTGCATATGTTTCTTGAGTTGTTGTTGGACAGGTGCTGGCTGCTACAGTCGTTGGAAAACGGATTATCGATTTTCAGGTGCTGCGGACTTGTCGCAGCAGCAGTGGATGATGACTTGGGGCAACGACGTCCCAAGAGGTATCATGTTTGCTCCCAGATCCGAGGCTAGTAAAAGCACTTGGTCTCGATCGTTGGAGGGAGACTTTAAAGACCCATCCTGTCCGTTAGCCCTGGGGGACTGGACGCGGGTGGTTCTGCACAACTTTCCATCAGGAGCCCGTATAACAGTTAACGGTGCCTGCTAACGGTCAGTAGCTTGGACAGTTGACTGGGCTTGTTGGGCCCGCACTGTCCTGGACTTCTTCAACTTAGCGCCTAAAGGTGCATAGTAAGAAGAGTCCTGATAGAATATTCCACATTCTCAATAGGCCGCATGGAGTCGGACCCGCATGAGAGACGGTCGAACACAGAGCTTCTGACAGGGCCGCATGAGACATCCTGTCTGAGGCTAGGATTGGTTGCCGCATGGGCCATCTTCTTGCGGCCAGAGTTGGCTGCCGCATGGGCCATCATTCTGCGGCCAGAGTTAGCTGCCGCATGGGTTGTTCTCTTGCACCTAAAGTTGGCTGCCGTATAGGTCGTCTGTCTACGGCCAGAATTGGCAGCCGCATGGATGGTCTGTCTGAGGCCAGAGTTGCCTACCGCATGAAAAGACTGCCCATTTCTCTTATGCGGCCTCTTCTTCGTCCGCATGGATTTCCCTTGTTCCCCTAAAAACTCAGTATTGTAGTATTTTTCTTTGCTGGATTTTGGGACAGTGGGGTCCTCTGCGGTTTGAAGTAAAGCCACTGGAGAGCTTCGATCACCGCCTTGGGCCACAGAATGAGCTTTTTCGAGAACTTGGTCGGGGGCAACTGTTTTGTGCGCCGACGTCCTGCGAGTTCTCTTTGGGTTGGCTCGCTTTTGTGACGGGCTGGCGTTCCCTTCAGAGAGCATTTCTTCGAAGGCTTGTTGGTCAAAACGAACCATAAGCATTTACTGCGTAAAGGCGTGCTTGGACGCATCGAATTGCATCACCAGCTTCTCATCATAAGAGAAGGACGTCCCCAGCAAAGTCTCCTTCGTGTTTGCCATTAAATATCAAAGACAGGTATTACAAAAACAATAAAATTAATTGCAAACTCGCTTGTACAAAGAAAAGCCTAGAAAGAAATCCTAGGAAACAATTGAAGTACAATTGTTTAGTTTTTGATTCTGGAGGGTGACGGTGGAGGCTCGGAAAAGAGTATCAACTATGCCTTACTCCTTGGACTATCCGACGCAGTCTTTGGCTCTTGAAGAAATTGTCCTTCGTAGATTGCCAACCTTTTGCAGGGGTGTGGCACCCTGCTATTTATAATGATAAGTGTTTTGAGCCGCATAGATGGCCCGTGGCCATGTGGCTAATCAGCACATGAAGACCCGCTCTTTGGCCGCCAGCTAGCGATTTGTTGGGATTTTCTTGCAGCAAATCTGGGTGGTTGAAACTTGGTCAGCCTGCCACGTGCCCTATCGCAGGATAGGAATCATTTTGAGCCGCATGAGTCTCTCAGTTTTCGGCCATATTGGGCCGCATAAGACTCATGCGGCATAAGTCGCAATCTTCCTTAGTCCGCATATAGCTTAAGGACTTTTAAGCCGCATAGATTCTGTATTTTGGGCCGCATAAATCTCAAGCGGCTTAGGTTACAGTCACCCTTGGCCGCATGAAGCTCAGAGACTTTAGGGCCGCATATGTTTAAGCCGCACAAGGTTCATGCGGCTTGGGTAACACTCTTTCTGGCCGTATGACTATGTCTAAGCGCATGAACCCTATTTTTAGTGACATGACATTTTGTCTGCTCACGTCTCACGTCTTATCTTTTTGTCAGAGTGTCAAAGCTGTCATTTTTATCAGTTTTGACAAAATTTGTCAGCTTTATCAGATGGACTGACCAACTTGGTCGTATATCTTTCTTCTGTGGCTCGAATCAGTCTGGTTGTCGACAAGCCACATAGGGTATTGAATCTATCATGCGGCTCTCCTTTATGCGGACCAGTGTGGCCTAAAGTACTTATACGGCAAATTGTGACCCGCATGAACCCCATATTTTCCATGCTTCTATACAAGGGCCTCAAAGCATGATATTCCTCGAATATCAGAGGCCAACAGGAACAGAAAAATAGGGTAATCATACCCATATCTCCAGCGGAGCTTCCGTGTACAAAAGAATAGTGCATGCTTGGCCCATACGCTAAGGAACTGTTCTCCCCACCCAATGCCCATCTATGTCATCTCTACGACACATATGAACCTCTAATAACTGCCAAGTCTACTAATCATGCAAATTATATTAACTGTCGCACGTCTCATACGTATCGATGGCCAACCGACTATGCGAGTCTGTATCATACATGTGACTCACCACTCATGATAACTCAAGTGTCAAGGCCATATGAGATATACCAATACCTCACTTCAATTTGGTCATCATCTAGTACTAAGTCATCATGCAGAAAATAAACAAAAATAATAAAATTACTAATGCAGTCACTCGTACCCAAATATGACTTGGACGCCTAGTATGATAGAAACATGTAAACAGTAAATAAAAAAATAATATGGTAAAATAACAGTAAATGAACAGTAAATAATGACAATTTATCTTGCCTAGAGGTGGTGTGCACAAAATAGCAACGTTGGTAACTTATATCGTCAAAAATCAAGAGCAATAAAAGTCAACTGCCAGAAACATCCTCGGATGCTGAAATAAACATCATGAACACTTCCAACATAAGAGAAATGTCAAAGATCCCCTACCCATAAGTCAAATTCTGGATACAGGGGCAAAATTGTAATTTCGGGCCAAATCGGTGTTCATCGTTGGACCCGCTTTGCATCAAAAAATGTGCCAATATCTATGGTCTCTAAAGTCATTAAGTTATATGTCTACAGGTCTGATTTGACGATACGAACTCAATCTTATGTCCAAAGTTGGATTCCGGTGAGTCGTGCACAATTTTTTCCCTTGGATCGGGTCGTAGACTACCAAAATAGCGTTACGGTCGACCTTCTCAGGATCGGACCAAATTTGGTTCACAGGACCAGAAAAAATGACATAAGTCCAGTGGCACAAGTTTCATCTCGAGATAACAAATGTGCACGAAGTTGTGGGCTAGTTTGGAAAGGCCGATACGAGGCATCTCGACCGATGTGCCTCGATTTTGTCGTGCATACACAACGAAATCGAGTTCTGAATCCCACATGACAGCAAAGTCGATACGCATCTTTTAATGCTTTCGGTTCGTGACCACATCGCCTGGTTTGTCTGGGTGCACATCGTATCGAAAAATTTTCTAAAAAATTTTACTGTTTTGAAAATTATTTTTCTTGGTTTTGGAAATCTGATTTCTCAACGCATAGTCGATAAAATCCAAATCTACAAAAATAGTTTCGAAGCCCTATAGGTTATCTAGGATTGTCTTCAATTAGTTTTGGAAAATTATTAATTGACTAATCAGAATCGATCTTCGAACAGGGGCGGATGGGGCTATTTTTGCCATGTTTTCAAACAGGTTTTTGTCGATCTTTGGGTCAATTTTACACAAGTTTTAATAAGTTCTATATGAATCTAATTGTTAAAATTAGAATAGGTATAGGTTGACTACGCATAGGAGTCGATAGATCGAGATCCGATTGATCGAAGGAGAAGAAAATGGTCTGTGAATATAGGTACATAACTTCAATTTTCTAGGAGTAATAGGGGAGCTCTTTGTTCTGAGTCGTTGGCGACCGCTCTGGTGGTCGGGTGGCGTGGGCAGGCAGTCGAGGATGTGCGCAGGAGGTCGGGGAGGAGTTCGGAAAAGGATTTCGAGAATTTAAGGCCCGAATTTATCGAATGGCATTGGTTTTCTTGATATATATATATATATATATATATATATATATATATATATATATATATATATATATATATATATATATATATATATAAATGGGATTTGAATTGGGTTACGAGTTAATCCATGAGATAATGGGATTTAGGATTGGTTAGGATAGTTTTTTTTTTTTTTTTGAAATATTTGATTGGAATTGATGGACTTTTAATTCGCGAGATTTTTGAAAAAATCTCACCACTGCGGGATTGGGGTCGAGGAAGATAGTAGTACTTTTCATTAGAACAGTACTATTAAGGAAAAATATTGTTTTTATCTTATATTATATATATATATATATATATATATATATATATATATATATATATTTTATATATATATATATATATATATATATATATATATATATATATAAACAAATATATATATATATATATATATATATTTTTATATATATATATATAAAAATAAAAAAAAATATAAAAAAAAAAAAAAATATATATATATATATATATATATATATATATATATATATATATATATATATATATATATAAAGTTGTCATGTTTGGTCCAGGCTCGTGCTTCCTCTCCCTAGTCTCCTTCCCCACCGATGCATCCACCCCCGCCTAGCTCGGTGGCCGCCGCCCATGGTTTGCCCTCCCGCCGATCTCCTCGCCATCTTGGGAGCTCCAGCTCCTCCCCTCCTCCTCCCATCCCCACCGCCCACCGTGCCTTCCCCACTCCTTATCTCCGGCCCCTACCACCCGCCTCCGTCGCCTCCCGTCCTCCGAACCAGGTTTTCGGTCGCCCAACGCCCCATCGCTGATCCGAGCGGGCTCTTCCTCCTTCCCGGGGGCTTCGTCCCTTCACATCCGCCTCCTCATCCGCCCCCACCATTCTTGCCCCAACACCGTTCCCTTCAGGCCTTCGCCTCTGCTCCGACAGTAGGCGGCCCCAACGGCGTCGCTCGCTTTCCGGATGTGGAACCCCGCCCTCCGTTCTCCTCCCCTTTTCAAATTTCAAATCTGGTTGGGAGCCCACCTGCTGTGCAGGTTTCGGGACTCCCAACTGCTCAGGCTTCGGGGTGGGAGCCCACCTGCTGTGCAGGTTTCGGGACTCACTTCTCTGGACCCCTCGGTCTGGCTGCTGGTCAGTCGTCCATCGAGGTGGTCCCACCACACGTCTCCTTTGACTCACGGTCTAGAGATTGTGGAGTACCACATTCGCTCGTAGGCCCATCCCCCCCATTTCAGCACTCTTCTTTCAGCGGGCCCCACCTGGGCATCCACGCTGACCCCCTAGCTTTCTTTTACGCTGCCTCCCAATCCTATTCTTACGCTGACCCCAATTCTCTGCTTTATGCAGAGCAGTGCTTAGTGCAGCGCCCTCCTTCCAGAGGGCCCCACCCGAGTGACAGCGGGAACTCCCGAGCCTCTTTTTACGCTGCCCCTTCTTCTGGGTCCCACCGGGCTCATTCAGCAGTTACTTCCTTATTTTACGCAGACCCCCCCCCCCCCCCCCGCCATCTATTGGACGTTTCATCTCATGGGACCCACCAGGTTCCTTACGTGGATTCCTTTGCTCGAAATTCTTTGGGCACTTTCGCAACCCCGCTACTTTACGCTGCTCCTCCTCTTTACGCTGAGCCCTCTCCGCAATCCTTCAACTGGGTATACGCTGGCTCGCGTACTCCCCCTCTGCGCGGCCACATGGCCTTTTCCTTCACCCTTCGTGTCGTATGGAGGGTCTTCTCATCTCCCAGAGCTTGCCGCTGCTGCACCCCCCTGGACGCTACGCACCCATCCCGTGCGGACGTTCATCCCTCCGACCCTGTGGCCCCTCCCTTGCCCTCCCCCGAGTTCAATCCTCCCTGCTCGGGACCCGTCGTACCCTCTTTGCCTGCCAAGGACTGCCTTGCTCTGCTCGGGTCGGACGTTTCCAGCCTTGGGAGCCTTCCAGTTGCAGGCCTACCTGCCTCCCCCCCAGCCTCGTCGGAGGCCCCTTGCGCGCAGGCGTCTCCTCCCCTTCTTGGCGTTGTCCCTACCTCCCTTCCTTCGTCTACTGGCTTAATGGTAGCCCCTACCTCCCTCTCTCCCTCTGGTCACCCTCTTCCCGCAGTCAACATCGAGCCCCATCCCCGCAGCGGTACGGCACTCCATCCCGGTGTTTCCGCACCTTCCGGTTCTGGGACCCTAGTCCCCGGCTCGTCCAGGACCCGAATTGAGTCTGAGCCCGCCCTAAGCGGCAACCAGCCCCCCCTCGCGGTCGGGGCAGCAACGCCTTCCAACGCGGCCAAGCTTCGCCCGGATTTAGCATCCAGGACGGACCTGCTTGTCCCAGATGTCATCCTCCCTGAAATTGAGTATCCTCAGGACTCCCCAGTGCCTTCGGTGCCATCCTCCGCCACGAAATTGACATTACTGTCATCATCATTCCCCCACCCTTTCGTGCTCAAATTCTCCTCCGGATGCCCTAAACTCGCCAGGGTGCAGGAGGTGATTGCCACTTGGAAACTCTCAGCGGACTACCGAGTGGCACCCCTCGACCCCAGACACATCCTTCTTCACCTCTCTTCTGACATTGATCACAGCTTGGTGTGGTCCAAGGGCACCTGTAAGGTCAATTTCCACCAGATGAAGATCATCAAGTGGTCAGCAGACTTTAATACCAAAGTTGACTCTGCCACGGTCGTCGCTTGGGTGACCTTGCCTAATTTACCCCTCATCTGTTTCGTTCCTTCAGCCCTGAGGCGTATTGCCAACTCCTTCGGGACGTTCGTCGCCACAGCCCCAGAAACTAGCAATCTGACCAAGGCTCACTATGCCAAAATTTGTGTCGAACTCGACCTTTCCTCTGTGCCTCCCAATTTCATTAACCTAGAGTTTGGCAACCGGACTCATACCCAACAAATCATCTACGACAATCACATTTTGTTTTGCAATCATTGCAAGCTGCGTGGACACCTCCCAAAGCATTACCATCGTCTTCATCCAGAACTCAAGAAGAAACATGCTCGGAATAATAATATGGACACCTCCCAAAGCATTACCATCGTCTTCGTCCAACCCCTTGCCCTATCCAACCAGTTCAACATTCTAGGATCGAAAGAAGAGGATCTACCAACAGAAAGCGCCCTTATCCAAGAAGTTTACGCCCTCACAGAAACACCCCTGTATCGGAGGATGTCGACACGACCATTGTCTCGGTGGCAGCAGACCAACCCCACAATGACAAAGATTTCATTGAAGCGGCCCTCGCGATCCTTGGACCGGAACAGGCTCAGCGCGGATTACAGGTTCAAGTAGCAGGTTATCCTCTTCAGCTTGCTGTTACCCCATTTGGCAACACGACCGATTCCCTGGCCATCCCTAACGAAGAACCCACCCTGGACCCCGCTGGAGAGTTGGTCGATCACTCCGCCAGCTTCTTCTCCCAGCCCAGCGAGACATCCAGTGTCGACCTTCCTCAATTGACAATGGCAGCAGTGATCTCTAGCAAAATTGCAGGTAAGAAAGGAGCTGCCGATACAACAACCATTTGCACTAGATCCGCCTCCAAGCGGAACAAAAATCCGTCCCAACAATCTCATTAATGTTAACCATCCTCTCCTGGAATATTTGCGGACTGGGAAACAAACCCACTTTAAGGAGAGTTTCCAGCCTTCGGAAAATCCACAAGATCGATATCCTCATTATCCTTAAACCCAAAATTCCCTCCAAAAGACTGAAATCTATTCAGCTTCAGCTTAACCTCCCTTCGGCTATCGCCAGTAGCCACGATAACTAGATCCTTGGCTCCGAGGATACCAGCTTCGGGACCATCCAGGACTCCGGGCAAGCTCTCTCCTGCTGGCTCGAACATCCCACGCTCTCTAAGCACGTTATCATCTCAGCTGTTCATGGCAGCTATGACATCGGCGACCGAAAGCATCTCTGGAGCGACCTCCTTGATATTCACCACCACAACATCAACACCCCCTGGCTTTGCATCGGGGACTTCAATGCGATAACCTGCAGAGAAGAAAAAATTGGAGTTCGCCCCCTACATTCTTCGGCTATACAAGACTTCAACAACTTCATCTTCGATGCTCATCTCTCTCCCCTCCAGTTCAACGGTAATGCTTTCACTTGGTGCAATATGCAGGAAGGTGACCGGCGTCAATACTCCCGACTGGACAGGGCCCTCACTAACGTTCACTGGCTTGGTATGGGGACCACCACCAACCTATCCCACCTCAACACCACCGAATCCGACCACTCCCCTCTTCTGGTTGAAATTAAAACCAACCCTAATCCGGTCAAAAAGAACTTTCGATTTCTCAATTTCTGGACCGAGCATCCCCAATTTTTAGGAGTCGTCGCTGAAGCCTGTAATAGGGAGGAATCCTACGACCCTCTTGCTCGGGTGAGCAACAAGCTCAAATCAACCAGGAAAGCCCTGTCGAGTTGGAGCAAACTTGCATACGGGGATATTTTCCAAGCCGTTAGGGTTGCGGAGGATGATGTTTCTCTTGCTGAAGCCAAGTTCGCTGAGGTGCGCTCTCCTGAAGCCAGGACCGCCCTTAACCTCACCAAAGCCATTCTCAAATTCAGGATCAAAGTCAATACCGAATTCTGGAAACAGAAAGCGAGGTTGAAATGGGACAGCGAGGGGGACAAAAACTCGAAATACTTCCATACCTGCATTAATGGACGCAGACAGAAGCTCTCGATTCATCGGATTGCTGACGATAAGGGGAATATCGTCTCGGATCAACAAAGCATCCAAGAGGCTGCGGCGGGGTTCTACTCCAAGCTTTTTTCAAAAGAGCCGGTTACCAGAGACAACTCTTTTTTGGACCAAATTCCCCACCTCATCAATGACAGTGACAACGCACAGCTGGAGCGCCCCCTTCCGAACTAGAGGTGAAAGCAGTGGTGTGGGCACTGGACGAGCACAGTGCGCCTGGCCCGGACGACTTCTCCGGAGTCTTCTTTCGCACCTGCTGGGACATTATCAAGCAGGATATCATCGAAGCAGCTATTGCTTTTCTCCAAGGTGCTACTTACCCCAAAGCCATATCTAGTGCCAAGCTGATCCTCATCCCGAAGAAAGCTAACCCGGAGTCTTTTCGTGACTTTCGACCCATCAGTCTGTGCACTTTCACCAAGAAGATCATCTCTAAAATCATCGCTACCAGAATAGCCGACATTCTCTCCAAGATCATTTTCGTCGAGTAGAGCGGCTTTGTTCGTGGGAGAAACATTCAGGACAATATTATGATGGCCCATGAGTTAATCACCTGCATGAAGTTTCCTGCGAGGGGAGGCAACATCGCCATCAAACTCGACATGGAGAAAGCTTACGACAGACTGGATTGGCAATTTATGATTTGGGTGTTTAGAGCTTTCGGATTTTCGAAAACCTGGACCAACACCGTGTGGAGATCCATCAGTAACTTGTGGTTTTCTACGGTTATCAATGGCCAATCTGAGGGATTCTTCAAATCCAGCCGCGGAGTTAGACAAGGCGACCCTCTATCCTCCACAGTCTTTATTATTGCCGCCGACGCGTTAAGTAGAAACCTTAACCACTTGGTTAGCACTCCAAACTTTCAGCACTATCACACCGCTAGTGGCTGTCCGATCATCACCCACCTGGCCTTTGCTGACGATATTCTTATCTTCTCCTCCGGAGACGTTGGAGCGGTGGAAGTGGTCCACAATACCCTGCAGAGGTACTCGAGGTGCTCTGGCCAGAAGATTAATCCCTCCAAGAGTATTATCTACGCCCACCACAACATCAAAAGAGAGCAAGCGGTTAATCTATCCAACTTGACTTCATTCGCTGTAGCTCACCCTCCGTTCCACTATCTGGGATGTCCCCTGGTTTACGGGAAATCCAACAGTGGCATCTTTGAAGACTTGATTTCCAGAATCAGGAAGAAGCTAGAAGGTTGGCACAACGCCACCTTATCTCCGGGCGGCAAGATGATCCTCATCCAACATGTGCTCACTTCCATCCCCATCCATACCCTTGCCGCATGCTCACCGCCTAAGAAGGTCCTCTCTACGATCGAACAGATTTTCTGTCGTTTCTTCTAGGGGCATAGCAACGGACAAGACAAGCATCACTGGGCTAGCTGGGACTCAATGGCTCGTCCTTCGGCTGAGGGGGGCATTGGTTTCACCAAACTCTCCAATATCGTCAAAGCTTTCTCCATGAAGCTATGGTGGAAGATTCGCACGACCAACAACTTATGGACGACATTTATGAAAGCCAGGTACTTTAAGCACATCCACCCGTCCGTGGCCATCCACAACAGCAGATCCTCGGCGGCATGGCGTCGGATCCTCTCCGGTCGTGACCTCGCCGAGCCAGTGATGAGACTTCATCCTGAGGCACAGCAAGATCAGAGACTTGTGGAACCCCACTAGCAATGACTGGGACTGGGACAAGGTCCGCGTTTGGTCCGGTCGCGAAGTGGCGGACAGCTGACGTATTAGCGGGTTGACTCTCGGCAGCATTGCCGACGAGTTGCGGTGGTCGATCGAGGCTTCGGAGGGTTTTCTCGGTTAGATCGGTGCGGACAGTCATCCAGGGGATAGGGATGCCGCACCCTACCCTCGCTCCCTACTGGCACACTTGTATCCCTAAGAAATGGTCTTTCTTTATGTGGAGAGCCATTCGCAAGAAACTTTCCACAGACGATATCCTCAATACCATTGGGTTTAGTTTAGCCTCCGCATGCACTTGTTGTCCCGAGCGTCAGGCTGAGACAATTGACCACATCTTCCGTCAAGGGAACCTATCTGACCATATCTGGAGGACCCTCAATCGGCTCTGCAGTATCGAGCCGAGCGACGGACGCTTCCACGATCTTGCGGCCTCCTGGGCATCTGCTTCCCATGGTCACCAGATCGTTGTAGCGGCCGCTACGTGGGTGATTTGGAAGAATCGCAACAAAGCGATTTACGAAGGCCACCAATACACCGCAGACCAACTTTTGCAGGAAGTGTTCCGCCAATGTCGTAAACGGAGCACCTTATGCAACCACTGTTCGAGAGATTTCTGGTCTGATCTCCTACCCTAGCCCTGGAGCTTTGGTTGTTTTGTCCGCCTTTTGATTTTGGTATACTTGTATAGGCTTTCTCATTTTGCGCCTTGTACTTGTTCCGGCTTCGTCTTTTCGAGCCTGGTTTAATAAAATGGTAGGTTTTTTTAAATATATATATATATATATATATATATATATATATATATATATATATATATATATATATATATACTTCATAAAATCTAACAAAATTTTCTAAAATTTTCTAAAAATCAAAAATACCTTCTAGATAATTAAATAAATATTTATGTACAAGTTTTTACCTAATATGGCAATTACTTGCTACTTGTGCTACTAGTAAAAATCATAAACTAACTACAAACTATTTAATCATTAAGAAAATACTTTAAAATTTTAATAAAATAAAAATAAAAAATTTACCAAATTAGGGGTTTACTGCACATGGGTTTGACCACGAATGACCTATAAATAGGAATGTTTTTTGGAAAAAACTCTTTAAGTCATTCCTCTTCCACGCTTCATGCCGGAGACATTACAACATCGTGATGATTGCGAGCTTCTTCCTTGGCGAGTCTGGCAGCAATTATGTCAGTCCTTTGGCTGGGATTGTAGATCGCTCTGTTTAAGGAAGTAGCCAATTTGATGAGAGACTTAGTCAAAAAAGTGAGACGATTTTAGCCAACTATAAGCGAAGCAGTCCCTGTTCATGTAGTGCGCTAGCTGTATTCTACCCTGAAATGACGTTGAGTGCCAAGATGATGAATACCGAATTTGAATTGATTGTCAATCCAAACCATGTTCAACCAGTGCCTCATTCATATGGAAGACGAGCTGCACAGGCTACCAGTGTCTATTCCATTGTACAGGGACTGCGCATGCTACCAACAACTTATCCACATGGCTGAGAAGAGTTATGCGCATGCTGCCAGGGGCTGATTCACATGGCCGAAGAGCCGTGCCTATCTTGAATATTTAGAGTAGACTTGATTTGTAGTAGATTTCCCATATAACATGAACATCAATAAAAATTTTCTTTTTATGTAATTGATTTCCACTGTATTGTAATCATGAATATAATAAAAAAATCGTCTTTTGTGCGCTTTCAGTACTGTGTAGTAGATTCTTGGGCGCATGAGTCTTATTGTCTGGTTGCGCCAATTCGTTATGCACAGAGTCTTACTCCTCATAGGGTTGCGCTCTTTAGTTCTGCGCCAAGTTGTCTGTAGCGCATGGGTATCATTTTCTCATGCTTCTACAGCTATATTCTTCTTCTTGAGCTTGTTTGAACATGTGTAATATAGGGTGGCCGACTGTATTACATAATATTTATTCTAGTTATTTATTTATTCTTTATGTGGAATGAGATATAGGTGACCAGATATTTTAGACTTTATACTTGACCTCTAAACAGCTTATAGTATTTGAGTTGGGCTGGAGTCCACTCCATACGTAACTTGTATGCTAGCGCACCCTAGTCCAACATATATTGGAACTAGGGCGTTACACAAATGGAGATGGTCCTCCCAAGAAACCCTAAAATCTAGAACACAGGTGTAAAGCATATCCTCGAGAGTATGAATAGTCCTTTTCGAATGTCCATCCGTCTTAGGATGATTTATGTACTGAACTTGAGCTGGGTGCCCAAACTAGCCTGCAATCTCCTCCAGAAGTAAGAGGTGAAATGACTATCCCAATCCGAGAATATGCTCAGAGGAACCTCGTACAACCTAACGATCTGTCTCACATACATCTCTGACAGCTTCTCCGTATACAAACCTACCATAAATGGCAAGAAGTGGGCCAACTTCGTCAACCTGGCAACGATGACCCAAATCACGTATTTCCCTTCTGGAGATCGTGGAAGTCCGGACACAAAATCTATTGTAACATGTTCCTACTTCCACTCTGAAATAGGTAATGGCTGAAGCATTCTACCTGGTCTCTGCCTCTCTGCTTTCACATGCTAGCACACTAAACATATAGATATGAAGTATGCCACTTCCTGCATCACACCATACCACTATACATACTCCCTCAGATCCCTATACATCTTGTTGGCACCATGATGCATATAATACTGAGAGCGATGCACTTCCTGTAACACCTCCTCATATAGCTTTCCACTAGACACACATAATCATGCATCATTCCTCAAGGAACTATCCTCAGCAATAATGAAATCATCCAACAATCATGCATGAACTCTGATGTTCCTCAGAGTCACATCCTTATACTGGCTTGCCTTGATTCTCTCCATCAACTCTGCCTGAATCTACATGCCCCACATTTACATCTCTATCCCAGGAACTACTATCTCAATACCTAAGCTCTCCATATCTGCCAATAAGTGATGATCTACTATCAAGTACACAGCTACCGGATACCTGCTCAAGGCATCGGCGACTACATTAGCCTTCCCTGGATGATACTGCAAGGTAATATCGAAATCCTTTATCAGCTCCAACCACCACCTCTGTCTCATATTTAGCTCCTTCTGGGTAAACACGTACTTCAAGCTCTTATGGTCTATAACGATCTCCACAAGCTTTTCGTACAGATAGTGTTTCCATAGCTTCAGAGCAAAAATGACCGTTGCCAACTCCAAATTATGGGTAAGGTAATTCTTCTCAAGCGGACGTAATTGCATAGGCAATCACCTTCCTATGCTGCTGAAGAACACAACCCAAACCTTTCCCAAAATTATCAATATAGATAGTGAATCCACATGTCCCTAATGGCAACATCAAAATAGGAGCGGTCGTCAACCTCCTCTTCATCTCATCAAAGGTAGCCTGGCACTCCTCGGACCATACAAACTCTGTATCCTTTCGAGTGAGTCTCGTCATCGGCTCTATAATCCTAGAGAAGACTTATACAAACTTCCGATAGTAGCCTGTCAGACCCAAGAAACTTCGAATCTCTACAACTGAGCTCGGGGTATTCCAAGAATCCACTACTGCGATCTTCTTCAGATAAACTAAAATCCCATCACTAGTCATAACATGCCCCAAGAACTCTACCTTATCCAGAAAGAACTCACACTTCGACAGCTTTCCATACAGCTTATCCTTCTTGAGAGTCTCAAATATAATGCTCAGGTGCTCCCCGTGCTCCTTTGGTGTCTTCGAGTAGATGAGAATCTCATCGATAAATACTACCATGAACTTATCAAGGTACTAGTGAAACACCTTGTTCATCAAGTTCATAAACACTGTTGGGGCATTAGTTAACCCAAATGGTATCACAATGAACTCGTACTGGCCATACAGAGTCCGAAAAGCAGTCTTCGAAATGTCCTCTTTCTTCACCTTCACCCGGTGGTAGCCTGATCTCATATCTATCTTGGAAACACCTTTGCGCCACTCAACCGATCAAATAGATCGCTAATCCTCAGCAACGGGTATTTAATCTTGATAGTGGCATTGTTTAATGCCTTGTAATCGATGCACATGTGTACCGATACATCCTTCTTTGGTACAAACAATACTGGGGCATACCAAAGTAAATAACTGGATCTGATAAATCCCTTACCTTCTAGCTCATCCACTTGCTTCTTCAACTCAGCCATCTCATTATTGTTGACCCTATAGACATGTTGTGAAATAGGTTTTTCTCCTGGCACCAAGTCTATAGCGAACTCAATATCCCTGTCAGGCAGCAACCCTAGCAACTACTCTGGAAATATGTCCATAAACTCGGCTATCAACGGATGAGGCAACTCCTTCTCTTCTACCAAAGCTCTACAGATGATACCATCACTATGCTCATCTGTCCCTCTGAAAACTCTTGTCTTTCATGGCAGACTGCACAAAAATCTACCTCCTCCACAATCTATACTAGCATAGTTCCTACTCAACCAATCCATCCCAAGTACAATATCGTAGCTCGAAAGTGGCATTACAAGTAAGCATGCACTCAATTCTTGGCCTCTTAGAGAAACTCTCAGCCCCTTACAAATATCACTAATTAGGATAATGCCTCTCTCGATCATGATCTTGCAAGTCCTACCCAAAGGTTCAGTAAATAAATGATGCACAAACGAAATAGATACAAAACTATAAAAAGTACTACTATCAAATAATGCCAAAGCTGGAATGGAGTTAAGAAGAATATAACCTGCAATGACATCTCTGGTGATCTCGGCCTCCTCGACCGCCATAGCGAATGCTCTGCCCTATGGTAAACCCCTCTGTTGTCGGTGCTGAGAAAAATGTTGTTGCTGGGTCTGGAGTGGAGGTCCCCTCAGCTATGCTACAGGTGGCCTCTATGGTGCTCTTTAAGATGCAACTACTCCCTGAGCTGTACGACATGGGTTCAAAGAATAGTCTCTCTGTTGATGCCCCTCGGCGTTATAATATAAGCATACTCCAAACCGTTTACTGCAAACCTCCTAGATATTGCCGAGCTTCTCGTACTAATGGCATGAAGGAGCCTATTATGTCTGTCTCTATTTCTACTGTGGTACCTAATGAACTAGCGCCCTAGCTGGAGACTGAAACTGCTGTGGAGACTGGAAAAACCTTTGTTGTAGCTGGGGACGCTTAGCAGGCCCCGTACTGCTACTAGCCCCCACAAAGAAATTATGATCCCTTTTAGGCTTCAAGCTCAGCTCCCACTCAACCTTGCGTGCCTCCGCAAGAATCTCAACAAAAGTATCTTAGAGAGACGGGATGAGGATCTTCACTCCCCAATTTAGACCATCTCGAAAGCGACTTACCCGAATCTTTGGATCTCGTACCATGTACTTCGTGTAATGGCACAGCCTATCGAATTATGTAGCATACTCCTCCACTGACATACCCCCTTGATGGTGGTTCTAAAACTGCTATGCTAGATCAAATCTATCAGTCAGAGAGAAGAACTTCTTCTTGAAAAGGTCCTTAAAAGCTTTCCAAGACTACCCCTGATCAGCAAGAAGCGGGTCATTTCTGAACCAAGTACGAGCGATGTCCAATAGTTGAAGCCTCACTGCCTCTATTTTCAAGTCCTCGGCAAGATGGAACACCCTCATAAGACCCTCGATATCCTCGAGCCAGTCATCAGCATAGATGATACCTTCCATCCATTTGAAATCTCGAGGTCCCAGTTTGTTGAAGTCCTAGATATTGCCTGACTTAAGTTGGGCAACATGCTACTGAGATAGAGATCCCCTCTCTATTGCAGCCAAGGCGAACTGGTGAATGCTCTTGCTGCCTTGCCGCATCACGTCTGTCTGCCTCTGATATGCCTCAGACTGGGCACTCTGGGCCTCCAACATCTTCTTGAATAATGTGAACATCTACGTCGTATCAGTCGGCACTGGAGGTGGAGAAGAACGACCTACAGAAATAGTTGGAACAGTCCTCTGAACTAGAGAAGGACTCCCGAAAGTAGTTGATACAGCAACCACTGAGAAGTGACTAGAGCAAGCCCGTGGGAAGTCGTAGATCTCTCAGAGGCTACTCCCGAATGTTGTGACCTCATCTTAGGCGGCATCCTGAAGATGGATCGAAATAAAGAAGTCAATATGGCATAAGATAGAATATATTCAAAGAAGGACAGCTATAGTTCAAATAATCAAATATGAAAAAAGGACAGTTGCATTGAAATAAAAGATTAGAAGTTTTCCTAGTTGTGATTGAGTATCGTTCAGCCTATAGCCTATATCCTACATCATGTAACAAGCTCGTAATAGCACTCTAAGTCTGAGTACCACTATGATATCGCACTAATTGTGACCTCGAAGACCTGCATGGGCCACGACTAAAAAACGTGTCATGACCCACACCCGATGTAAGGGCACAAGGATGTGGGTACGTCCAGCCTACACCACAGCATCGGCAGTAGAAGTTGTCTAGGTCTGCTATGCTATCTAAGAATAAGGATCGACAAGATATAATGTCATCTTAATAATAGTATGGATATGAATACTCAATAACAAAATCTATAAGGTAGAACAACGCACGAATGTGACAAAGAAAAACAAAAATAAGAGTCAACATAAATCTCACAAATAAGTCTGTATGTTATCAATATCCCAAATGAGTTTCAAAATAGAGATATAATAAAAATGTCAAACTAGAGATAAATCTAGTTCAATAAACTAACTAGTGAGCTACAGCTAGTGTATCATCCTCCTCAACTGGTTCAAGCCCCTTCCGAGCTACAGTCTCCAAGACTACACCTACTACGTCCTGAGGTTCGTAGTGAGTAGAGCACCACTCTTCTAAATCATATAAAAAATATATCCATTCAGGATTAGAGCAAAGTACACCTCGAAATAACAATTCTAATAAATGATATGGACTATGTAACAGTAAATAGAGAAAAATACAAGATAATAGAGTAGGAACAAGAATATAACAAGATATGGAAATTATGTACGTAAATACAAGTGCAAGAAATATCATGTACAAGAATCAAGAGTAAACTATTTAAATGAGTGACCACTAGCTTCAACATGTGATCGGCTTAGAAACTTGCACAAGAATAGGCCTGGCTAATCATACGTGCGGTGTATGATCAACACTCACAAGGAACAAAACATGCACAAGGAAGATGTGATCACATATCTACACTAACACTCTCGCCCCTGAATGGTATAGTGGATCAAACAATGGCACGTTATGACACAAAATTTTATAAGAAGGTAGCAAATCTTCTCAAGAATCAGTATCCATACAAGTACAAGAATAACAAGACTTACACAAGGTACACCAAGATACTTAAGGAATAACATCTCATGATGGGATCCAAAAATACCAGTCCATATAACCATGTGTCCAAAAATCAAGGATATCTACACTAGATACAAGAAACATAGAAGATATCATAAACAAAAAATTATCAGAGAATATACTCGCCTAAAATCTGGGTTGAAGTATCAAATTGTACCCATAATAGTGTCTCGAAGACCTAAATATGGAATATCATATCGACACATTATTTTGAAATGATAAACAAGTTAAACGAGTCAAATTATAGGTCTTTAGGCCATCTCTAGGTTTCTAAGTCGATATCTTGCTAAACTAGGTTTTCTTGGTCTTTTAGTCATTACCTTGCCAAACCAAGTTATCCTAGCTAATATTAGATAATACTAGCTAACACACTATGTTATATTATATATATATATATATATATATATATATATATATATATATATTAACCTAACTCTCCTCAGCCCGCTATCTTTTCCCCCGCCCCCTTTTTCGTTCCTTTGGCCGGGGCGGCCATGGCTACTCCGGGCCCCGGCCTTGGCAGTACCTCATCCACGCCCTGTGGCTACCTTTCAAATCAAGTTCCCCCAAATCCAACCCCACTCGCCCCTTCCCCGCCCAAGCCCTCTATCGTTGCGGCGGTTAAGGGCGGCCCCCGCCTGTCCGCCCCTTCCATACCCCACAGACCCCCATCCTCGTTCCAAGGAGCTCCAGCTATTTTATTCTCCGAAGAAGACGTGGCTTCCTTTTCGGCACCCCTCCGCTAGCACTCATCAGAAAATTCTTTCATTCTA
The DNA here is from genome assembly GCA_029216955.1 of Iris pallida. Lineage (NCBI taxonomy): Eukaryota > Viridiplantae > Streptophyta > Magnoliopsida > Asparagales > Iridaceae > Iris > Iris pallida. The sequence continues at coordinate 4,789,731 of JANAVB010006390.1, read as the reverse complement.
GGCCTAATATCGAAGCCATCCGCTCGGCCATGGTCGGGTTCTGCTTTCCGGGATAGGTGTCGGTTGGCTGATCGACTCTAAGCATATCCTTATCAGACCCTTTCTTGAGGTCGACTTCCTACACATCCGATCCAAAGACACTTGGTTCATCTCCAAATCTCCTATGAGAGTATTTTGATGGACCCCTAATTTTTCACCACTTGTCGAGTCTCCAATCACTCCGGTCTAGATCACCCTTCCCAACCTCCCTCATCTTTTCTGTACCAAAGCTGCGGTGTTTGCGATAGCGTCATGTATAAGGAATCTGCTGAAGCTTGACCACGCCACCGAAAAGCTATCAAGACCAAGTTGCACTTGTGTGCTAGTCGAAATTGACATAAGTAAACCACTCCAATCCAAGATACTAATCATCCTCTCCAAATGCAAGAGCTTCTGGCAACACTATGAATATTCAGAACCACCATCGTATTGCTCGCACTTCCACCACCTGGGCCACCCAATGAGCTTGTGCAAAGGCTTAATGAACAAAAATAAACCCAACAAAACGACTAAAGAGAAGGAAACAATAGTATGAAAGGATGATTCAGAAGGCATAGTGGCTACGCCTTTGGTGAGGACTAAGTGCTGATGTGCTTCTGGGGCGACGAGTAGATCGTGCTTTTAGAGACGATGGAACCTCTGTGCTTTCAGGCGACGAGGGACTTGGTTTCAAATGACGATGAGACTTCTGTGCATAGAGAGCAACTTATGAAGCTGTGTTTTGGGCTACCAGAGTTACTGTGCTGTAGACGACAAGTAGGCTTATGCTTCAGGTTGGCGAGGTTACTATGCTTTTGGAGCGACAGGTTAACTTGCATTAGTTGCGATGGGAGTTCCCAAGTCTCTTATAGAGAAATGACTTAAGCGTCTGATCCAGAGCAGACGACTGCGACATAGGAATGGAGATGGTGTAAGCATATCACCATCATGAACCTCATGTGGACGTAGGTAAGTAGTTGCACCTCTGAACAGTGAAGGCGTTGGCTGCGAAAGGAAGGGTATGACACCCTTGCGTGTCTGAGATTGGTACAGGCAGGTAGCTGCGCCTCTAGAGTGGAGACACTGGCTTCTGAAATAAAAGAAGAGAAAGGGGACCTACCAATATCTTGCTTCTAAGGTTGGCACAGGCAGGTGGCGACGCCTCTGGCTTGAAGGCTCTAGCTTCTTCAAAGTGCTGAGTTACTGATATGCTTCTAAGAGGTTGCGTCCACATAAAAATCAGAACATGATTCGGTGAAGGTCAATCTTCCAGCGTGTGTATCAAAAAGAAGGAAGGTTATGCTTCAGTGAAGATTGCATCCCTTGTGGATCCCTCTACGCTTCTGTCGAATCTGTACTAGATCGTTTGTAGAAGAACAAAATTAGTCCCTTATGTATAGTCCTGATGTGTCTGTACTAGACTTTGGTAGACATGACAATAAAGGGACTTCTCTCCATATCTTCTGTTTTATCTTTTTAGTACTGAGCCTCAGTCTTTTACATCTTCTGCACTTTGGCGAAAGAATATCTTCAACTGAGATTTTTCATGCATCTACAAGACCCCCTTCAAAGTGTTCCGAACTTGGATCAAGCTTCGGATACTTTGAACAAAAGCATGAACACATGTCAGGACTGTACGAGCTGGGTGATGGCTGGTGTCACGCCCAGCTCTTAGCATTAATTGTCCTGAGTCATCATTTCAGAGCATGGGCTCCTGATGGCTTTTTGATATTGGAGCCTCTTGCGTCTTTGTCGGGATCGCGAATCTCTTTAGTAGAGGAGATTCAAAGTCACGTTCCTTTGGTCACTTGCAGTACTGTCATCTGTTATAGGGTGGAGCTTTAGCTTAACTTGTAAGCTTCCTTTTGACCGATGTCTGGATCGTGCTTGGACCACATGAACAGCCTACATAAAGAACTATCCCCTTCAAGAGAAGACTCGGCTGCTTCAACAATGGCCTTGCTTGTTCGATGTTCGGCTCCTGATGATCCTGGAGTTTTCTTGAGGCGACCGTCGGTGGCAAATATTTTTATCCAAAGAAGCTATAGTAGAACTACTACTGGATCTCGAGACGTCCCGTGTCCTGGATATCATGGGCATCAATGGTGTCTCGAACCCTAGCTTTCTGACTTCGCATTGGTTGTCATGCTGACCAAGGAATGGCAAGGCATGCTGCTGTAGTTGCTCTCTCCGTCCAGCTGTAGAGATAGGGGAGTCCTGTGCTAGTCTTCATCCCCGGCTCAGGCCAGTAGCAGCTTCGGGTGGTGGCTTCCTTTTGACCAGAAAGTGATTGGCTCTATCACCGCCATTTCAGCTTTTTTGCTTCTGTGTATGTAACTACGAAGGGTCTATAATAGGTCCTTGTAGCCATATGTTTTTATATGTAGAAGCTTTCTTGTTCCCTTTGCTTTTTTCTCCAAAATAAAGAGGAAATCTTCATAATGGATTTACCTGACCAGAGGTAATATGGACGTGGTAGGCTTGATCTTTGTCGGGGTATAGAACAATAATCCAGAGGTAATATGGACGTGAACTATTTTCTAGACCACTGGAATAATCATAGAGCTGATACGAGAAGAACGACTACTCAAAGGTAATGTGGACATGGTAGTCGCATCTTCCAGGCATAGAGGAGCAATCCAGAGGAAATGTGGACGTGAAGTGCTTCATCTACTTGAGAGAATATATAGGAGGGAGAGTGAGAGATCCCCTTACCAAAACTCATGGGCAACCTTTTCAGGGGATGTAGGTGCCTATGTTGGTTCTATCTTCAGACGTAATACTTCTTTAGAAACTTGCCATTGATGGGCATCATTAGCAAGTCACCATTAGGCTTAGCTAGCCAATAAGCACCATTAGAGTGCACCATTTCTATGACGAACGGTCCTTCCTACTTGGGCTCGAACTTCCCAGCCATCTTATGGGTCATCACCATCGGTCTCCGTACTGCCAAGACGAGGTCGCCCACCTGGTAGGATCTTTCGTGGACCTTTTTGTTGAAGGCCCCAGAGATGCGAGATTGGTGAAGCTCAATCCTTTGCTGCACGAGCAAGCGCTTTTCATCCAACGCTTCTAACTCTTTTAACCGCCTGTGCTGATTGTCTTCGACGGCTAACTGATTAGTAATGGCTACCCGTAAGGACGGGATTTGAATCTCCAAGAGGAGGACAGCCTCGCTCCCATAGACCAAGGAGAATGGTTTACTGCCTGTAAGTGCACGAACAGTCATACGGTAGGCCCAAAGATATTCGCCTAACTTCTCTTTCCAGCCGTGTTTATTGGAGGAGATGATCTTTTTGAGGAGTTTGACAACAGTTTTGTTGAATGCCTCGACCAATCCATTAGCTGTCAGGTTGTAAGCTGTTGACGCCATACTCTGAATTCAATTTTTTCACATAATCGATGGAATGTATGGCTTACGAACTGAGTACCGTTATCGTGAATGATCCTTTTGGGAACTCCAAAGTGGTAAATGATGTAATGTTTGATAAAACTGATCATGTTGGAAGTCTTTACCTCTACCAATGGTACTGCTTCTGCCTATTTATATAAATAATCTGTAATGGCGAGGATGAATCGGTGTCCTTTGGAGGATGGTAGGCTGACTGGCCCCACGATATCTATTCCCCAGGCTTCGAATAACTACGAGGCCATCGTGGGGTGTAAATATTTCGAAGGTTGATGGATGAAATCTACATGAAATTGGCACGCCCGATATTTCTTTGCATACTCAATAGCATCTTCCATCACAGTGGGCCAGTAATAGCCCATACGGTGCAGCCGATTTTGTAGTTTAGGACCCGGCTGGTGGGATCCGCAGGTTCCATATGCGCTTCTCTGAGTGCTTCTTATGCCTCTGTATGAGACAAACACCATAAGAGAAGTCTGTCGTATGAGCAACGATATAGCATTTTGGTGGCCGAATCGTAGAAGAAGCGGAGTTAGCGCCTCCTAACAGAAGCTACTTCTCTTGGGTCTTCAGGCAGAATCCCATAAACTGCATAGTCTATAAATGGGAACCGCCAATCCTTGGTGTCATCTGTTCCTACTTATAACGAGTAGTTCTGACATGCACGCAGGGCATTCTTTGGACAGACTAACTCTCGGCCCGTTACTGAAATAGTATGATGAGATCCAACGGGGGCGGCCAAAGAGGCGACGAGACCGGCTAGTGCATCAGCCTCCAAGTTCTACAACCATGGCACATGTTCTATAAAGAATCTTATGAAGGTGGAGATAATATCGATTGTCGCCTGGTGGTAAGGGATTAAGTCCTTATGTCGAACCTTGTACTGACCTCGAACCTGACTGATGATCAATTTCGAGTCTTTATAGGCATCGATGTAGTCAACCCTCAGCTGTTTAGCGAGTTAGAGTCCGATGATTAGGGCGTTATACTCTGCAGCATTGTTGGTGCATGACTCTGTGAGAGAATATACATGATTGTTAACTAGGCTATTCGGAGTAACAAGGATGATCCCGACCCCTGATATGATTTTACCCTTTGGCCCCGCTCTTGAGGCTCCGTCAAAGAACATGTGCCATACTGAGTTGTCTGAAACTGCGTTGGACTCAAGTACTTCATCGGGGATTTTTTCGTAGAGTTTTGAATTTTTTGGCACCGGATGAGCCGCCAGGAAATCTGCCAACGTTTGGCCTTTGACTGCCTTCTATGGGACGAACACCATGTCGTAAGGATTCAAGAGGATTGCCCATGTGGCTAGTCGTAAATTTAGTGCCCCTAGCTTGGTCATAAGGACTTTGAGAGGGTTGATCCTGGATGCCACATGGATCGTCTGTCCGGTCACATAATGATGTATCTTCTGGATGGCGAAGAGAAGGGCGAGATGTTCCTTCTCAATAGGATTATACCGGTGCTCGACTCCAACCATGGTCCTGCTGAGATAATATATTGCTTGTTCGTAGCCTTCTTTATTCTTTTGGGATAATAAGGAACCAAGAGAATGATCCATGGCTCGGACGTACAGTAGGAAAGGCTTCCCCACGACTGGGGCTACCAGCACAGGAGGGCCGGTGAGGTACTTCTTGATGTCGTCGAACATGCGTTGGCACTCTTCGGTCCATTCAAAAGTGACCCCTTTCTTTGTTATTCTAGTAAAGGGTTGACAGTTACCAGAGAGATTTGCTATGAACCACCTTATATACGCCAGTCACCCCTGCAAACCTCGAAGCTCTCAGAGATTCTTTGGAGGTGCCATGTCAAGAATTGCTTTGGTCTTCTCCGGGTCGATATGAATTCATTTTGCTGTGATGATGAAGGCTAAGAACTTGCCGCTGGAAACACCCAGGAAGGACTTGTGGTTGGATTCATTTTTTGCTGATGTGTCCGCATTAGATCGAACACCGTACGTAGATCATCCAAGTGGTTGGATTTGTACTTGCTTTTGACGACGATGTCGTCAACATAACACTCTACCGTCTTCCAGAGATGCTTACAAAATATGGTACTTATAGCCCTTTGATAGGTAGCTCCTGCATTCTTTAATCCGAAAGGCATTACTATGTAGCAAAACACCCCCTTTGGAGTCCGAAATGCCGTATGCTTTTCGTCTTCGGGAGCATTTTGATCTGGTTGTAGCCGAAGAATCCGTCCATAAAGGGCATACGCTCGAAGCCACATGTCTTGTCAATCATCACGTCGGTGATTGGGAGAGAGAACTCATCTTTAGGACAGGCCAAATTAAGGTCTCCGAAGTCTATGCAAATTCATATCTTCCCATTCTTCTTAGTGACAAGGACGACATTTGTGACCCAATCTGGGTGATGCTCTTCGCGGATGAAGCCGCTCTCAATGAGTTTGTCGACCTCCTCCTCAATAGCATCCATAATGTTGGGGCAAAACCGATACTATTGCTGCTTGACCGGTTTAACATGGGGCAGGATATTGAGGCGGTGCATGGCCACTTGCGGGTTTAGCCCTGGCATATCTTCGTAGCTCTAGGCGAAGACGTCGATATACTCGCAGATGAGCTGTATCAGGGACTGCCTGTCATCTTCTGTTAGACTTTTGCTAATAAAGATGGGCTTAGGTGAGGCCTCATCTCCTAATTCGACTTGGATGACTTCATCTTCCGTAGGGGGTTCGTACTGCTCGAAATGCCACTCCCATTGGGATCCTAAGTGCTGCGCCCAGGGTTCGTCTTCGAAGTACTCGAATGCTTGGTCTTCGTCCTCGACTGGGGCATTTAGAGAGACCTTGTTGGCGGATAGCGTTTCCTCGAAGCCCCGAACGGCTCTGTCATCATAGTACAGGGTGTCCTCTTGCTCGTAACCCGATGTTGTTAGAAGATTGACCACTTCTACTGCCAGGTCGGGGACAGGAATAATGTCACACTGTGCCTCTGCTGCTGGTCTACTCTCAGACTGGAAAGTAACCATGTTGGTCGTGACAGTCTTTTCTTCGTAATCTAATGATATGACGTTGGCATTGATGAGGCGCTGAATTTGCTCCTTCAACACATAGCATTCATGTGTTGAGTGATGGATGTACTGGTGATAATAGCAGTACTTGGGATGGTCCACCTTTTCTACTTCATCAGGACGCCTGGGTGCCAGGATGGACAGTTTGCTACTCTTCGTAAGCAACTCGAAGAGCTCCAGCGTATCCTCGTCATTGAAGGAGTAAGTCTCCCTCGGCCTCCGTGCTTCTGTAGATTTGGGGTTCACAGCTGCTGAACCTTTGGAGATGTTGACGATCATGGCTTGCTTGCCTTTTCCACCTTTAGGGTTGTTGCTGGACGAGCGTCTCCCCTTGTCTTCGGACGCAGAAAGTGTAGCCCCAGGAGCTGCGCGCCTTAAGCTTTCCTTTGTACGGGGTAAGGGGGCAGCAACTCACTCTCCTATCACCAAAAATCATCATATGGAATGCCAGGGGGATCGCTAACAGGCAAACAGTGAATTGTATTAAAGCTCTCAAAAAACTTCACAAAATTGACATCCTAGCCATTATCGAGGCTAAGGTCGATAAAGAGCAGGGGAAGGATTTCAGAATAAAGCTGGGTTTCAAGCGCATTACAGCTTGTAACGTAAACTTTTGGATCTTCTTCAACAGTGGCACCTCGGCAATGAGCATGGACGAAAGCGATCAGACAGTGACGATGGAGCTATCCCACCCCCGTCTCAGCAAGGCAGTTTTTTATCGATTATTTATGGAGACTGCACCCGTAAAAGTAGAAAGGATTTCTGGGATCATCTCTCTCAGATCCACAATTGCATGGGCGAGGAGGCATCGCTGTACAGGGGCAACTTCAATGTCATTTCTCGACCGGAGGAGAAAATAGGCGGCTCCTGCCCAACCCAGCCTCCATGCTTGATTTCAACACCTTCATTTTTGAAAACGCTCTCAACCAGATCCCTTTCTGCGGCAATGCCTTCATGTGGTGCAACAACCAAGAAGGTAATTCCAAACCACTCTCTCGGCTCGACAGGGTGCTCACCAATCAAACTTGGAGGACATGGTGTATAGCTCGTCGATCACTCACCTCAACAGGGCAAAATTTGACCACGCCCTATTGCTTATCAACATCACCACTTCCAAACCTTCCTTCAAGAAGATATTCAAATACCTATCATTGTAGCACAATCACCGGGATTTCAAATCAGTGGTTAGGCGGGCTTGGGCAGCAAAGGACCACATCAACCCTCTGGTTAGGATGGTCGTAAAACTCAGTAACATGCACCACACCCTCTCATCCTAGAGCAGAGTAGCGTTTGGAGATATCTTCTAAGCAGTCAGAGATGCAGAAGATCATGTGGTTAGAATGGGGGCAGACAACGATCAATTGGGATCCCCCGATAGCATAGCTGCCCTCAACATGGCTAGAGAATCTCTTAAGAAGAAATTGGCGGTAGAGACAGACATTTGGCCCCAAAAAGCTAGAATAAAATAGGATGTGGAGGGCGACCAAAACAGAGCATCTCTAATTCTTGGTTCTCGGTCGTCATAAACGGAAGCTCATCGCATTATTCAAATCCTCCAGGGGCATTCGCCAAGGCGATCCACTATCCCCCACCCTATTCATTATAGCGGCCGAGCTCCTTAGCCGCAACTTGGTGAAGATGGGTTCCCGCCCGGGCTTTGGCAGATACAGGACTATGAGTGGTTTACCTCTAGTCACTCTTCTCAACTAGAGACAGGCATTCAATCAGGATGCTGAAGGAAGTTCTTCATAGTTATGAACTTGTGTCGGGCCAACAAGTGAACGGCGATAAAAGTTGCATTTACGTTCATTCATCCACCGAGCCAGACAAAAGGGCTACTTTCTTATCCATAGTTGGTTACACGGTTCAGGCCCTCTTATCCTCTATCTGGGCTGCTCCCTCACTTACGGTAAACGCAACTATGCCATGTTTATTCACATCATAGTAAAGGTCAGGAAGCGAATAGCCGAGTAGCACCACCAACTGCTTTCTCCGGGGCGGAACTTATTCTATTACGGCACGTTCTCTCCTCGATGCCTTCATACACTCTTGCAGTTTACGGGCCACCGAAGAAGGTACTCCTCTCACTTGAACGTAGTTCCGCTTCTTTCTTGTGGGGACAGAGCAATGGCGCTCCCAAGCGGCACTGGACGAATTGGCACAAGGTCTGCAGACCTATGGCAGAGGGGGTTGGGCATCCGTCATCTTTCGGAGGTCGTCGAGGCACTTTTTCTCAAGCTATGGTGTAAGTTCCACACACAATGGTCGCTCTGGACGCCGTTTCTCTGTGCACGATACTGCACCCACATTCATCCCACTGCCGCTAAGGCCAACAACAATGCTTCTCATATTTGGTGCCGACTCCTCAAAGGTAGACAACTAGGAGAACATCACATTGCCCTGGACTTAGGCAATGGCGAAGCAGACGCCTACTAGGAAGCTTGGTTAGGAGATTAGCCTATCAGGAACTTCGGGACAGTCGACCCTCCAATGCAAATCAAGTAACTGATTGTGAACGGGGCTTGGGACTTAAATCTCGTGGAGCAGCTCCTGGATTCGGACGTGTCCGCAGCCGTCCAAGCTAGCGGTATCCACGTAAAAGAAGTCGAAGTCAAATGGAGATGGAAGCCTGCCCCTGCTGGGTTCTCCACTCGGTCCGCTTGGGAAGCAATCCGGCAGCTGCACCCCGTGGAGGGTAGTTTCAAATTCATCTGAAACGGTTGCTTGCCGACAAAATAGTCCATTCTCCTTTGGTGCATCCTTCATCTCAAGCTTCCCATCGATCTATCGGTTCAAGTGATGGGCTTCTCCATCGCTTCCGCTGCAACTGTTGTGAGGCGCCTTGCAAGGAGTCTTTCGACCACCTGTTCTCGGAGGAGGACTCTGCGAAGGCTCTTTAGTCGCACTTTCATCCTGCGAGCTTGCCTTTCCAACAGGCCGATAATGTTCTTAGCTGCCTTTTGGTCTAGTGGGAGGAAGAAATTTGCCATGACGTGCAACTGTTATGCGGCACCGTCATATGGATTATCTGGAAGTATAGGAACAAACGGCGTTACGAGGGTTATTCTTATCCTTCTGACCGGCTTATCAAAGAGGCGATGCGTCAAGTAGACAAGGCCAAATTTAGTTGTGCTCATAAATCATACGTCCTCGGCATCCGTCCGGTTTTTCGGTGGTGATGTTGGGGCTCTGTGCTCGCGGGGAGGTCTAGTGTGCATGTGGGGGTATACTTTTATCATTTTGTGTGGGTATACTTTGGTGGCTCGGATGCCCCTTCAGTTCTTAGTTTAGTTCTTTTTGATTTGTGGGGTGGTTCCTCTAGGGGGCCTTTTGTTCCTCAAAGGGGCTTTCTGTATCCTGTTGTTGGGCCTTTTTAATTTAATGGCAGTCTTTGGATTAAAAAAAAGCTATACATACCATAGCCCTTATCCATTACCTTACCAAGCATTACCCTAGCATTGATACCTTGGCTTCAGCCAAAACCTTAGTATCAATATTTGATAACTCATAGGTATCCCAAAACCAATATCCATATCCCAAATCCTTTACCAATCTACATTTACCCCTTTACTTTATCCACATAACACATAGGTATACTCATACACACCCTATCATGGCACACACCTTTACCTTATTGCCTATGCACTCTCACGTATATACCATACACTCATACACTCATACTACTTATCACCACTCACTGGACACCCTGTGCATACTGCACAGTGTCCCTCCCGGCTGCTACTGCTATCTATGCCACGTACAGCTGCCGTTTGGCCTTGCTGCTGCTGTATATGCTACTGCTACTGCCTCATTGTTGTTGCTGTAACTACATATGGTGCTGCTGCAGTTCATGTTATTGCTACTGCTACTCCTACTACTATTGTTGTTACTCCTATGCTACTGTTTTTGCTTTCCTACTGCTATTGCCATTGCTTCTCCTACTGCTACTGTTGTTATTTCACCTACTACTACTATTGCTATTACTTCTATTGTTATTGTTTCCTACTACTGCTACTGTTGCTTCTACCTGCTAATAGACCCTCATCTCTTACATACACTTACACCTAGGGATTGCTATTGTTGATGCTGCTAACAGCTGCTGCTACTGCAGCTACTAGGCCAACTGCTGCTTGTTATCAAGCCCTTGCTGCCATACACACATAAGCACATGAATCTATCCCATGTTCCCCCCTTCCTACACCAACTGCAACTGCCATCCAAGCCACTATTGGCAATGCTCTCCCTTGACTCCAGGACACACACACATGTATATATATACATATCCACATATATACACACACGCATACCTATATGAATACACAAGCCCATGTATATACGTACTAAAGATATATTTATCAAGATGACATATGTATATACCTACATATTTATGATACAACTCATGTATCAATAATATCATAAATAAATCTGGACACAACATGCATTCATAAGACATTAAATCAAATTTTATGTGGTGCATCACCCAATATCATACTTCTCTATGATACTTTTGTAATACGCCCTTGATATTCTACCAAACCATCACCAAACTCTTTCCAAATCTCAAGAACAAGTTAATTACCATAATTAAAGCCTAATGAAAGCAATAGATACCTATATTCTAGTGCTTGTGGCAAAATATGTCATGTGTATCACCCGTGTCGAAGGGAAAACACATAAAACTATCATGTATCATACCATATCATAATACGGCCTACTTGTATCCAATTGTGGATACGTATCTAGCCACACAACCAAAATAAGTCTATATAGATCTAAATTATCAATGAGAAACACTCGGTGAACCAATCTCGGATTTTCTCCAAATTGGGCACAAAACTCAATATAACTTCCACAATAGGGGTCCCTAAAGGCCAATTCTTCTTTTTATAGGTAGCCCTAGTCCATAGGTGGGTTCCTAATGATCAAATTACACAAATATAACCTAAATAAAGAAGGAATTCATAGTCGTATATATTGGAAGATGAATTCTCAATACAAATTCCAATGGAGACTATTTGGACAGAAGCTTCTAGCCAAGTCCTTCCTCTCCAAGTGCACCTTGCAATCCCAAGCTTCTAGGCTCCTTAGATGAAGAGTAAGTAAGGAAATAAGAGTAAAATTGAGTGGAATTGATGGAGGGATGGATCAATTTGGGAAATAACACCAAATTAGGAATGATTGTGTATAAATGAAGAGGATAGAAAGACTCCTCCCTCTATATAGGTCTGGCCACCTCTAACCTCTCCATGCCAATGCACAATGTCCAATATGCTCCAATTAATTGTCATAAAGGGTATTTAATTAGTGGAAAGGTTCTACTCCTAATAAAGGGATTAAACTAATCTCTAATTAATAAAAAATTGCTCAATTCAGCCCAAGTAGGTCAATCTAAATATTGGATTCTAGTGTCATGTCATGTCAAGTCTACTTGGGTCCAATAATATGAGTCTAGTAAATAGGCTAGCGCACTAATCATAATAACTATAACCATAATTAAATAGATAAATATGCCAATATATATAATATCATTTGACAAAATTATCCCTATCTAGAAATATGGTAGTGACAGGTTCGAGCTCGGTCTGAGTTCGGTCCAATCTCGTATCAAATTTTTCCAACCAGTTATGGTTTGAGTTCAGGCTGATTTGAGTATAGATTTGAGCCTATTTTAGTGGACTTTGGATTTGGGTTTAATCAGGTTTAGGTAGGCTAATTTAAGTGGACTCAGATTCCTTCTAGTTGTCAAGTGCGACTCGATGTACAGAGTCCTAGACTCAATAAAAGTCAAATGCATAACAAGATTGAAAACCAGTATCTAGTAACCATTTTTGGCAATATCGTAGTAGTGTCGCAGTCTGTAGCAGTCTTCAGTTATAATGTTATTGAGTTAAATTGATCTAAAGTTTTGTTGATTATCAAAATTGAGTTGGTTGTGACCTACTTGGGCCAACAATAGTCTCTTTAGATACTGACTTTGGTACCATGTTGAAAAGGTCAAAGGATAACTAAAAAAAAATCCTTTAATTTCATAAGGATAGAAAGAGTTCCCCCTTGAAAATAACTACAAAGAAAGTCTAATGGCAGTACCTAGAACAATGATTTCTATGATGACTACATTCCATAACACACTTAGGTTGTGTTTGGTTCATTGTAATGTTGTCATAATCGTAATGGAACAGGGATTGCATTGTAATTGAGTTTGTATATGATGGAATTACCATTACATTACCATGTTTGGTTGGAACATGTAATTAAACCATGCAATGTAATGTCAATTACATTCAAGTGTTTGGTTTAATATGTAATGTGATCGAATAATTATTATTTGTATAATTTTGACAAATATACCCTTAAATTTATATTTATATTTTTTAGCCAAATTTATTAATCATAATTAATAATAAAAATATGTTAAACAAATAAAATAAAATATCATATTGTATCATGTAAGAAAAATAAAAAATTGGCATTCATACCAGAACATTCAATAAACTCTATTCCATCAGAAAAAACTATCCAGTAACCAAATAAAATAAAGCATCACAAAATATCATGTAAAAAAGTTAAAAAATAGTAATGACAAAATAAATTCCATTCCATCTCAAAAAAAAAGTAAAATAAGTAGTTATGAAGGAGAAAATTCATATGGTATCATATAACAAGTTGATCAAAATAACATTACATCGTATCATTTAACTGACATATCCGGTAACCAAATAAAATACACATAATTCTACCCAAACTCTAAAAGACTTTTCACCCAATTTTCTCTCTCTTCATCAGGAACACTAAAAAACAAATTGAGTTTGCTAGAATCAAAATCGATAAAAAAGTGAGCTTTGTGCCTTTCTTCCATGGTAAGTCCAGATAACTTCTAGTTCATCATATATTATTTTTTATTCTTACTAGCCTCTTCTTCCAAACCCTAACTCAAATGACATGAGGACTCCCTAATCTCAGTAGCAATTATACGAGCTATACTCTGAAACCCCTTTAACAAAGATGTTTGTATCATCATGCTTCCTCTTTTTCTTCCTTGAGGTCACAACAGAGTCAAAAATGTTTGAGAAGCTACTAAATTAGGACGAAGTTCAGAACCATTTGCAGGATGTAGGAGTAGGAATTTGGGAAGTCCCTATTCTAATATTGGCCTCTTCATTTGCCAACTCTTTTATCACATCAACAAGAGTCTCTGCAAGATTTCAAATGGCATGATCTTTTCCAAAAATTAAGCTCAACTCATCATAGTATTTGACCGGTGCGTCTCTGAATTTTGATGCTTGAGGATGACTCTAAAAATAAAACATTAAAATAGTAATCAAAAAATATAATCAATCACATACTAAAATTGATTATAGTTTCCTTCCGTCACCCTCTATTGTACTATTATAGATATACTTTAATTGATTACTAACATTGTGCTTACGGAATTCTGTTATGTGTACACTTAACACATTATACTGATACCAACACTACACTAATACACAACTAATACTACACACCACTTCAATATGTAAGTTCAGTTGTACTGTCATGTTTGCTGTTTGTAACTATAAAGTATGTTATTCCCGAGGCTTAATTTTTGATGGAAACAGAGAATCGAAATAGTTGTTAAAATAGCAACAACGTTTCGTAGCAATACTTCAAAGAAGGTGCACTACAGAGATCCTTGGAGGATTCTGGGTAACGAAAATATAAAAAGATTTCGTTACAATAGCAAACGAATGTAGAGCTTCTTTTAGAAAGGTACAAATCGAGTTGCTAGCAGCAGCAGTGACGAAAATCCATAAGAGATTTTTGATTAGATCAGAGAAAAAGATAATGAAAGAAAAAAGAGAAAGGCAGCTTTGCTGGGGTGATCACCGTTGCTCAAAGCAAGATTCGCCTATATACGATCCGCTTTCAGGAACCAGCAAGTTCTAGAAAACTTCTGGAACGCACGTCAGTCAATATTTAAGACTTGAACGGGCTTCTTGGACTTTAGGGGCTCCTTTAACTCTCTTCTTGGTGCATCTTAGAAAGGAGGTCAAGGGGTTCTATTTATAGAGTGGAGTAAGACTTCACCATCTCTCATATCCGATGTGGGACTAAAATACCGATACTCTAAAATAGAGTTTGATGTTTTACAACATCCTACAATCAACATAGTTGAGTGCTAGCCCACGTCTACCCTCCCTCCTCCCCCCCCGAATACACGACCGTACATGCACGAGGCATCCTGGAGTCCGAGTCCGAGTCTGATTCCGATCAACAAAAATCAACTTACATTATTGTTAGAATTAATCCTTTTTCCTTCTAGAAAAATACTCCCACATGGCACACACTTGTGCCCATTACACCTCATGTGCACACCTCAACACAAGCAATGCATTATATTGAGATACTTATCATTTGGTGTAGCCGATGTGGGACTATATTTCATAGTCTAAAGGCAAAAACACCAACAATCCCCTACATATCTCAATATATGGGTTGAGTGTTCCCCACAGTGACTGCCCATTATGCATTAGGAGAGATGTCGCTACGACTTAAATCTTCCCGCATAGGTTAAATAATAGCATGATATAAGAATGGGCTAAGCCATGAATTCTGCACCATAACTGCAATTCTTTCTACTCATATAATGACATAAACTGTGCTTCTGGCTACACATTAAAGGCCTTGTGCCAGCCTAGGTTTCGGTGTATGTATGTTGGGTGTCTACAAAGTTTCCCTCAAGAGACGGCCTACATCTCTATCCATACACTCTAGGTGAGTTCTTTTAAAGAGTCTTGGCATGAAGCCTTTCGCTTTCTTGCGGGTACTACATCGTTATGACATGGCCCAAAGCCGAGGCACTGCCTCATGTGGTGTTATACCACCTGTAGAATGAAGCCCAGCCTCTTTGTAGTGCCAAACTACCCAGCATGAAGCCTTTCGCTTCCTTACGGTGTTACGCCGCCGTTACATAGCTTGTAAAGCTGAGGCACTGCCTCATGTGGTGTCACACCACTGTAACATGAGGCTCATCCTCTTTGTGGTGCTGCCTACCACTCTTCATTCTATAGCATCAGGCCCACTTTCCTATGTGTGGTGCTACACCGTTGTGACTTGGCCCGAAGCCGAGGCTTTACCCTCACTAGGTACTTCGTGTGGTGTCACCCCACTGTAGCATGGAGTACTATGCTTCTTTGCAGTATTGTGCTACCCGTGCTTCCTATAAATCACGCCAGATATCCTAAATGCCCGATAACTCATTAAGGCTTCTAAGCCATCCTCTCACAGGACTTTGTTCTCTATAATGAACAAACAGTAGATAATAGTGGTTCTGGGGTCACAATCCCGCAAGGTCCCAAAGGATTGCCTACTCACAATATTTCTGGGTCCGAAACCTCGCAATATCCTAAGGGATTACCCACTAATAGTGGTTCTGGGTACGTGATCGTACAATATCCAAAGGACTGCCTACTAACGTTGGTTCTAGGTCCGTAACCCCGCAGTTCCCACTAACAGTGGTTTTGGGTACGTGATCGTGCAATATCCAGAGGACTGCCTACTAACAGTGGTTCTAGGTCTGTGACCCCACAGTATACCAAAGGATTGCCTACTGCACGTGATATTCTTCCAGTCAATGATCCTCCCTTGAACCAAAAGCGAGATGCCTAGTAGATTTCTTTTTGAACTAATAGCATAAAACTTTATGGTAGGATTGTAGAGACACAATATAAGAATGTCTTCAAGCCCATTTTCTTGCTAAGTCCTCGACCAACAAACGCTTGAGGCCTTTGGTGATCAGATTCGCCAGATTCTTCTGGCTTCGAACATCCACCACGGCAATGACTTCCCTTTTAATAAGATCATTCACCGAACTGTACCTTAATCATACAGTCCTCTTCTTACCATTGAAGAGGTCATTTGATGCCAGCGCTACAGTCGCCTGGTTGTCGCAGTAAATTGGCACTGTCGGAATTTGTGCACCAACCATAGGAAGATCATACATGAGCTTCCGAAGCCATTCTGCTTCATCTGCTGTAGATGCTAGTGCATAAAACTCAAATTCCATAGACGAGTGTGAGAGCATAGACTGCTTCTTCGACTTCTACGATACAGCAGCTCCATCTATTGAGAATATGTATCCTTCTGTGGACCTTTCACTCTCTACTTCTGAGCACCAACTTGCATCACTGAAGTCTTCTACTATTGTTGGATCTCTGTAGTAGTGTAGTGCATACTTCTGAGTCCTTTTGAGGTATCTTATAACCCTTTTCACAGCTTTCCAGTACTCTATACCTGGATTACTTGTGAACCGACTCAACATCCCTACGACAAAAGCTATGTCTGGCCTTGTGATAGTAGTCGCATACATCAAACTCCCGATGATGCTTGAATAAACCAACTGTCTGACGCTTTTCTTTGGATTTGGCTTTAGCTTCTAGTCACACCTATATGGTGTATCTATCCCTGGAAGATCCTGATACCCATAGTATGTGAGCATCTTCTCAACGTAATAAGGCTATGACAATACCACTCCAGTTTCCGTCCGGATGATCTTTATCCCTAGGATAACATCAGCTTCCCCTAAGTCCTTCATGCTGAACTTAGATTAGAGAAACTTCTTTGTCTCAGTGACATTTGCTAGATCTGTACCCAAGATCAGCATGTCATCTACGTACAGACAAATGACAACTCCTCTCCTGTTAGCAAACTTTGTGTATACATATTTGTCCATCTCGTGACCCTGTAGCCGTTTGATCTTATGACTTTATCAAACTTCTCATGCCATATCTCGGGAGCTTGCTTCAGACCATACAGAGATTTTACCAACTTACAGACTTTGTCTTCGAGGCCTTTGACGATGAATTCTTCTGGTTGTTGCATGTAAATCTCTTCAGTCAACTCATAATTCAGGAAAGCAATTTTAACATCCATCTGATGAACAATTAGCTTATGAATTTCACTTAGAGCAATCAACATCCTGATGGTCGTCATCTGTTCTACTGGAGCATAAGTGTCAAAGTAATCAATCCCCTGCTTCTGAAAAAACCCCTTGGCTACCAACCTAGCCTTGAACTTATCAACAGTTCCATCTGATTTCATCTTCTTCTTGAAGATTCATTTACATCCGATTGGTTTTGTTCCTTCAGGCAGATCGACCAATACCCACGTGTTGTTGGAGGTTATCGAGTCATACTCATCATTAATAGCCTCCTTCCAGAGGACAGTATCTCTGGCCTTCAAAGCCTTATCATAGGTAAGCAGATCTACTTCCACATAATAGGTGACAAAATCCTCTTCGAAGTCCTTCTGTCTTCTCATTCGCTTAGACACTGGTTCTATGAGTTTTGGTTCAACAGTTGTTCTTGCAACAACAACATTTTCTTGGACTGCATCATTGTAAGGAGCTTCAGCCTCCTGTGCACTCACACTGTTCTCCTGAATATCTGTGAGAATAATGTTTTTGTGCCTTGAAAATTTATCTTCAAAGAATTTTGTATCGTGAGAATCAATGATATGATTAGATTCAATATCAAGGAACCTCCGAGCATCACTCTTATTGGCATAACCCTGGAAGATTATCTTCGTAGTCCTTGTACCGAGCTTCTGAATCTACAAATCCGGAAGCTTCACATACTCCAGACACCCCACACTCGAATAACATTCAAGTTGGGTCTAACCTTGAACCAGAGTTCATGAGGAGTGACATCGGAAGTTGTATACGGTATTCTATATAGAATAAGAGTAGCAGTAAGCACTACTTCGCCCCAAAAGCAATTTGAAAGACCTGCAGTCAACAGCATTGAGTTCATCATCTCTGTTAACGTTCTATTCTTCCTTTCTGCAATACCATTTGATTGAAGGGAGTACGGAAGCATTCGTCTTATTAATAATTCTATGTTCTCTGCTAAAACGATGCTAATTCATAAGACCTATACTCTCCACCTCGATCACTTCTGAGTAGTTATAAATCGGTTTAACGTTCAGCTTCAGCTTCAGCCCTGAAGTCTCTGAACTACTCGAATGTCGCATCATTCTACTTGAGAAGTCATAGCGAACATGTACTTCAAGAAACACTTCGAATCGGCCTCTGTGCAGAATTGATAAAAGTCACAGATATCTGAGTGTACTAACTTCAAATGATTAGTACTTTAGTTCAATCATCTGAGCAGCTTCCTAACAGTCTTGTATCTGTATAGACCTTAAATCCCTCCACCTCTTTACCCCCTACTTCTGAAGATAAGGTCTCGGTAGGACAGCTTGAGTATGCTTCTATCATAGGAACAACTCTCAGTCCATTTAATAAGGTAACTTCATCGCCATCAGGCAGAAGTTCGAAAATACCTTCAGCACCGAACATCTTTTCGAAGCATGTTCTTCGCCAAGAAATTACCATCTGGCTAGTACGAATGTCCATCTTTCAAGTTTGTATCAGATAATATACTTACTGAGATCAGATCTTCGAAAATCTTTGGTACGTGTAACACGCATTCTAGTGTCCTTGTCGGTGGTTCATAACCACTGTCTCGATCTTCAGATATTCTGCTAGGTACATGTTCGCCGTCGAGACCTTCGTCATAATACGGCTCGTCCTTGGTGAATAGCTCCTTCGAGAGCACATGTGGTTAGATGCACTAGTGTCAGACCACTATTCAGCTACCACACTAGATAACTTAACCTGTGCAACAATAGCAATCAAGTTAAGTAATCAAAATAACCAAGTTTAGCCATACCTGCTATTTTGGTTTGGGCTTGGCCCTACAATCCTTCTTAAAGTGACCCTTCTTGTCATAGTTGAAGCAAGCACCATCACCCTTAGGTCTTTGGCTTGAATTAAGCTGGCTTTACCAATAGCTGGTGAGAGTCCTTAGCTCATCTTCAACATGAATCTAGTGCAAGAGGCGTTCAAGATCCACCTCCATCTTCTTGCGGTGCAAGTCCGTAATAAAATTTCTCCACCTAGGTGGAAGCTTGGCGACAGTACCCCCGACAACAAATGCATCGACAAAGGTATGTCGTCATCCTCAAGTTTCTGACGTAACTTGAGGAACTCTTTGAATTTAGGCAACATCATCTTGTCGTCCTCAAATTGCATCTTCCAGACCTTTTTGGTCATGTGGATCTTGTTCCTATTTTAATCTGTCTTGTGGAGATTCTCTACAGACTCCCAGACATCCTTAGCATGGACCGTCTTGCTGTATGACTCTACCAGAGAGTCTTCCATAGAGTTTAAAATAAGCAACTTGCAAAGGTTGTTATCTCTCCTCCACTTCGATTGTAGAGCAGTGGCCTCAGCGACCCTTCGAGCATTTTCACCTTCTGGAGTTAAAGCCTCAGGATCTGTCAACACGTAGTCAACGCTTATGAATTAAAGATTAAGGCTGACCTTTCTCTTCCAGACGTTGTAATACTCCCCGTCAAACTTCTCAAGTGTGTTAAAACTTATGTCGAGAAGGTTTGCACGGTTGTTCTCCATCGGATGAAAAATCTTGCTTTGAGATTGTTATTCCCGAGGCTTAATTTTCGATGGAAAACAGAGAATCGAAACAGTTGTTAAAATAGCAACAACGTTTCGTAGCAACACTTCAAAGAAGGTGCACTATAGAGATCCTTGGAGGATTCTGGGTAACGAAAATCTAAAATGATTTCGTTACAACAGCAAACGAATGTAGAGCTTCTTTTAAGAAGGTACAAATCGAGATGCTAGCAGCAGCAGTGACGAAGCCTACAAGAGGTTTCTGATTAGATCAGAGAAGAAGAGAAAGAAAGAAGAAAGAGAAAGAAAGCTTTGCTAGGGTGATTAGATCACCGTTGCTCAAATCAAGATTCGCCTATATATGATCCGCTTTCAGGAACCAGCAAGTTCTAGAAAACTTCTGGAACGCTCGTCAATCAATATTTGAGACTTGAACGGGCTTCCTGGACTTTACGGACTCCTTTAACTCTCTTCTTGGTGCATCTTAGAAAGGAGGTCAGGGGGGCTCTATTTATAGAGTGGAGTGAAACTTCACTATCTCTCCTACCCAATGTGGGACAAAAATATCAATACTCTAAAATAGAGTTTGATGTTTTACATCATCCCACAATCAACATAGTCGAGTGCTAGCCCATGCCAACCCCCCGAACACATGACCGTGTATGCACGAGGCATCCTGGAGTCCGAGTCCGATCAAAAAATATCAACTTACATCATTGTTAGAAATAATCCTTTTTCCTTCTAGAAAAGTACTCCCATATGGCACACACTTGTGCCCCATTACACCTCATATGCACACCTCAACACAAGCAATGCATTATATTGAGATACTTATCATTTGGTGTAGCCGATGTGGGACTATCTTTCCTAGTTTAAAGGCAAAAACACCAACAAAGTATAATTCCATTGAAGGACAAAAAGTATGCAAATATAGTTACTTTCCATTCCATAGTATGTCATTCTGAAGTAATATGATTTACATGAAGGATGGGACTTTATTTTCCTAGCTACTCGTATGATGTCAACAATTCCGTGAGATACATTTTATGCACTCTTCCTCTTTGAATCTTCATTCCAATTGGCTATTTAAGTGAAATGATAGGCGCATACTACTCTTAAATAACAAATTGCACGGTTTTAAAGAAATGATGGCATATAGGTGATGGTACCAAGTTTGGATCAGACAGTAATTGGAAGCCTGGTTCCTAATTTTGATTCTAATGGGGTTGGGCTCTATTCATTATGGTTCCTTGCTGAAAATGATTGGTTCTAACTGTAACTGACAAGAGATCCCAAAATATTTATGACAGTTTCATATGTGAGTTCTCCAGTAAAAATATCTGATAATTGAAAGGACTACAATCATCTTTATCATGTTTATCACATTCCTATAAAAGGATTGATAAATAAAATAATAGATAGAACGTACCATCAAATATGCCTCTCAAACAGCATCCTCTACAACCATCATTTTTGTTTTGGGATTCCTTCCAAACCACTACTGTTTCGTCTCGTCAATAATGCATGGACAATATTGAAATTATGTCTTAAACCCCTCATCTGGGATTCAATATGTGGGTCTTTTCTTAATACCAGAACCAGGTATCTTTTGCTCAAGCTTCTCGTAGATTTTAGTCAGGCTAATTGCCTTGAGA
The DNA here is from genome assembly GCA_029216955.1 of Iris pallida. Classification (NCBI taxonomy): domain Eukaryota; kingdom Viridiplantae; phylum Streptophyta; class Magnoliopsida; order Asparagales; family Iridaceae; genus Iris; species Iris pallida. Next base: position 4,768,167 of record JANAVB010006390.1, on the reverse strand, counting down.
TAAGTGTCGGACCTGATTTCTCCTTCATTGTGCAACTCTTAAAGAGTTTCAATGAGTTTTAGATTGTTCCTTAGTACACTTGAACTTGTTTCTCCCCGAACCTCGATTAGTCATTTCCCTGGAAAAAATATATATGGAAATATACTTTTAAGTTGTACACTATCTCAATGTATGATAACTATAGACACATTTATAAAGAAATATGAATGAATAATATCACTTAAATTACAGCACACAAAGAACCCAGTCATTATGTTGAGTAGTATCATACATACTCAGTCTATGCAAAGTCAAATTGAGTACACTGAGTTAAACTACAGACACATGTATAAATATATATGAACAAATAGTATCACTTAAATTGCATCACACAAAGCTCAACCATATTAAAAACAATCAAACATAAATTACTTAAATGAAGTCATTGGGAACAAAGTAAGGTAACCAACAAAATTGAAGCAAGTATGCAGAAATATACAAATTTGACTCGAAGAGTATAAATAGAGCAGAGAAAAATTTCCATGAGTAGTATTAGTATTAAGAAAGAAATATTCACCAAACAGAGCGAAAGGATACTAAAAGTTCCCATATAAAGCAAACTTGGTGAGAATGTGAGATATTGATACGCATAGCTTAATCTAACAACACCAAAATATTCACACTCTCCTCCTAAGAATAACATAAACTAATGGCATTCAAAGTTCACATTCAAACTTCATATATAGAGATGATAATAATAAATCTAATTACAAGAAAAATATAGAAAATATAACTCATGCCATTATAAATTGAGTCTTTCATGCGGGCTGTCTATTTGTCATCCAATCATTGTATATTTCTTGTGCTAAATTTCCTCTCCATGTAGTCTATTCATTTGAAGTTTCGATAGTAGTTATAGGATCACTAGCAAAAGGGATATTGTGTTCCACATCTTTAAAGATACTCGTTTCTAGTGGACCTAGTTGCATACCATTTTGTAATCTCTCCTATCAAAGTTGTGTAATAAGAAACATGCCATTACGATTTGAATTTGAGTCTTAACAAGGTGGAATAAAGGACTCCTAAGAATTGAACATCGATTACACCAAAGCATCTCTCGATCATATTTCTATCTCTTGAATGCTTCATGTTAAAAAACTCTCTAGGAATATTGGGTTGGTGGCCTTCTCTCCAATTAAGAAGATAACGTATTCCTCAGTACGGAGCTAAAAATCCTACACAATTTATATATCCAGCATCCACAAGGTAATAGTGACCTACATAAGATAATAAATTTTAAATCTTTTTATAAAATAAAGGCTAAATTGTAACTTGATACCCTCAACTATCACTATTTTTCAACTTGATACCCTTAACTTTTATAGGTACCAACTTGATACCCTGGAAATAAAAATTGGACCAAATTGCCCATTCTCTTCTCCTCCAACCCCCCTCCTCTCTGCGGCTGTGGGTGGCAGCGGGCGCACGCGTGCAAGTGAACAGTAGGCGTGAGCAGGCGACCAGCGCGGGGACGCACGGTGGTGCGGTGAGCTGGGCAGCACGTGAACGGGTGCGGGACAGCACATGGCGGCGCTCCAAGCAGCGCACGACGGCACTCCGGGCAGCGCAGGGGTGCACGCGAGCTGGAGTACGGTCTCAGGGGCGGGTAGGATGGGTCGTCGGGGTTGGGTAGGGGGTGGTCGCCGGAGGGGGGGATGGTCGCCGGGGTGGGTGGAGAAAGTAGCAGCCACGGAGGGTAGTTTAGGAATAATAGTAAAATTGGATATAAAGTTAGAAATATAAGTTGAGATAGGGTATTAAGTTAGTACCTATAAAATTTGTGGGTATCAAGTTGAAAAACAGTGATAGTTGAGGGTACGAAGTTGCAATTTAGCCTAAAAAAGTACTTCACAATTTAAAAGTAATGTATCATGTGCAACTTTTAAACCATTGCTTCTACTTATAGCATCACGGAGCACCCTACTATCGGCAAAAGAACCGTCCTACCCAGCCAAGACATAAATAAATTGCAAATCTTGATAACATACTCCCAGAACATTTGTTGTAACTTTGCTACTTCAATTTTGAAGCTTAGCTTGATCTTCTAAAGGAACCCTCGTATTAATATGTGTCCCATCTCATGCCGTTAAACATTCCTACATATTTATAAAAAAAATATAATCAAAGTATTTAAATAGAATATTTCGAAGAAGATGCTACATATTTTGATACAAGGCCTATACTTCATACCTTATTCCATCTCTCATCATTACAGTTTCCTTGAATTGATTCTGGTTTTTTTAATAAGTCTCCTTGCATACGTATGATAGAATACAAAACATTGTTGAAATACTTGCTAATTGTCTCCCCCGATTTAAAATAAAACTTGATATTAAATCCTTCATATCATGTCCTATGATATGCAGAAATATTTCCACTTACTCATCTACCAATAAGTTCTTTGATGGCTTTAAACCACCATCTCTTTCAAGTTTTTCACACAAAACATGAAATCACGTTTATTTATCCTTAATTGTTCAAACAATGAGTTTCACTCCTATAAACTAACTTATTTACTATCTCCATATTTCTGAAGAAGTTAAGTACATATTTATGCTTCTCTAAAGTTTTTTTTCTAGCATACACCAAAGATATAGAAGCAACAACTTGAAAAAACCAGTCTAGTAAATTCAAAATATACAACCAATGAGTACATATGGCAATCAACTTCTTTCTCTCATTTAAATGAATATAAGCCTTTACTGCATGAATATTTTCATATAGTCAGTCTATGATGGAATATCTATAATCTAAAATTCAACGACACGATTTAGCTTACGACCCAGGAATTAAGGTTATACAGCTATTCTGAAAGAAAGAAAACCCCAAAATACCTTCTTTTTATAAAGGTTTGTCGAAACGAGCCTCCCTCTACTTCTGGTTGTCTGCTGCTGGAGGTTGGGATGAACCTTCCCCTCGAGCAGTAGTAGTGGTGCCGGGAGGTGCCTCCTCAATCGGAACCTCCTCCTACTGAGTGTTCTGTTGTGACCATGTCACAACTGGAAAGGCTTCCTCCAGAGAGGAAGTGACCATTCGACAAGACTTGGACTTCTTGCCTTTGGTTTTGAGGTAGGGCATACCACTGGTTAAGTCAGCTCCGAAGCTAGATCTGGATGAACCCACATGAACTCACCCCAGGAAGTAGTGAGTGGCACCAGCCAACTCACGTCGTTACGAGTCGGTGGAAGGTTGGTTACTTCTATTGTCGTCTTTGGGATGGGGACAATGCCATCTTGTGCTTCAATCAGCGGCAGGGTGCCAAACTATAGAGACACCATGTTTGCGGAGACCATCTTATCCTCATAGTTGAGGGAGAGGACATTCGCATTGATCATGCGTTGGATGTAGTTCTTCAATATATAGCAGTCCCACGTTGGGTGTCTGACGAACCGATGGTAGTGATAATACTTCGGATCGCCTACCCTGTCGACCTCATCGTGGTGCTTAGGGTTAGGCAACTTGATTTTATTGCCTTGTATCAACACCTCGAAGAGCTGAAGGGTGTCTTCGTCATTGATGGAGTAGTCCTCATTCTTTCGTGGTGTGGTAGGTGTCTTCTGGGAAGGAGTTGTCGCACCCTTGGAACTATTGAAAGTTAAGGCATGTCTTCCTTTGGACTCGTGCCACTACTATTGCTGTTGAAGGAACATTTTTGTTTATCATCAAACGCAAGAAAGCTGACCCTTAAGAGAAGAGCATCATGTCACGATCCACACCCATTTTTCGGATATAAAGCATATCCAAGCCCAGCCTACGCCGCAGTATCGGCGGTAGAACGCTGTCTATAACTCACAAGTCTCTAAAACTAGTATCACATAAAAATCTATATCTCATCCACAGAATAATCAAGACAACCAAGAACAATGAATATCCATGAAACTGAAGAATAGAGAATGTAAACTGAATGTTCCATGAATCCAGGTCACGTCCGGTGGACACAAATCTGCTACCAATAGACGAAATAAACAAATACAGGAAATAACTAAATGAGTCTAAACTGCAAAACAAATAATGACCTCAACTGCAAAGGCAGCACGGTCTGCTGCTGGCTCACAACTGCTCGTCGGCTCCTGGCTCAAACTCGGCTAAACCTGAAGAGATCATCAGGTCCTCAGAGGACTAATAAGATACATAAAAACGAGCCTTTCTAACAGTTTATCATGCATAGAGAAAATCTAGAATAAAATAGAACTAATAAAAATAAAGGTACACGAATCAGTGAACTGTCTACGCATAAATGAACTGCTGGACGAAGACGAGAGAACTCATGTCAAGATGTCAATAGATAACCAAATCGAATACTCAAACCCTCGTCCCTAGTGTGGACTCGTAGGTTTGATCAACTACTAAACCTCGTCCCTAGTGTGGACTCGCAGGTTAGCTTCAAGAATCACCCTCGTCCTAGTGTGGACTCGCAGATGTGGACCCAAATACTACTAACCCTTGCCCCTAATGTGGACTCACAGGTTAGCTTCAAGATTTCAAGATAAGAAGGTATAGCAGTTCAGTTTATGACTTCTCGACCCATGACACGACTCAATCAAGGCACAAGTGTGAACACGTTCAATAAAACACAAGACTAACTGTGAACAAGGGATATGTATCAACGAAGTAAAATACTAGCATGATATGAAAAACACAGGTCAACAATAAATAAAAGAAACTGGATAATAAAAGATAGTCCATGTAAATAAAGCTGTAAAGAAAGGCAAGGTATACTTGCCTGTGGTCCTGAGCTGTTGGCACGGGCCAAGTCCGTATCTCGGTTCAAGTAACCTGTTGGTGAATTTAATTCTAATCAACACACGAATTTAACCAAAATAACTCTATATCTAAGTATTGCTAATTACTCTATGTTTCAACAACACATGATTATACTAGTGTTTCCTTCTTCTCCCTAGTACAACTAGTATTAGTCACACTTAAGTCCCTGTCCAGTTTGGTATACCTATAAGTATATTCACACTCTTGATGCAATAATAATCGTGATACCCTCTGTCTACCATTTACACAAGTATCCTTTACCCTCTACTTAAACTGTTTCTAGGAGTCCATATTGTACTTGTACTTAGGATAATGTGGGGTGATAGTGTTAGTACTATCCCCTTCACACATACAAAATGGTCTCACCTTACCTCTACTACTGGTTTTACTCATGCATCACCCTTCATTGTAGAGGTATCCTTGGTTAGTATTATCTAATTCCCATGCTAGGACTCTGTTGTAGCAGTAGTTACTACTGTTGCTCCTAATCATGTAAACATAGCCTAGATACTCTCCTCTATAGGCTTGTACCTGTACCCTGGTTCTTAACTTATGTAGCCAGTGTATCTTAATGAATGGTTGATACTCGGTTTGATACTAAAAACCATTTCCCCTGTACTAACTGTAGTAACAATACACAACATGCCCTTGTACTACCCATATCAGTCTACTCTATACATCCTCTACTAAAATTTGTATATAACATGTACTAAATTGTGTCTATAAAGGAATTTAGTGTTTTCTATTGAGAGAGGGTGCTAAGCTAAACAAAAAGAAATTAGCAACATGGTGTAATAGAAGTTAACTCAGGGCACTTTAAGAGGAAAAATGAGAAATACAGTTGATAGGATGAAAAGAGGAAAGACAGACAATTTAAGGCTTCTAGCAACTGAACACCAACTGGATACGTGTATCCACTGACTATAGGCTAGTAGAGGAGAGTATCAACTAATAATCGACATCTTGGAAAGGAACGTACAAGATAAGCTAATGGAGAAATCATGACATCAGATCAGTATTGTATAAAGACAGAATCTGAGCCCCAATGTAGGTCGAGTTGAGCTCTTGCTAGATTAGTTCACCTTATTAAAATTTAGCACATATGTGCATATTTGGGCAGTGGTTCTTGGTTAATCTCTGCTATTTCTACTTGTTGTAGAGGCACTCCTAATTACTGCTGACTTAACCTCCCTGCTGATGTAACATAGGAACCCTTCCTTTTTGTGTTCTATTTTGCCTATATCTTCTAACACTCGATTCTCGGATACTCAACTTATAAATATATATGCATGAAGTACACATATTCCTGAAGTTATCTAACTCATGATATTGGTGTCTACTCACTGATACTTCGTGTGAGCTGACACAAGTTAATGTTAAGATGAACAGAGAACAACTCAAGATCTGTTAAGCTCGATTATGGTGAACAGCATAGGTGTCTATTTAGATAGTTGGCTGCCTTGGGATAGAGGTTAGGTTATGATACAAAGGTTACATGGACAAGACCAGTAAGTAATAGAAGTAACACAAGTTCAGGCTTATAGGTAGATAGGGTACAGTGGTCAATTATTTGGACTTGCATAGATCATCACAGGTAGGTTAGGTAGGTACCCCCTTTCCTACCGTATAGATACTGGTACTCAAGACTCCCTGCATATATTAACTTAGCTATTTCCTGGTACATAGCCATGGTGTCCTCTGGTACATATGTATCTTGACACACCCCCTTGTTTATTTCTTGTACCCTGCTATCAGTATAACTCAGGGTCTATATCACTAGCAGTTGTCATCAACACATCAGTCATTTGATGCTCGACCCAAAACCTGATAACATCTCTAACCCCAGATGATACCGGGTGTAAAGTATAATCCCAAGATCTTGTTCCTCACAGACTTTTGAAGGGCAGACTTTCTCTCTCTCTCTTGCTGCAATCTCTTGTAGGTGTTTCCAATCTATCCTCTGGTACATATACCCAATCTGGGTACATGTCTATTGTCCACGCCATTCCCTTACTAACCCATTCTCGACTGGGGTTAGTATACCCCTACTGGTTCCTAAACCCTGTTTACCTACACTCTATATGCAGAACTCTATATTTATACTCCTAGATGCAAGACTTTGTTCATGTTGTTTGCAGGACTGAACAGCTTAAAAAACTCTCTTAAGCATTAAATCAAGCATAATATGGCTATTCCAATTACAGGTGTAATATAATCGAAGCGTACCAAAATTCAAATCGGATACAAGACACAGCGTTTGCCCAATCACTCGAATACTTCCTTGATTGCTCCTTAATCTCCCTTGCAACGAAAAAGGCAGAATTATTTAGGGTTTTGATGATGAGAAGTGGGCGGCTGATCTCACCCATACGTATATATATATATATATATCCAGGTAGTAGATATAACCTGAATTCTAATAGGATTGGGAGAAATCGGATTTGATTTCGATATGATCGAATCCCTCTGGTTCATCCAGTCGGCCAAAAGGGAGAAGGTGATTTGAATCTACCTACAGGGCTTGAGCCTACAGCTAGGAGAGGTTCAAATATGCCCTTTTGCACTTAAGTCTCTTTATAAATGGTTTTTTACAAAATCCATCTTCTCATGCTAAGTTTGATATATATATATATATATATATATATATATATATATATATATATATATAAACCTCTAGAAATTAATTATATATATTAGTATAAAAAAAGCTTACAAAAACTAAAATCACTATCTTGGGTCAAATAATTAAATAATAAAAAATACTTAAAAAAATAGCAAGGGGGTTTACATCCTACCCACCTTATAAATAATTTCGTCCTCGAAATTCAAATAAATCCATGATCCATTAGAAAGAGTAGTCTAACATATTACTATAAAATTATTACGAATACTCGCAAGTCAAAACCAACATAGTGCTTATTAATAATACTACTACTATAATCTATTAAAAAAATTGCCATCTGCTCCTTGTGGTGTCGTCGCATCCTCCGTGATCGTGTCAAAAGCGTGCCCTCCTTCTACGGTCGGTAGTGGTGGGGCACTCGCGTTTCTCTTCGGGCAATTCTGAGATAAATGCTGGTTGGATCCACAAGTCCAACACAATCCTAATCTACCGCGATAATTTTCTTGAGTGTGGCCTTTCTTCGAGCAATACTGGCAGGAGGGAACATCTTGGACCTGTTGTGGGGCTGCTCGTGGTTGTTGTTGATGCTGCTGTGTTGAGGTCTTCCCTGGAATGTTAGAATATTTTGCTGGTGATGATTGGTTGTTGCCTCCTCCGAATGTGTCTCGATTCCTCTTCGGTTTGTGACTCAGCTCTTCTTCTACAGCTTGGACAACCTCTAGAATCTTCTCATAAGTGGCGGCTCCACTGGTGGCGATGGCTAGACGAATCTCATAAGATAGTCCCTTCCTGAATCGTCGCACCTTATCTTCAGGGGTGCTGACCAAGCTCTCTGCGAAACGGCTGAGGCAAGAAAACTCTGATGTGTACTCGTCGACGGTGTGGTTGCCACATTCTAGGTGCTCGAACTGGCTCACCAATGCCTCTCGTGCTACGTATAGATAGAATTTTTTCTTGAACAGTCGCTAGAATTCTTCCTAAGTCAGGTCTGGAGCAGAAAATCGTAGCTCGCCTTGGTACCACGTCTGTACGATGTCGATAAGCTGTCTAGCAGCTGACTCGATCTTCAGATCTTCTGGGACTTGGGCCATCTTCAGGTATCTTTCCACATTTTCCAACCATTTATCAGCGTAGAGAATCCCTTTTGTCCCATGGAATTCCCTGGACCTGAGGTCCATGAAGTTCTTGGAAGTTCTAGGGCGTTGTCGGAGAGCATCTCTAATCTGAAGAGCCTCTCTCAAAGTGTCACGGAACATGTTGGCTAGTTGCTGGAAAATCCTCAGGAGTGTGACATTGTCCAGTGCTGGTGGCGGAGACAGAACAGGCGCTAGATACATCGTAGGTGTCGGGTGCATCATAGGAGCTGGGTTCATCGCTGAGGTTGGATGCATGAGAAAAGCTAAATACATCGCTGGTGCTGGGTGCATGGTTGGTACTGGATGTAAAACTTGTGCTGGTGGTGGACAGATGCTGGGGCAAAACGGGTGCTGGTGGCGGAGTCTGCGGAGGAAACTACAGAGGTGGTGGAATGGCGTCTCTGCGGAATCTCGAGAGCTGCGGTGGTGGCGGATTGCCCATATGAGTGAGCTGGCCTCCTTGTGTTTGTGGGGTCATATATATAAAAAAGCCTCATGTAGTCGGTGGAGTGTTCAGGGTAGCGTTGTTCCTTTCTTGAGAGTCCATTTTAACTGTAACAAAAGTAAAAGTTCAGCCGTTGAAGAATTTCAAGTAGGATACAAGTTAAGGTTTTATTGAATGATCAAGAATAGAGATCAACAAGGAGTCAAGACACGTGGATGAGATCGATGAGTCTAATCCTATTTGCAGGCTCATGACGGTACAGTGACATAACCAAAGTGATTAACGTAGACCTGCATGGGCCACCAAAAAAACTTGTCACAACTCGCATCCGCTTTTCAGATACGAAGCGTGTCCAAGTCCAGCCTACGCCGCAGTATCGGCGATAGAATGTTGTCTATAACTCACAAGTCACTGAAGCTAGTATCACATGGAAATTTATATCTCATCCACAGAATTGTAACACCCACTTTTTGAAATAAGGGTATTTTAGTCATTTTAGTTATTTTATGATTTTTTAGATATTATTGACTTGTGATTGATTTAGCCTTTGGTTTAACTTTAGAAAATCCACATTAGAGACTAACCATGACCTATGATGAGTATCTAGCTAATTAGATTTTATTTTAGGCTTTGGTTTAATTTAGAAAGCCATTTGACTATTTTTAGGCTATTTAATTAATTGGCCTTTTAGCCTTTTGTTAATTGAGCTTAAACTCAACTTAAATAGAGGAGTGTGACCCATGAACCAACCCTAACCCTATTAGGACTCCTATGGCCGGCTAAAACAGGAAACCCCCATCTCCTATATAAGTATTGCATTGGAATAGACACCCCCTTTACAAAACCCTAGTTTCCAGCTCTCCAAAACCCTAACTTTTTCATCCGACCTCCGTTTCACCTTAAACAAAGTACATTGTGATCGTGGGAAGGAGAAGAATTTGCTGGAGCATTGTTAGCAAGGAGTTGGAGGCGTTTGCTCGGTGGAAACTGGTCATCTCATCGATCGAGGAGTCAGTTTCTTGATTTTTTAACTCGCAATAGGTAAACCCCTAAACTCTATAGTTTCTTCTTATTTTTCTTCATGGTATCATGCATCTAGCTACCCTAGACCCACCCATGAAGTTTGGTTAAGTTTCGTGTCCGTTTGATAGGGTATCGGACACGTATCAGATTAGGTTTAGAAGTGTTCGATGAAATTCCTCTGAGATTTCTATCATGTTATTTTTGTAATCTAATTTCACAAATTTATAGCCCTATAGGTGAGGATTCCTAAACCCTAGGTTTTTGGTTCAATCGACATGTTTTCGTGTCCGAAACAGGACACGCACGTGCAGCACGAGGACCGCGCACATGTCCTGCTGCTGTCGTGTCCGTTCTCAATGGACACGACGATTCAACTCGAGAAATTTTGTCAGTAAGGAGGCACCACGACTGACAACAGGCTCACAAAATTTTGTGGGATTTCGTGGAGCGTAGAGAGAGTAATCGACTCGGCATCGATCGCGGCCTGTCGCGCGCGCGTGAGAACGCGCATCCGATACGCACTTCGTGCGACTCGGACACGTGGCAAGGGTCCTGTGCAGGCACGTGGATATGTAGCCCTATAGTTGGGGTACGTGTACGAGCAACCACGTGTCCTACCTTGCGCTGTGTCGAGACCTACTTCGTATCCTATTTTATTGGACACGATTGCACCTACACCTCATGATTAGACCCAGGACACGTTACCAACCTTTGGGTCCAAGCATTAATAGGTTTTTCGATGTTTTAGGTTATGAGTAGGTTGATGTTGAGTATCGGGGTAATTTTAAGAACTGATTCTCTGTTTCAGATTCTTTTTTTTCTGTTGATCTGTTATTCAGTATGTTATTCATGTATTATACAAACCCACAGTTCCTAATTAACCTCACATGTGTGATTACCTGTTAGATTGCATAATAGGCTAGGTTGTAATTGATTTGTGTTTGAGTTTGGGTTTTCTTAGAAGTATCGGGTATAAATTGATTCCAGTTTGTGTAGAGTTTGATTGTTCCTTTAGTTTCGATTATTGATCCTGTATATTTCGACCTACAGATCATATACCTTATCTAGGTATATACCCAATTAGGTTGTAGCATCAGAGTTGAGTTCGAAGGTTGTGTTTCAAGTATCAGGTTACTTGAAAGCTTCCTTTTTCCTGTTTTTTTTTCCTGTTCAGTTTCTTTGTTTCTGATTTCCCAGATCTTTGATGTTAATCACACCCAAACTGAAACCTACAGGATCCATTGTTGACCCACAAAGTGATTACTTACTGTTTGTATTTTAGAGTAGGTTGATATTGAATTTGGGTATCATAAAGTTCAGTTTCTTTTCTTTGTTCAGTTTTCAGTTAGGTTGGCATTTCTTTCCATTAGTTTTGTAGGGGAAATCTGAATGTAAACCCAGCCATTTAGGTCCTATAGAACCTATATAGGAGATTTCATGATTGGTTGTATCAGAGATGGCTGGGAATGATTTTTGGGTTGACAATTAGTATTGAGTTGGTTCCAATTGGTTCCATTTCAGATTTTTGTTGATTCAGGGAATTGAATATCTGTACAGATTCATAATTCATGCCTATTGCTATGCAACTGAAACCTACATATCCTATTTAACCCTTCTTTTAGATACCTGTTAGCTCACTTAATGACTAGGCTATGTTTTAGTAAGTTTAGGCATTTGGTTTGATGTGGGTATATTTAGAAATAGTAATTTCAGGACACTAAGTTCAGTTGATAGTTAGTTAAGATTTGGTTAGTCCAATTTGTGATACCAAGTTTAGTTAGGATTTGTGATGTCAAGTATAGTTTAGCAAATTATTTAGTTTAGGAGTTTGTTGAAGGGTATGATAGAATCTAATTTTGAGTGTATTAATAGTTGGTAGGATTTTGGTATTAGGATGCATGGGTAATTGATATGTAGGACTAGTATTGACCTAAAAGTGGACTTGTAGACTAGTTGACCAACTTTGACCTAGTTTGACTAGTTTGGTTGACCAAAGTTGACCCAAGGTTGACTTTGACTTAGATTGCCCCAAATCATGTAGAATTTGCATTGAAGACTTTTCTTATGATATTTTAGACTGTATTATGACATGTGGTTGTTTTAAATAGGATCGTATTACTCCAGTCCAGTCACTTTTCATCATCAGCAGTTTGGATTGCCAGGCGAGTACATTCTCTGATCTTTTCATGCTTCTTTGGATATGTACTCTTGTTATAGACTAGTATACTTGATGCTGACATGATGTTCACACGGATCGGTACCCTATAGATCTTTTCATGCGATGTTATCCCCTCGGATACATCGAGTATGTCATATTTTATGTACTTTATCATGTTCATCATGTACTCCATGTATTCACTTTTATCCAATTCATGCTCTGTTTCACGTAGAAGGTTATATTCTTTATTTATCATATTTACATCTCAGTTATATCTTCTCTCCTGTTGATTTCTCTTTACAGCGATTCATGTATAGTTTTTTATAGCTTGCTTTATATGTCCATTCCTGATATGAACTGTTGTGAGAGATATGTGCTCATTCCGTCCTGATTGGGCATGTTAAAAATTTTACAGGTGATGATGAGGAGTACTGTCCTACTTATTATGGCATTGGCTTAAATGACACTGGCGACGTGGACCCACAGGAGGATCCCACAGTCGCTGAGGACTTGCCCATAGTCTAGCTGAGACTTAGTACCTTATTTTGTATTTTCTGTTTGAGACTTTTATGAGTTGTACTTGAGATATTTTTGGTGGTTCACACCTATACTTTTATTGTGACTTTCTTGAGATTATTCTTCTGTTCCATCTTAGTATTGTAATTGAGTTACGTATTATTTTACTCTCTATTCATAGCCTGGTTAGATTGTGTTAGATATGGTGACTCAGGACAGTGTTCTACCGCCGACACTGCGGCGTAGGCTGGGCGTTCGTTACTTCTCGTGCCCTCACACTGGGTGCGGGTCGTGACACGTTTTTAGTGGTGGCCCATGCAGGTCCTCGATCACAACTAGTGTGATTCGTAGTGGTACTCGAACTAGAGTATCATTACAACCTGCAGTAGGATATAGGAATAAGTTAAGGTACTCAATCACATTAGGAAAACTCTTATCAATTCCTGCTGTTAATTTTCTCCTTTGAAAACAACTGTCCCCCTTTGACGATTTGCTTCTTTTTTTCAGTAATTGATTCTTTGTTCGATCTGTCTTCAAGATAGTTAAGGAGATACGATTTTATCTCTTCGGTCCATGCAAGACCACATTCGCATTTGTGCGATGTCGTGGTAGTACGACAATTTAATTGTATTACTACGAGCCTGCTATAGAGTATAGGAAGTAAGGTGTTAGATTGAGAGGTACTCAATCACTATTAGAATATCCTGAGAGATTCCTGGGACGACCCTTGAGAATCTCATTTTGAGCTTCGATTTAAATTTCTTTTTCCTTACTTTAGTCCACCTTCCTCCCTTGATTCTTGCATCTTGTTTGAACTCTTTTCACTAATACCCTTACTTTCTTGTGCTTAATAATGGTTAGGAAGATGGCTACACTGCTATATACTCATTTGTCAAATACATGGCTAGAAGGATTATATTAAGGAATTGGAGCACACGGATACTCTGACTAAGTTATAGGAGCTTTTTCTAAATGGATGATTTAATGATTAGTAGTTTGCAAGTTTGGGATATTACCAAGGAAATTTATCTTGAAGATTCTAAATAGTAATCACCAGAGGATTATAAAATTATATTTTGATACTGGAGGAAAATAGTTAGAATCTATATAAATTGATTTCAGGAATTGAAGTGATTCATGAATTATTGGATTATGATTATACATCTTTGAACGTATATAGATTGGTTTGATAATGAAAAAAAAAGGGTGGCAGTATGAACTATTAAATGGAGTCGTACAAGTTACGATGTATATGTTTATGGATTTCAATTTAAGTGGAAGCAATGATATTAAAAATTTTGGTTTAAAAGATTGGGAAGATATGAAAACAATTATTTTGGAAGAAAAACAAAAATCTCAAATTTGGAATCGTGTCAATCAATTGAAGATTTAAAAATCTATTTGGATTTTGGTTTAAGAAGTAGTGATTATGTTTCAATGACTTAGAAGGAGAAATTATGGTTGATAAGCGCGTTAAAATACTGAGCTGTAACTGCTAGATTGCCGTGATAAGTTGAGTGTCTATCTTGAGGATTATTTGAGACAAATTGGGAGTTTTTAAATTTATGAAGTGATATAGAATTTTATGGATTCATGATTTATTAACTCTGGAGTTTAAAGTTGGATTGGAATGTTAAATTTGGAAAGGTTAGTAGTAACGAGATAAAAGTTATTATAAGATTTATGAAAAGGATTTAAATATTAGTCGTGGTTAGATTGGAAGGCTTAGAGTGAATACAAATTGAGGTAATTATTTCTGGAATTTCTTTTTAAAAGGAATGTAAAGGTAGGCCACCAAGGTAACCTTAATGAGATAGAAGTGTTCCACACTAATTGCCATATCACTCATGACTATGATAGTAGTATATACTCTAGTGTTGTTAGTCGTCTGCCAAACCTTGGGACTGTATCTCAAATCTTGACTTACTCAACCTTTCCTCAAATCTAGATCTTTTTCTGTGACTTTCTAACCGTTTTTATTTGATCGTTCCTTAAGCAGTATTCGCCTTTAGTACTGTGTCCCTAAATTATTTCCCTGGATTCTTAATTAAATTTATTTCATGCCTCAACTTGATTTTCTCTATTCTTGTATTAGTTGTCACCTCTTGAACCCTTGTCATGATACTAAATTACGTTCTGACTTAAATTCAAGATCCAACCATGACTTATTTCTTTCGACCCGACATGTGATGGTGTTCTTCTTGTTTTTTTTAAATGCTTAACGTTGTACCTTATCTTGATTGCTTGACCAGCTTAGTCAAGGATCTTGGACTATTTTTCTTCTTTATCATTACCTCCCTTACTTATACTTGACTACCTTATGTTGCTAATTTAGCCTTAGTTTTGCAAGCTTATCTCTTTTCGAGCTTGATCATGACATATTTTATTGGGTCGACCCACTAACATATTGTCTAATCAGAACCGGTGTATGATGGTCTGATCAACCTAGTGCACTTGGTTCGCTTTCATATATTACTCTACGTAGATGAGACTCTAGGGCATCTGTCTCATCCACGACAGTTTGGCAATTCTTCTTGAACTATTTTCGTCGTCTATGAACCACGTATTGTACTCAATAATATCGTCTTTGAACTCTTTTTGCTTTTGTCTTTCACATAATTCAGAAAGGCAAGGCACTGTACTTAATGGGTCAACTCAGAGTATCACGTTTAGCTTCCTTATCAAAAGGAGGATAGTGGCTTATTTCCATATCCTCGCAGTATTTCTTTAGGATTTCAATAGTGTTGAATTCTAAACCCTTGATCGCGACCAGTCGACTTGGTCATTCTCCTTATCATCCAATGTTTGGAACCTTATTCAATTGAATTAATTCAATTGTGACATGGATTTCAAATCTTGGATACTCGTGCCCAAACTTCAATGACCTCGTTCTCCATCTTGCCAAACCTCGATTCATCCTGGATTTGATCAACTTAGATCATATCGAGACTAAAATTTTTATAGATATATATATATATACATATATTGTGCTTGGATTTCAGTGTTATTGACAGTCGTGCTTTAAACCTTCAATTTTTTATCATCTTTAGAATATTAATAATTTATGGTTAATTTCAGTTGTTTTTATAATCACCAGTATTTATATAGGATGATATACTGCCTTACAGCCCAATGATTTATTATTTATCCTTATCTTTTCCAGAATGGCACCCATGACCAGAGTTTGTCCCCAGTGCACAGCTGTAATTCTGGATGAAATCGAGATTGTACCTTCCCCTTCTATTGCTCAGGAGGTGTTAGCAGCCTCACCAGAGAATTTCCCTCCATCTCCTATCCTTCAGGAGAGGACTGCAGTTCAGCCGGAGACTGAGGGCCTTCCTTTGCCTCCTGGAGTGGTACCCCATGCCATTCCTGTTGGAGCTCATATTCACAGATTTCTTCAGGATTTACGGGAGGTACAAAGACTTCAGACTGAGCTTATGAGAGAGCAGAGTCTTAGTATCCAACTGTTGTGGGATTACATGCATTCGAGGGAGGAGCCTAGTCCCAAGAGAGCAAGGAGAAATGTATACCCAGAGCCTCAGGAGTACCCAGACTTTCAGCCTAGACCAGCCTATCCAGTTCAGATTCCTGTCCAGCAAAGACCAGCTGAGCAAGTGCCTACCTGTGCCTTCTGTAAGAAGCTTGGGCACGCATGGAAGGACTGTAGAAAGAGACTAGGATTGTGCCTATTTTGTGGGTCAGCTGCACACAAGATACGAGATTGTCCTACTACACTTGCCCCTAGACGAGGCCTACCTCCAGGAGAGAGAGTTCCAGCTACCAGACCTAGTAGAGGTGAGTTCTTGACCCATACCTTATCCTATCTTGATGATTAATGTACCCTACCATAATGTTTGTATGCTTGATACCTTATGACTACTTTTGATCTAGTATGACTTTAGTAGCTAGACGAGACTCCAGACTGATTACTGCCATAACCCTGTATGATTTCTTTTCAACTGCATGATTTAGATAAGTTTTCTTAAGACCATGGTTATGGGGATTGACCTATAAAGAGTAGTATCATCTTAATTTCGAGGACGAAATTATTTTTAAGGAGGGTAGACTTGTAACACCCACTTTTTGAAATAAGGGTATTTTAGTCATTTTGTGATTTTCTAGATATTATTGACTTGTGATTGATTTAGCCTTTGGTTTAACTTTAGAAAATCCACATTAGAGACTAACCATGACCTATGATGAGTATCTAGCTAATTAGATTTTATTTTAGGCTTTGGTTTAATTTAGAAAGCCATTTAACTATTTTTAGGCTATTTAATTAATTGGCCTTTTAGCCTTTTGTTAATTGAGCTTAAACTCAACTTAAATAGAGGAGTGGGACCCATGAACCAACCCTAACCCTATTAGGACTCCTATGGTCGGCCAAAACAGGAAACCCCCATCTCCTATATAAGCATTGTATTGGAATAGACACCCCCTTTACAAAAACCTAGTTTCCAGCTCTCCAAAACCCTAACTTTTTCATCCGACCTCCGTTTCACCTCAAACGAAGTACATTGTGATCGTGGGAAGGAGGAGAATTTGCTGGAGCATTGTTAGCAAGGAGTTGGAGGCGTTTGCTCGGTGGAAACTGGTTGTCTCATCGATCAAGGAGTCAGTTTCTTGATTTTTCAACTTGCAATAGGTAAACCCCTAAACTCTATAGTTTTTTCTAATTTTTCTTCATGGTAGCATGCATCTAGGTACCCTATACCCACCCATGAAGTTTGGTTAAGTTTCGTGTCCGTTTGATAGGGTATCGGACACGTATCGGATTAGGTTTAGAAGTGTTCGATGAAATTCCTCTGAGATTTCGATCATGTTATTTTTGTAATCTAATTTCACGAATTTATAGCCCTATAGGTGAGGATTCCTAAACCCTAGGTTCTTGGTTGAATCGACACGTTTTCGTGTCCGAAATAGGACACGCACGCACATCACGAGGACCGCGCGCGTGTCCTACTGCTGTCGTGTCCATTCTCAATGGACACGGTGATTCAACTCAAGAAATTTTGTCAGTAGGGAGGAACCACGACTGACAACAGGCTCACAAAATTTCGTGGGATTTCGTGGAGCGTAGAGAGAGTAATCGACTCGGCATCAATCGCGGCCTGTCGCATGCGCGTGAGAACGCGCGTCCGATACGCACTTCGTACGACTCGGACACGTGGCAAGGGTCCTGTGCAGGCACGTGGATGTGTAGCCCTATAGTTGGGCTACGTGTACGAGCAACCACGTGTCCTTCCTTGCGCTGTGTCGAGACCTAGATCGTGTGACACACGTGTACGAGAACTAGTTCAGTTTTGGTTCTTTAGTGTCCAGGACACTTCGTGTCCTATTTTATTGGATACGATTGCACCTACACCTCATGATTAGACCCAGGACACATTACCAACCTTTGGGTCCGAGCATTAATAGGTTTTTCGATGTTTTGGGTTATGAGTAGGTTGATGTTGAGTATCGGGGTAATTTTAAGAACTGATTCTCTGTTTCAGATTCTTTTTTTTTCTGTTGATCTGTTATTCAGTGTGTTATTCATGTATTATACAAACCCACAGTTCCTAATTAACCTCACATGTGTGAGTACCTGTTAGATTGCATAATAGGATAGGTTGTAATCGATTTGTGTTTGAGTTTGGGTTTTCTTAGAAGTATCGGGTATAAATTGATTCCAGTTTGTGTAGAGTTTGATTGTTCCTTTAGTTTCGATTATTGATCCTATATATTTCGACCTACAGATCATATACCTTATCTATGTATATACCCAATTAGGTTGTAGCATCAGAGTTGAGTTCGAAGGTTGTGTTTCAAGTATCAGGTTACTTGAAAGCTTCTTTTTTCCTATTTTTTTTTCCTGTTCAGTTTCTTTGTTTCTGATTTCCCAGATCTTTGATGTTAATCACACCCAAACTGAAACCTACAGGATCCATTGTTGACCCACAAAGTGATTACTTACTGTTTGCATCTTAGAGTAGGTTGATATTGAATTTGGGTATCATGAAGTTCAGTTTCTTTTCTTTGTTCAGTTTTCAGTTAGGTTGGCATTTCTTTCCATTAGTTTTGTAGGGGAAATCTGAATGTAAACCCAGCCATTTAGGTCCTATAGAACCTATATAGGAGATTTCATGATTGGTTGTATCAGAGATGGCTGGGAATAATTTTTGGGTTGACAATTAGTATTGAGTTGGTTCCAATTGGTTCCAATTGGTTCCAATTCATATTTTTGTTGATTCAGGGAATTGAATCTCTGTACAGATTCATAATTCATGCCTATTGCTATGCAACTAAAACCTACATATCCTATTTAACCCTTCTTTTAGATACCTGTTAGCTCACTTAATGACTAGGCTATGTTTTAGTAAGTTTAGGCATTTGGTTTGATGTGGGTATATTTAGAAATAGTAATTTCAGGACACTAAGTTCAGTTGATAGTTAGTTAAGATTTGGTTAGTCCAATTTGTGATACCAAGTTTAGTTAGGATTTGTGATGTCAAGTATAGTTTAGCAAATTGTTTAGTTTAGGAGTTTGTTAAAGGGTAGGATAGAATCTAATTTTGAGTGTATTAATAGTTGGTAGGATTTTGGTATTAGGATGCATGGGTAATTGATATGTAGGACTAGTATTGACCTAAAAGTGGACTTGTAGACTAGTTGACCGACTTTGACCTAGTTTGACTAGTTTGGTTGACCAAAGTTGACCCAAGGTTGACTTTGACTTAGATTGCCCCAAATTATGTAGAATTTGCATTAAAGACTTTCCTTATGATATTTTAGACTGTATTATGACATGTGGTTGTTTTAAATAGGAACGTATTACTCCAGTCCAGTCACTTTTCATCATCAGCAGTTCGGATTGCCAGGCGAGTACATTCTCTGATCTTTTCATGCTTCTTTGGATATGTACTCTTGTTATAGACTAGTATACTTGATGCTGACATGACGTTCACACGGATCGGTACCCTATGGATCTTTTCATGCGATGTTATCTGTAATGCCTGTGGTTCGTATTACGTATTTCTGGAATACGTGTACGTATTTATTCTTGTATTGTATGATTTCCTTGCTTAATTTCCTTCCTGGGCTTGGTTCATCTTGGTTTGGTGTGGCTTGGTTCGGTTTGCTTTTGGGTTCATCATGAACCAAAGGAAAACCATCTACCTACCACCACTTATCCCCCCCCCCCCCCCCCCCGTTTATATCCCAACCACCTTTCTCTCTCCTCATAACTCAGCAATTATTCTTCTTCTTCTTCTTCCTCCATCTAGCGTAGAGCTCCACTTAACCCCACCGGCAAGTGCAACTTGCTTCATGGAGGAACTCACATTTTATTGTTTCATTTTCTTCTCCATACGATTCTAAGTCCCTTTAGTACTTAGTGTTTTCAACTTCCATGGCTCACTTCATGCAGATCTATATTTATTTCATTTTTCAGATTTTCTTGGTTTGATTTACTATAATGGCTTGTTTTCGAAAACTAAGAGTTCCATGGAGTAGGCCTCATGATTTTATACAAGTTTGGGTCTTGGGATGGCCGGATTTCACCAAGTCCTGGCCGAAATGGAGTTTATCAGCTTTTATGTACGGTTGCATTGACCGTGTGGAGAAGATGGATTTTTACGCCCACGCATTGCGTGCCAGCGTATTCCTCAGCTTTTACGCCCACGTCTTAACGTGTTAGCGTAGTTCCCTTTTATGCACACGTATCGCGTGACAGCGTACCTCGTTTTACGCTGCTTGAATTTTATGCCCAGGGCTTACCCGCAAGCGTAAAATCGAGCTCTGCTTACGCTGACTGATTTTACGCTCGGGACTCTCCCGCTAGCGTAAAATCCTGCTAGCGTGAAGCCTTGCCAGCGTAAACCCTTGACCCGAGCCAACCCTTGCTAGCGTAAAAGTTATGCTCAAGTGTTCCTCGTATGGAATCTAAATTGCAGAGAGTTTTACGCACGTACAATCCGACTAGCGTAAAAACCCCTTCCGCATGCACCTTGCTAGCGTAAAGCTATCTTACCTTGCTCTTGCCTACGTAGTGCTGTTTACGCTCGGGTTTAATTAGCCTAGCGTAGTAGTACACGCGTTAACTTGGGCTCCTATAGCGTACTCTTTATTCTTTTTATTAGGTATTTAACGTCCATTTTATATCCTTACGCCTTTGTCCTGAACTTGATAATCACGAATTTACTTGATATGTTTGGAATTGATAATTGAGCATGACGTGATAGTAACCCGTAGTGGTGCACTCCTGACATGATAACCTGACATGACCTGATAGTGGCCCGTCGTGGCGCACTCCTGACAAGTACACTTGGCATGATAACCTGACATGATTATCTCGAATAGCTGTTGCGACGGCTACCTGACATGATGTGACCTGTATAATTAATCTGGACACCGTGGGCGATTGTGTTTGTATAATAAACCAGTCCTGTCTTGCATCATGTCTAGGACAGGGACTCCTGAGTACCACGGTCAGGAGTACCTACTAAAATGGACTAAGGCTAATAACTAGATTAATACATTAGTCATGACGAGATTTCCCAGCTACAGGCAATCCCGTTACCTGGGCACGCCTTGGGATCTGTAGCCTGCCGTCGAGTAGGGCACATTTCCAGTACACTGTCATGTGTTGCACCCTTCAAGCTACCTAAGGGTACATTCGTTTCCTGGACGATGTACCCACCTGAATTCAACTCTAATGTTTTAACCCGGGTAACCTGGATGGTCTGCAGGGCGTGTGGCTGTGGAATAATCTTACTGCATCTTGTTAGTAATTAGGCTTGTGACAACCCTAGTTAGTTAAAGTATCAAGCCGTAATTCTTGCTTGGCCGTGAAATGATTGGACGGAGTCTAACCAGTCTAGTCTTGCCCTGATCCTGTTCCAGATTATTGAATGACCAGAATGCTTGTATTTATTTTACCGATAAATGGTGAGAATTTCAAGTTCTGTTCAGACGAAGGGTTACAACCCCGATCCTTGTTTGGTTTACAGGTTGTAACCTGGTTATCTGAATAGTTCTATGGTTATCTCGTCGTATATCATCCTGGTGTATTTTCTTTATTTCCAGTTCTTACTTTTATTTTTATCTTGTGCTGATTGCTGGTTTTAGTTCTTAAGTGAAGCCTCCTTGTGGCACTTGCTCTTTCTGGGGTCTGACCCAGCTGGTTTTGTGTGGCCAAATTTCGGAGCAGCTCCAGAGGATCTACCGACCTTCCAGCCAGATGGTGGCCACTAGACGGAACCCTGGCAACGAGTGAGTTATTTTTGGCTCTCCCACTCTATTGTAAAAATATTCTTTTGAGACGTTTAGCCGACGAGCACCTGTTTAGCTCGATTATACTTACTTACTGTCTGCCTACGGGCTGTAGCATGATTAACAGATCCTAGGGTTGATCATATATGACTAAACTCTTGCTAGTCCTGACATTTTGTAACGACTAGCTTCATGATCAACTGAATATGTAATGTTTGGGACGCCCTACTATTGTATATTTAATGATCATACATCTTGTGACTTTTACTTACTTGCTTGTGATTGAGACACTAGGCTTGTTCATGACCTTAAGAGACTGTTGGCTTGTAGATAAACCCTCATGTATCTAGACAGCTATGACCGTATAGCGAGATGGATTCCATTTCATATACGTAGCTGGCTATGTCTGCCCCCGTTCTCCAGTATTCTGGTTCTGGGGCGTGACATGGTTTAAGTGGTGGCCCATGCAGGTCTTGTAAATCAAGATATGTGAGGGTTTACCGAATAGATGTCTCAATCAGTATTCGTCCTTGATCTCTGCTCGTATCTTCTGAATCCCTGGATTCTTGTCCTGATCATATGCTTGTATCGTTGATCTGTCCTGGCCATTCCTTATTGTTCCCTATATCGTCTTCTTCAGCGGCATTATTCGTGGTCCTACCGACCAGCAAGGCGGAGCACCTCCCACGGACCAGCAGCAACCTGGAGATCAAGCCCAGCATTCCGGAGTAGCCTCCAGAGTCGTGCCTTCTGGCGGAGAGCCACCAGTTCAACCTGTAGAACATGATGACGGCACTTTGGTAGGACTCGTCAGGACCTTGATAGCTTCCCAAGACCGGCGTGGAGATGCCTTGCACCAGGCAGTGACGGATGCTTTGACCCGGGGTGGTCATCAGGGTAACAGCGCGGCCAACAGCTTCAAGCGCTTGAACCCTCCATTCTTCGACGGTAGTGAAGATGCTATCGCGGCAGATGCATGGCTTCAGGACACAGAGGTGATTCTAGAAGCAGCCAGGACCCCAGAGAACGAGAAGGTGGCCGTTGTGCACCTGTAGTTGTTAGATCTTGCCCGCAGCTGGTGGGCAGTGCAGGCTGTTGGATTGGCAGCACCCATTGCTTGGGCGATATTCAGAGAGAGATTCCAGACCAAGTATTTCGATGCCGTGGCTCGGTATGATATGCAGATGAGGTTTACCAATCTGAAGCAAGGAGGCAGGACGGTCGACGGATATACGGCCGAGTTTTCCAGACTCAGTCGGTTTGCTCCCACTTTGGTGGCAACCGAGTATGATAGAGCCCAGCGGTTCCAGCAGGGACTTCATCTGGAGATCTTGTTGGCAGTTGAGCAGTTTGAGCATCAGACTTTTGATGCAGTCTTGAGAGCAGCCCGGAGGCATGAGTATACCTCCCAAAGGATTGTGGATAGGGCCGAAGGTCGGAAGAGATCTCACGGCCAGATGAATCAGTCTTCAGCACCGGCCCCGGCAGCCAGGGCTTTGACTATTGGAGCTCCGAGGCGAGCGGCCTCAGTAACGTCGGTTCAGCATTCAACTCCGACGTACCCTCAGCAGCAAAAGCAGAAGCAGTCTTCCGCAGTGGGATGTTCTCATTGTGGGAAGCCTGGCCATGTGGTAGCAGAATATCGCAGGGCACAGGGATTATGTCTGGCTTGTGGAGCACCAGACCATAGGGTTAGATCATGCCCGAATAGGGGTGGTTCATCATCGTCCAACCTTTCTAGCTCTTCGGTGAGAGGACCAGCTCCGGTCCAGCAGCAGCAGTATCCATTGCCGAGGCCCTTACCGCCTCAGACCCAAGTATTCCAGCAGCAAAACCCCCAGCAGTATGCACAAGTCCAAGCCCAGAGTCAGAATAGGCAGCAAGGATTTCAGCAGAGGAGACCAGCACCCCGAGGATACGGTCAGGCTATGGTGATGACCGTGGAGGAAGGATTGGCACCAGGAGAGGTAGTGGCAGGTACTATTCTCGTCAACTCCTTTCCAGCTTCGGCTTTATTTGATTCTGGTGCATCGCATTCATTTATGTATGTACGATTCGCGACATGGATAGGACTGGAGCCCGAGTCATTATCAGTAAGGCTCAATATACTTACTGGTAACGGACTTATGGGAGTAGATAGAGTGTTTTCCTCGTGTCGGATCGTAGTTAGCGGTAGAGAATTCCTCGCTAGATTGATAGAGTTCCCGATGGCCGATTATGATGTGGTCCTATGGATGGATTGGTTGAGGAACCAGTATGCTAGGATAGACTGCCACATTGGCAGGGTTGTTTTTACCATTCCAGGTGAGCCAGAGTTTTCTTTCTTCCGAGGCGAAATTGAGTCATCTCCTCCAGTATTGCGGATGGCAGTAGCAGCAGTTCAGTTGCCCAGGATAGTCGAGGAGTTTCCAGATGTTTTCCCAGAAGAACTTTCAGGTATGCCTCCGAAGCGGGAGATCGAATTCACTATAGACTTGATTCTCAGGACAGCCCCAGTGTCAGAGAGAGTCTACAGGATGGCGCCATCAGAGTTGGAGATATTGTACAAGATGATTGAAGAACTCAGAACCAAGGGATTCATTCGTGCTAGTGGCTCGCCTTGGGGAGCCCCGATGCTTCTTATGAAAAAGAAGGATGGTACATCCAGGTTATGTGTTGATTATCGTACCTTGAACTCAGTGACAATCAAGAACAGATACCCTCTTCCGAGGATAGATGACTTGTTTGATCAACTCAAGGGGGCTTCAGTATTCTCGAAGATTGATTGGCGCTCAGGTTATCATCAGATCCGAGTCAGAGAGCAGGACATCCCGAAGACAGCTTTTAGATCGAGATATGGGCGTTAGGAATTCCTTGTTATGCCTTTTGGAGCAACCAATATGCCGGCAGTATTCATGGACCTCATGAATCGCATCTTCATGCCTTACTTGGATCAGTTTGTGATTGTATTCTTGGATGACATTCTGGTCTACAGTAAGAGTGAGGCGGAGCATGAGCAGCATCTCCGTATAGTTCTTCAGATCCTCAGAGAGCACCAGTTATATGCCAAGTTCAGTAAATGCGAGTTCTGGCTCGATCGTATTTCGTACTTGGGTCATATCATCACTCGAGGAGGAGTAGAAGTGGATCCCCAGAAGATTGTGGCTATTGAGTCATGGCCAGTGCCCAGCACAGTTGCAGAGGTTCGTAGTTTTCTTGGATTGGCCGGCTACTACCGGCGGTTTATTTCAGATTTTGTTCGAATTTCAGCGCCATTGACGCAGTTGACCCGCAAAGATGCACAGTTTGCTTGGACAGCAAAGTGTCAGAGTTCTTTTGAGCAGTTAAAGCGAGGCCTAATAACAGCTCCTATTCTCACGCTTCCTGATGGGACCGGAGGATTCTCAGTGTACTGTGATGCTTCAGGCAGAGGTTTAGGATGTGTTCTGATGCAGCATGGGAAGGTAATAGCTTATGCGTCATGACAACTTCGTGATCATGAGAGGAATTACCCAACCCATGACTTGGAGCTGGCAGCAGTGGTATTTGTACTTAAGTTGTGGAGGCACTACTTGTATGGAGACATGGTGGAGATTTTCTCCGACCACAAGAGCCTGAAGTATGTTTTCACCCAGAGGGATCTTAACATGTGTCAGAGAAGGTGGCTGGAGCTACTTGTGGATTATGATGTCAACCTGCAGTATCATCTTGGGAAGGCCAATGTTGTTGCGGATGCATTGAGCAGGAGAGCGGGAGTTTATTTTCTAACATCACAACCAGAGCTGTTAGCAGATCTTCAGAAGATGGGTATTGAAGTTGTTCTTCCTTCCAGTGTGGCCTTGATGGCCAGTATGCAAGTTCAGTCCACTATAGTCGAGAGGATCCGGATGGCGCAGTCGACAGATCCCAAGCTTCAGCGACTCAGAACAGAGTGTGAGACAGGACAAATACCAGAGTTATGCATTCATGAGGATGGTACACTTCGACATGGTAAGCGTCTTTGTGTACCCAGCGGAGATATCCGACAGGAGATCATGTCAGAAGCGCACAGTTCGCAGTATTCCATCCATCCCGGCAGTACGAAGATGTACCATGATATCCGGCAGCAATTCTGGTGGAATGGCATGAAGCGGGAGATAGCTCAGTTTGTCTCTCGGTGTTTGGTTTGCCAACAAGTTAAAGACGAACATCAGAGACCGGCTGGACTTCTTCAGCCCTTGTTGATTCCAGAATAGAAGTGGGAGCATGTGACCATGGATTTTGTGACTGGATTACCTAGGTCCCCAGCTGGTAGAGATGCTATCTGGGTTATAGTTGATCGGCTCACGAAGGTAGCTCACTTCCTTTCGTTCAGAGTTGGTCAGTCGACAGCTCAGTTGGCAGAGATGTACCTCAGGCAGATTGTCAGGTTGTACGGTATTCCAGTCAGTATCACCTCGGACCGAGATTCTAGATTTATGTTGCACTTTTGGCGTAGCTTGCAAAAGAGTTTGGGGACTCATCTCCAGTTCAGTTCAGCATATCACCCGCAAACAGATGGCCAGTCGGAGCGTACAATCCAGACCCTTGAAGATATGTTACGATCTTGTACACTCGACTTCGAAGGTTCTTGGGAAGATCACCTGCACATGGTGGAGTTCTCGTACAATAATAGTTTCCAAGCTAGTATCCAGATGGCACCGTTCGAGGCACTTTATGGCAGAAAGTGCAGATCCCCGCTAGCCTGGGATGATGTTGGAGAAAGACAGATGCTCGGCCCGGAAATGATTGCCCAGACGGTTGAGGTGGTCAGGAGGGTCAGAGATCATCTTCGAGTTGCCCAGGATCGCCAGCGTCATTAGGCCGATTCTCATCGGCGCCCTCTCGAGTTTTCGGTCGGCGATCATGTAATCCTGAGGATTTTGCCTAACCGTGGCGTCATTCGTTTCGGCGTACGGGGCAAGCTTAGTCCTAGGTATATAGGACCGTTTGATATTCTGGAGCGAGTAGAAGATGTATCCTATCGTCTCGCTCTTCCACCGTCGCTAAGCGAGGTGCATGACGTGTTCCATGTATCCCAATTACGACGGTATATCCCGGACCCGAGCCACATCCTGGATCATTCGGAATTGGTTGTTGGTACCAACCTTTCGTATGAGGAGAGGCCCGTGTCTATATTGGACCGGAGAGAGAAGATCCTCAAGAACACGACTATCAAGTTAGTCCGAGTTGCTTGGGGTCATCGAGTCAACGTGGGAGCGTGAGGATGATATCCGATCGCGATATCCCGACTTGTTTGACTCGTGAGGTATAATGTCTTCTTATGTCTCATGCCTTCGATTCCTTGCTTGAATGAGTGATTGTCTATCTAGTTATAGCTTGCATGTGATTAATGTAGCTTGTCATTGCTCCTCTAGCCTCTTGATTAAATTCCGAGGACGGAATTCTTTTAAGGTGGGTAGAGTTGTAATGCCTGTGGTTCGTATTATGTATTTCTGGAATACGTGTACGTATTTATTCTTGTATTGCATGATTTCCTTGCTTAATTTCCTCCCTGGGCTTGGTTCATCTTGGTTCGGTATGGCTTGGTTCGGTTTGCTTTTGGGTTCATCATGAACCAAAGGAAAACCATCTACCTACCACCACTTACCCCCTCCCCCATTTATATCCCAACCACCTTTCTCTTTCCTCATAACTCAGCAATTATTCTTCTTCTTCTTCTTCCTCCATCTAGCGTAGAGCTCCACTTAACCCTACCGGCAAGTGCAACTTGCTTCATGGAGGAACTCACATTTTATTATTTCATTTTCTTCTCCATACGATTCTAAGTTTATTTCATTTTTTAGATTTTCAGCTTAGTGTTTTCAGCTTCCATGATACTGCAGGTTGACATCATAATCCACTTAGTGTTTTCAGCTTCCATGGCTCACTTCATGCAGATCTATGTTTATTTCATTTTTTAGATTTTCTTGGTTTGATCTACTATAATGGCTTGTTTTCGAAAACTAAGAGTTCCATGGAGTAGGTCTCATGATTTTACACAAGTTTGGGTCTTGGGATGGCCGGATTTTACCAAGTCCAGGCCGAAATGGAGTTTATCAGCTTTTACGCACGGTTGCACTGACCGTGTGGAGAAGATAGATTTTTACGCCCACGCATTGCGTGCTAGCATATTCCTCAGCTTTTACGCCCACGTCTTAACGTGTTAGCATAGTTCCCTTTTACGCACACGCATCGCGTGACAGCGTACCTCGTTTTACGCTGCTTGAATTTTATGCCCGGGGCTTACCCGCAAGCGTAAAATCGAACTAGCGTAAAATCGAGCTCTGCTTACGTTGACCGATTTTACGCTCGAGACTCTCCAGCCAGCGTAAAATCCTGCTAGTGTGAAGCCTTGCCAGCGTAAACCCTTGACCCGAGCCAACCCTTGCTAGCGTAAAAGTTATGCTCAAGTGTTCCTCGTATGGAATCTCAATTGCAGAGAGTTTTACGCACGTATAATCCGACTAGCGTAAAAACCCCTCCCGCATGCACCTTACTAGCGTAAAGCTATCTTACCTTGCTCTTGCCTGCGTAGTGCTGTTTACGCTCGGGTTTAATTGGCCTAGCGTAGTAGTACACGCGTTAACTTGGGTTCCTATAGCGTACTCTTTATTCTTTTTATTAGGTATTTAACATCCATTTTATATCCTTACGCCTTTTGTCCTGAACTTGATAATCACGAATTTACTTGATATATTTGGAATTGATAATTGAGCATGACGTGATAGTGACCCGTAGTGGTACACTCCTGACATGATAACCTGACATGACCTGATAGTGGCCCGTCGTGGCGCACTCCTGACAAGTACACTTGGCATGATAACCTGACATGATTATCTCGAATAGCTGTTGCGACGGCTACCTGACATGATGTGACCTGTATAATTAATCTGGACACCGTGGACGATTGTGTTTGTATAATAAACCAGTCCTGTCTTGCATCATGTCTAGGACAGGGACTCCTGAGTACCACGGTCAAGAGTACCTACTAAAATGAACTAAGGCTAATAACTAGATTAATACATTAGTGATGACGAGATTTCCCAGCTACAGGCAATCCCGTTACCTGGGCACGCCTTGGGATCTGTAGCATGTCGTCGAGTAGGGCACATTTCCAGCACACTGTCATGTGTTGCACCCTTCAAGCTACCTAAGGGTACATTCGTTTCCTGGACGATGTACCCACCTGAATTCAACTCTAATGTTTTAACCCGGGTAACCTGGATGGTCTGCAGGGCTTGTGGCTGTGGAATAATCTTACTGCATCTTGTTAGTAATTAGGCTTGTGACAACCCTAGTTAGTTAAAGTATCAAGCCGTAATTCTTGCTTGGCCGTGAAGTGATTGGACGGAGTCTAACCAGTCTAGTCTTGCCCTGATCCTGTTCCAGATTATTGAATGACCAGAATGCTTGTATTTATTTTACCGATAAATGGTAAGAATTCCAAGTTCTGTTCAGACGAAGGGTTACAACCCCGGTCCTTGTTTGGTTTACGGGTAATAACATGGTTATCTGAATAGTTCCATGGTTATCTCGTCGTATATCATCCTGGTGTATTTTCTTTATTTCCAGTTCTTACTTTTATTTTTATCTTGTGCTGATTGCTGGTTTTAGTTCTTAAGTGAAGCCTCCTTGTGGCACTTGCTCTTTCTGGGGTCTGACCCAGCTGGTTTTGTGTGGCCAGATTTTGGAGCAGCTCCAGAGGATCTACCGACCTTCCAGCCAGATGGTGGCCACTAGACGGAACCCTGGCAACGAGTGGGTTATTTTTGGCTCTCCCACTCTATTGTAAAAATATTCTTTTGAGACGTTTAGCCGACGAGCACCTGTTTAGCTCGATTGTACTTACTTACTGTCTGCCTATGGACTGTAGCATGATTAACAGATCCTAGGGTTGATCATGTATGACTAAACTCTTGCTAGTCCTTACATTTTGTAACGACTAGCTTCATGATCAACTGAATATGTAATGTTTGGGACGCCTTACTATTGTATATTTAATGATCATACATCTTGTGACTTTTACTTATTTGCTTGTGATTGAGACACTAGGCTTGTTCATGACCTTAAGAGACTGTTGGCTTGTAGATAAACCCTCATGTATCTAGACAGCCGTGACCGTATAGCGAGATGGATTCCATTTCATATACGTAGCTGGCTATGTCTGCCCCCGCTCTCCAGTATTCTGGTTCTGGGGCGTGACATTATCCCCTCGGATACATCGAGTATGTCATGTTTTATGTACTTTATCATGTTCATCATGTACTCCATGTATTCACTTTTATCCATGTGCACTCATATGTTATTCATGTACACTCATGACCATATGAGCTCCATATATATAGTAGTTGTTATCCATGTGCAATAACATAACATGCTTCGATCCTTGTGTATTGGTTGGGGGCAGGGAGAGTGTAGTTGGTTATGTGATCATTATCCCCAGTAGTTATCCATGTGTATTCCATAGCTGTATCCATGTGCAACCCAAGCTGTTTACATAACCAATTCATGCTCTGTTTCACGTAGATGGTTATATTCTTTATTTATCATATTTACATCTCAGTTGTATCTTCTCTCCTGTTGATTTCTCTTTACAACGATTCATGTATAGTTTTCTATAGCTTGCTTTATATGTCCATTCCTGATATGAACTGTTGTGAGAGATATGTGCTCGTTCCGTCCTGATTGGGCATGTTGAAAATTTTACAGGTGATGATGAGGAGTACTGTCCTACTTATTATGGCATTGGCTTAAATGACACTGGCGACGTGGACCCACAGGAGGATCCCACAGTCGCTGAGGACTTGCCCATAGTCTAGCTGAGACTTAGTACCTTATTTTGTATTTTCTGTTTGAGACTTTTATGAGTTGTACTTGAGATATTTTTGGTGGTTCACACCTATACTTTTATTGTGACTTTCTTGAGATTATTCTTCTGTTCCATCTTAGTATTGTGATTGAGTTACGTATTATTTTACTCTCTATTCATAGCCTGGTTAGATTGTGTTAGATATGGTGACTCAGGACAGCGTTCTACCACCGACACTGCGGCGTAGGCTGGGCGTTCGTTACTTCTCGTGCCCTCACACTGGGTGCGGGTCGTGACAAGAATAATCAAGACACAACCAAGAACAATGAATATCCATCAAACTGAATAATAGAGAATGTAAACTGAATGTTTCCATGAATCCAAGTCACATCCGGTGGACACAAATCCACTACCAATAGACGGAATAAACAAATACAAGAAATAACTGACCGAGTCTAAACTGCAAAACAAAGAATAACCTCAACTGCAAAGGCACCGCGGTCTGCTGATGGCTCACAACTGCTCGTCAGCTCCAGGCTCAAACTCGGCTAAACCTGAAGAGATCATTAGGTCCTCAGAGGACTAGCAAGATATATAAAAATGAGCCTTTCTAACATTTTATCATGCATGGAGAAAATCCAAAATAAAATAGAACTAATAAAAATAAAGGTACACGAATCAGTGAATTGTCTACGCATAATTGAACTGCTGGACGAAGACGAGAGAACTCATGTCAAGATGTCAATAGATAACCAAATTGAATACTCAAACCCTCACCCATACTGTGGACTCGCAGGTTTGATCAACTACTAACCCTCGCCCCTAGTGTGGACTCACAGGTTAGCTTCAAGAATCACCCTCACCCCTAGTATGAACTCGCAGATGTTGACCCAAATACTACTAACCCTCGGCCCTAATGTGGACTCGTAGGTTAGCTTCAAGATTTCAAGACAAGAAGGTATAGCAGTTCAGTTTATGACTTCTCGACCCATGACACGACTCAATCAAGACAAAAGTGTGAACACGTTCAATAAAACACAAGACTAACTGTGAACAAGGGCTATGTATCAACGAAGTAAAATACTAGCATGATATGAAAAATATATGTCAATAATAAATAAAAGAAAGTGGATAATAAAAAACAGTGCATGTAAATAAAGCTGTAAAGGGAGGCAAGGTATACTTGCCTGTGGTCCTGAGCTGTTGGCACGGGCCAAGTCCGTATCTCGGTTCAAGTAACCTGTTGGTGAATTTAATTCTAATCAACACATGAATTTAACCAAAATAACTCTATATCTAAGTATTGCTAATTACTCTATGTTTCAACACATGATTATACTAGTGTTTCCTTCTTCTCCCTAGTACAACTAGTATTCATCACACGTAAGTCCCTGTCCTGTTTGGTATACCCATAAGTATATTCACACTCTTGATGCAATAATATTCGTGATACCCTCTGCCTACCATTTACACAACTATCCTTTATCCTCTACTTAAATTGTTTCTAGGCAGTCCCTATTGTACCTGTACTTAGGACAATATGGGGTGATAGTGTTAGTACTATCCCCTTCACATATACAAAATGGTCTTACTTTACCTCTGCTACTGGTTTTACTCATGCATCACCCTTCCTTGTAGAGGTATCCTTGGCTAGTATTATCTAATTCTGTGAGCCTACCTCCCAGAATTAAATTTTACCAATGTTTTAAGTTAATCAATTTTAACTAAAATTGTGTCCCGTATCAGCGTTTACAAGTCTCATTATGTGTCCCGTATTAGCGTTTACAAGTCTATGGGCTCGTGTGTGTCTATGTGTCCCGTGTCAGCGTGTGTTTCTTTGTCCTGTGTCCATCGAGAGAAAGAAAGAGAGGGGGGTTTATCGAGATGGGGGGTTAACTGAGGAGGGGGCCAACCGAAGAGGGGAGGAGGATCAGAGGTGCTGGAGAATGGATGAGCCGCGTCTAGGGTCGCAGGGGTGAAGAAATCGGGGGACACCGGGGCGGGTGGGTCGTCGGGGAATGGGAGGTCGTTGGGGGGTCGGGTGTTCGTCTGGCGCTCAGGATTGGGGGTTCGCCGGTGGAGGGGATGTTGGGCTGGAATCCAAAATTTTTGGGAACGAAATAATGAAACTCGAACCAACGCCCTAACCCTATATTAAGTAATTTAGCGACATCACAAAAGGACGTCGCTAAATGTCCCTGTATTTTAATATATTGTGACTTATTATGATGGGAGTCGCTAAAAAAGATAGCGACGTTAACTTTCATGAAACTAAAGGTAGTCACTAAACGACGCTAAATGTCGCAATCAGTGACGTATTGCAACATTTTATGTGTTCGTTGCTAATAAGCAAAATAATTGTGATGTTTTCTCGCAGAGTCGATCTTTACCTCGATCGATCAACAAGGTAGTAGTGACCTACATAAGATAATAAATTTTAAATCTCTTTATAAAATAAAGGCTAAATTGTAACTTGATACCCTCAACTATCACTGTTTTTCAACTTGATACCCTTAACTTTTATAGGTACCAACTTGATTCCCTGGAAATAAAAATTGGACCAAATTGCCCATTCTCTTCTCCTCCAACCCCCCTCCTCTCTGCGGCTGTGGGTGGCAGCGGGCGCACGCGTGCAAGTGGACGGTAGGCGTGAGCAGGCGACCGGCGCGGGGACGCACGGTGGTGCAGTGAGCTGGGCAGCGGTATGGGGCAGCACATGGCGGCGCTCCAAGTAGCGCACGACGGTACTCCGGGCAGCGCAGGGGTGCACGCGAGCTGGAGTACGGTCTCAGGGGCGGGTAGGATGGGTCGTCGGGGTTGGGTAGGGGGTGGTCGTCGGGGTTGGGTAGGGGGTGGTCGTCGAAGGGGGGGATGGCCGCCGGGGTGGGTGGAGAAAGTAGCAGCCAAGGAGGGTAGTTTAGGAATAAAAGTAAAATTGGATATAAAGTTAGAAATATACGTTGAGATAGGGTATTAAGTTAGTACCTATAAAATTTGTGGGTATCAAGTTGAAAAACAGTGATAGTTGAGGGTATGAAGTTGCAATTTAGCCTAAAAAAGTACTTCATAATTTAAAAGTAATGTATCATGTGCAACTTTTAAACCATTGCTTCTACTTATAACATCACGGAGCACCCTACTATCGGCAACAGAACCGTCCTACCCAGCCAAGACATAAATAAATTGCAAATCTTGATAACATACTCCCAAAACATTTGTTGTAACTTTGCTACTTCAATTTTGAAGCTTAGCTTGATCTTCTAAAGGAACCCTCATATTAATATGTGTCTCATCTAATGCCGTTAAACATTCCTACATATTTATAAAAAAAAAGATAATCAAAGTATTTAAATAGAATATTTCGAAGAAGATGCTACATATTTTGATACAAGGCCTATACTTCATACCTTATTCCATCTCTCATCATTACAGTTTCCTTGAATTGATTCTGGTTTTTTTAATAAGTCTCCTTGCATACGTGTGATAGAATGCAAAATATTGTTGAAATACTTGCTAATTGTCTCCCCCGATTTAAAATAAAACTTGATATTAAATCCTTCATATCATGTCCTATGATATGCAGAAATATTTCCACTTACTCATCTACCAATAAGTTCTTTGATGGCTTTAAACCACCATCTCTTTCAAGTTTTTCACACAAAACATGAAGTCACGTTTATTTATCCTTAATTGTTCAAACAATGAGTTTCACTCCTATAAACTAACTTATTTACTATCTCCATATTTCTGAAGAAGTTAAGTACATATTTATGCTTCTCTAAAGTTTTTTTTCTAGCATACACCATAGATATAGAAGCAACAACTTGAAAAAACCAGTCTAGTAAATTCAAAATATGCAACCAATGAGTACATATGGCAATCAACTTCTTTCTCTCATTTAAATGAATATAAGCCATTATTGCATGAATATTTTTATATAGTCAGTCTATGATGGAATATCTATAATCTAAAATTCAACGACACGATTTAGCTTACGACCCAGGAATTAAGGTTATACAGCTATTCTGAAAGAAAGAAAACACATCTCATAAGCAAGACTTGTATCTGTCAGTCAAAACCAACTATGGATTATTTATTATACTGTTAAGTATAATACTATTAGTAACATCCGTAAGAGCCAAATAGCAAAAACTCTAAGCTGGTATCAAATTTTCCAAATAAAAAAATCTAAGCTGGTATCATCAAATTTTCCAAGTGTCGTGCAAGTACAACGAAGGTAATGTCAAATTAGACCTTGGGATTTTCGAGCTTAGAACCCTATCAAAAACCAAGCATAGAAGAAGAAGAAGAAGCAAAAGAAGAAAGGAATAATTGTATGACTGTAAAGCACCTCAAAAGGGGGTGAATAGAGTGCAGTAGAATAATAATCCTCAATCAAAAATTAAGGAGCAGTTAACAACCAACTATAATATAGCAGAAAGAAATTGCTTAAAGTAAATTATTTCAGAGAAGCAAATGCAAACACGGCGGTTTATACTGGTTCTCCTCTGAAAGGACTAAATTAGTTTCGAAAACTCTACCTCGATGTTGAAGCCACTACAAAGTGAAACGCAAGCTTTGATCCAAAAACTTGCAACCACTTACAAACTCTCATGCCTTTGATCCGAAGCGCATGACCAATTCACAACCACGAGCCTAACTACTTACAAACTCTCATGCCTTTGATCCGAAGCGCATGACCAATTCACAACCACGAGCCTAACTACTTACAAACTCTCATGCCTTTGATCCGAAGCGCATGACCAATTCACAACCACGAGCCTTTGATGCGAAAATCTTGTTGACTTCAACTCGGATGAAAATGAAATTGTTTTCAAGCCTTTTTACAACTCGAACCAAACTTCTAGATCGAAGTGCACTAGCACTGGGTTGGCTAGGAGTAGTAAAGCTTGGAATGGAAAATTTAAAGCTTAAAAGAACTCTTAAAGGGATAGAAGAAGAATGAGTTGATGTAAAATGTGTGGAAAACTCTTCTATTTATAGAGTTCTTGGGGACCAAACTCGGGCAGAGTTCGGTTCCCTAACGTTCAAAAATATAAACATTTGGAGCATGGTCTTCAGGTGGACCTAATCATTACGGTTACTGGATCAAGGTGACCGTGTTCGGTCTGAGTTTCGTTCGAGCTCGGTTCGAGTTTGGTCCTTTTGTATCCAGCAGGGTCCAATACTGATTTAGGTTTGTTTGGGTTTTTGGTTTGTTTGGTTTGAACTAAATTTTGGATTATGAACTGAACAGGGTCTATGAACAGGTCAAGAGAGGCTAGAAAGCAGACCAAATGCCAAGTGCAACACGATGTACGTATTGTTCCTAGACTCATTAAAAAGCAAAATACATAATAAATTGAAAAAAATTCATGTTCAACAACTTTGATGATGTTGCAACCGTCAATAGTTTAGTCAGCAACAGTCTTCATTTGTTTATTTATAGGTTGAACCGAATCAGAGTTTAAACGATTATCAAAATCTGGTTTTACCATGACCTATAGCCAACAATCTCACCCATTTTGATAATTGACAAACTTTGATTGATACATCAAATAAACAAAACAAAACTCAGTTGCAGTCCTTGTTTGGTGAAATAATACTTCTACTTCTCTACCATTGTCATTTAATCAAAATAGTTTGGTCACTACCAAAATAAGACACTTTAGCGACAAAAAAAATGTCACTAAAATGTACAAAAATGTAGCTATTCGTAATTAGCGACGTTTTTAGGGACGAAAATCTGATGTTACATATTCTATGGTCGTTAACACAGAAAACGTCGTTGTTAGTCGCTATAGTGACGTCCCATAGTGACGAAAGCATGTCGCTAATATTATTGTTGATAGCGATGTTTAGCGACGAGGAGTTGCTAATCTGCGACGTCACTATTCGTTGCTAAACATCGTCGATTATTCAATACTTAGCGACATCCTAAGCGACGTTTAGCTACGAGGATGGTGACATGGCAAAATTTGTCATGTCAATCATTTTGCAACATTGGCGACTGTTTATGATGTTACAGGTACAAGCTAGCGACATTTAGATACATGTTTAACGATGTTAAAGGACGTACTTGAACGTTGCTAAACTGCAACAGAAAAAGAAAAAAACAGAATCTTGTTTGTTTGTTTTCCATACAGAATCTACCTGCAGTTTAAATCACAATTTATAAATAGTAGACCCGGAGCAACCCTCCGTAGAATTCTCCGGGTTCAACGACCCCTTCGATGGAACACTCAATACCGGTAAAAATATAGAGTTAAAATATGTCATGCACACAGACAAATGACGAAAATATTCTAATAATCAAATAAATAGAGTCAAACGATAAGATAGCCATAAGATAGTCGGGTGGAGACAAATCTACTACCAAACAGTTATAAAAAGAGTTTCCAGTAATCAAATAAATAGAGTCAACACAACACATACTATCACTAAATGTATACAATAGATACATAGAAGACCCAAGAATAGGTCAGCAAAGCACAACCCAACACAATATATCCAATGAAGGACTACGGCTGATCAGCAGAAGGAGGAGGAGAAGTAGGGTCGTGCATCTGCGATAGCATGAACCTATACTGATACGGTGTAAGCATCGCTGGTGACGGCTCATCAAGAGGAGAAGGAAGAGACAGTAGAATCGATACTGTCGATTTTGATGTTGATGCATGATCAGGAAGCATCTGCTCTATGGCTAGCAGTCTAGAATTGTATGAATTTATAACAGCCGTCAGCCTTGAAAGCTGATCGCCCATGGCCAACTGCATCCCCTGCAACGTCTGAATGGCATGATCTATCCTCTCCCTCATCTTCCTTATGGTCCTATGCATCTCCCTCATGGTGCGCTTGAGCATATCAAATCGTGCGGTGAGCATCGCATCATCCATCTGTGGCTGAGACGGGGGCTGCTCTGCAATCCTCCTTAGCATCTCGTCACGCAGCTCAGCAACCTAGCGATGCAAGTTCTTCTTGACTCGGGCTGACTCTTACGAGGGCTGTGGGGAACACACACTGGCAGAGGGGGCCTTGGATGACTGTATCACAACAAAGGCGCTGTAGGATCCCGTACAGTATTACGTACCCCTGTGAAGACCACCAACGACGGTAATTTAGAGCTCGTCCGTCGATGGAGCTGTAGATGGCTGTGAGGAAGTACCAGCCCCTCCCTCTGTAGGTGCACTAGCACTCGTATGCTCACGTAGCCTAAGCAACTCATCCTAGAAAGGTATGCATCTCGATAAGCATAATATTTACAATCCAATCGTCGTAGTTGCTAATGTCTAAGGTACTTATTAATTACTATATGGATATAAATTGCATATTTTCTAAGTTATATTAAAGTTAACAAAATATAGTAATACTTATATAACTCTGTGTGTCCCTATCATCGATAATATTTCCGTCCTTCCAATGGGTAGCCAGGAAGACGGTCACCATGTTGGCATCCTACCCCTCTGTATCTGTTAAAACTAATTTGTTTTTATTTAAGTTAAACATTTTGTTCCTACTTTCATTAAAATAATTTATATTTAATAAAATACATACCAGATGACGAAAATGTTCTGTCATGGAAATTGAGCCAACACACCACTTCCTTGCCCTCATCCTAACAGTCCTCTCCGACCTTTCTTTATACCTGAAATTCTCGAATCTTGCCCTCATTGCAGTCCACTGCTCGGGCATGATCCAACCTTGGATTGGTCTTCGGGAGTGTTATCGAGCCTTCCGGTCGTCGATCGCATCATGGATCAACTTGGCGGCAACAGCAAAAAATTGCTTCTTAATCATCTTAGCCCGATGTTGTGGATAAAATATATTTTCCACAAAAAGTAAAATAGTAAGTTATATAATATTCATAAAAGATGATTGATATTAAAAGTAACATACTTTAGAAAGCCTTCCTCTCATCCGAGGCA
Organism: Iris pallida; assembly: GCA_029216955.1. NCBI lineage: Eukaryota > Viridiplantae > Streptophyta > Magnoliopsida > Asparagales > Iridaceae > Iris > Iris pallida. The sequence goes on along the minus strand of JANAVB010006390.1, from coordinate 4,729,474 downwards.
TCCGAATAGTTGATCCAAGGGCCACCGTTATTGGACCTCAGAAATTGCCCAAGTGTCCTCTGTACATGGGAGACGATATCTATACAACGATAATTATATTCATGAATATATAGATATATGTATAAATTAATATTAACTAATTAACTTACTTTGTAGGCCCGTCGGCCTAAATCTCTATCCTCGTCTCATCCAGAGGGACGCATGTAGGATCGCTCTGATACGGAGACAGAGTAGGGTCGACCTCCTCCATCTGCTCCTCTGTCTCCATAGTACCGTCAGCAGAAGGAACATTGGATGGGGTAGTAGTCTTATGCTTGGAACTGCCCATCCCAGGAGTACTACCACGTACTGTCGACATAGTCGGAGATATGACTGGTCGGTATACTGGAGCACTCCGTCCACCGGTAGAACCTCTACCTAGACTGGGTGATCCTCTACCTCGATACTTACTGAGGTACGATCCTCTTTGCCCTGCCATACGGACATGAGGCAAGTAGTATTTCAAACGAAAGGCATTCATGTGATCCATGCAATACGGACATGAGAGACGACCATGAGTGTTCCATCCCGATAACATTTCATAGGCCGAAAAGTTGTTGATGGTCCACATAAGTGCGGCTCTTATCTGAAAGTTCTGCTTTCTGGAAACATCATACGTGTTGGCGCCCACTTTCTATAGCTGATTCAACTCATCTATCAATGGCTGTGAGTACACATCGATGTTCCTCTTCAGATTGTTCGGACCTAGGATGATAATGGTTAGGAACATATAAGGAGTCTTCATACACATCTACGGCAGTAGGTTGTACGAAGTGATAATCATAGGCCAACACGAATATTATGAATCCGAAAGTCCGAACGGGGTAAAACCGTCGTAGGAGAGCCCCCAATCTTACATTACGCGAATCAGAAGCAAAATCTGGATACTCTCGATCAAAGTGCTTACATGCTTCTCCATCAGATGGATAATCCAATACTCCATCAATTTGTTTCCGCCTGTGCCAACTCATGTTTTGGCAGTCTCCTTCACCATAAATAACCTCTGCAACCGCGACGTCAAAGACAAGTAGTGCATTGAATCGGTCGGCTTCCTTGCCCTGGAAGTTATACTTATACTAGTTACCTTGTAGCATTCAGCACCACAAAATCTATACACGTCTTCATCCTTGTCATCCTTGTAGTACAACATGCATCCGTTATGACATGCATCAATTTCATTATATCCCATCCAGAGCGATCTCACCTTCTTTTAGATCAGTAGAAGTCTGTAGGTAACATCGTACCATCCGACAAGATCTCTATAATCAACTCGATGATTCGGTTGTAGCATTCTGAGACATATTAAAATCAAACTTGATTTTCAGCAGTCTTGTAACTACCTCCAACGGTGAATGATCCTCACAACCAGGATACAAAAGAGTCATTGTATTCTCCAGTAACTCTAAAACTTTGCAACATTGGAATTTGGTGCCTCCTCAGCCACCTCATGATTGTCCGAATTCAACGTCGAAAACCATATTCACCCACCCTTCGTTGTAATCAGCATGATCGTGGAAATCCATATACGCCTCCACGTAAGGCCCCGACTTCGATGCTAAAGGCACAAGTTTTTTGTGTGAGGTCCAATAATAGTAATTCGACATGAAATCTCTCGAGTACAAATGATATGTCACATCCACTTTTTGATGATATTTTAAGTTACGACATCTCACACATGGACACTTAATTTTGCTACGGTCCATGTACTTAGGGAACGCCTTGGCGAACTGTAAGAACTGCTCTACCCCTATATAAATTTATCTCATACATCGTATATGTCATCAGGATTATGATTGTACATCCATGAACGATGTCGCAGATAGTAATTCATATCCATTTGAAGATAATTCTACAAATATGGGTACACATTATTCGAGTATATTGTCCAAATGGATGCATAGATGGATATACATGTTCATCAAAAGTAACAACTCTTACTGATGCGTATCTGAATCGTGATACATGAGTATCCATATCCTGATTCATGAGTTTCCATTTTATAATTCGTGACTATCCGAAAACTAGTAGACATGTGGACAACTCTGATGTCAAACCTTATTAAATAAGTGTCTTCACGTGTTCACTGTCAGCGTTTCTCTTCAAAAAATTACTTCTGCAAGCCTTTTAAGGCTTTCAGAGTTCTACAAGATTTTTGAAAAATATTAGAAAAGGCTAAGTATTATAAAATAATTCTAGAATTTTTCGTTCTTTGCTTTTTATGATTTTTTACTCCTTTCGTTCTTTGTTTTTTCTCCTATTTTTCAAAAATTTGTAGAACTCTAAAAGCCTCAATAAGGCTTACAAATATAAATTTACTTTTTCAGAGAAGGGCTGACATAGACACTTGACTTCGGGCTGACACAAAAATTTCACATAAGAGATAATGATATCTCTATCATCAAGTGTTTCTTGTCAGCCCATAAGGAACACTTGACCTCGGAGTGTTCAATATACACATATAGGTGTTAACGCTTTCTCTAGGTATTTGGTGTCTTGGTACCAACATACTTGATAGTTGGTATCTTGGTCCCAGTTACACTCTAGGCCACTCACTCTTAACACTCTGATTTCAAACCCTATTACACTCGAGGCCGCTCACTCTTAACACTCCGATTTCATATCCTAGTATACCCTCACCTATGGGTATACTAAAATATAACTTGACATTACGATACCACTACTCAATGACACTACCTAAGTCTATATTAAAATATAACTTGACATTACTAACCTTCAAGCCTATATTCACACACTAAAATAGGAAATACACCTATACTCATTTCATGATATCATACTAACATGTACCTATACTAACTCATTTATGTATCTATGTTGTGTCCTCTATATATATATATATATATATATATATATATATATATATATATATATATATATATATATATATAATGTCAATTTGATATTAATTAAACTTATGCAAAAATTAGAATGCAATCCATACACAAAATCCCACAACTATTATCCAGTGTCAGTGTGCCATCATGTATGTGTCTCTTGTCAGCATTTGTCCCGTATCAAAACAGATTATAATCCCTAAACATATTATAAAAATTAACTAAATATAAAAATTAAAATGAAATTATTCTGTGTCAGTATCATTTGTGCGTGTCCCATGTCCAAGTCTCATTATGTGTCCCGTGTCAGCGTTTACAAGTCTATGTGCTCGTGTGTGTCTATGTGTCCCGTGTCAGCGTGTGTCTCTTTGTCCTGTGTCCATCGAGAGAAAGAAAAAGAGGGGGGTTTATTGAGATGGGGGGTTAACTGAGGAGGGGGCCAACCGAAGAGGGGAGGAGGATCAGAGGTGCTGGAGAATGGATGAGCCGCGTCTGGGGTCGCAGGGGCAAAGAAATCGGGGGACACCGGGACGGGTGGGTCGCCGGGGGAATGGAGGGTCGCTGGGGGGTCGGGTGTTCGTTTGGCTCTCAGGATTGGGGGTTCGCCGGTGGAGGGGATGTTGGGCTGGAATCCAAAAATTTTGGGAACGAAATAATGAAACTCGAACCAACGCCCTAACCCTATATTAAGTAATTTAGCGACATCACAAAAGGACGTCGCTAAACGTCCATGTATTTTGATATATTGCGACTTATTATGATGGGAGTCGCTTAAAAAGATAGCGACGTTAACTTTCATGAAACTAAAGGTAGTCACTGAACGACGCTAAATGTCGCAATCAGTGAGGTATTGCAACATTTTATGTGTTCGTCGCTAATAAGCAAAATAATTGTGATGTTTTCTCGCAGAGTCGCTAACTTCATCGCTAAATTGACTTATTTTGGTAGTGGTTCCGCCGCAAATTATGAATCATAACACACACAACAAAAAGAGTGAAATACATAGATAGTAATAAGCCACTACCATAAGCAAGTATCATAGTAGCATAATGAAGTATATATGACAAACACAAGTAGACATAATTACAGATAATAAAGATGCATAAACTACTAAAGAAAAATGTTCAGTGCATGAACCACACATAATGTCTGATACATACTGAAGTAGCAACTAAATTTATACTAATAGAATGAAACTAAACTAGAAAAAAGCCTAAAAGTGCAGCATCCTCTAATATGCAAAATAAGACTAAACAAAAGTGTGACATCTATCAGCTCAAACTCATAGCCAAATCAACTAGTATCATCACCAGTCCCAGCATACCGGTTCGAATCATATAAAGCAGCAACATGCTCAAAATATCTTTAGCATCTGGATCGTCAACTTTGGGTACTGGATGGTGAGGGTGCCTGACCAAAGGGATAGGGCCTCCAGGAGCATGGGCCATACTCCACTGCATGTCAGAGAGAGTATTCCCAAGAGCCTAGCCTAAAATGTATGACGAAAGTCCATTTGACGGTAATGATCATCCTCAAGTCAAATGATCGTTGAGCATGTCGTAAAGATACTCCAAAGTAACCATAGATGGAGCAGTAGGAGGAGGAGGAGTTGCAACATCATTAGTAGGTGCAGCGACCTCAGTAGGAGTGTCATCGGAAGATGAATCATCATCAACAGTAGAAAAGGTAGGGTCAGTCCTACGGGCTAGAAGAATATAGGATGAAACATCTTCAAAGGGACAAGTATCCAAAAGTATGTTGAAACTCCTAAAGATGATAGGGAGATACATAAAGTAGGTTTCGTCCTTTCTTGCGACACCGTACCATAGCCTCAATCATAGTCTTAGTAAGACTAAATGGAATAGAAAAATAGAGGTGGTACAAAGAAGACATTTCTAAGTACGTGATCTCGTCAGTGGATCTTGTCTTAAGAAAGATAGCAGAAAATATCATCCTAGGAAGCTCATAAAAATGTTGGTTCAAGTATCTAGCAAGAAGCCGACCAGGGGGGGTCTAGAATGAGGATCACATAATGCATCCTTGAACGAGTCAATGGTTATATTATTATCCAAATTAAATTTTATGATTTCAACCAGAGCATTACCCTCATTGGGAATATAAAGGATCTCACTCAAATTGAAATCATCAAATTCAATATCAATTCTGCAGACGCTGGAATAAATAGATCCCTAAAAATAGGCCAAATTACAACAAAACATGTGAATGTCATTGGAATAAATTTGATTACTAGTTTGAACTAGTTCCTCAAGACCCAAGTCTCTAAAATTGGATCGGTAATTCGAAAATATAGTAAAACTAATGAGATTACACGGACAGATTTTCCTTTTTGGAAATCTTCAAACCAATTGTTAGATACTTCTAGATTCCTAAACAAAGAAACACCAAAAGTTGCTTCTTCAGGGAAAGGAGTGTTAAACAAAGATTGGTAAGATTCTTCTTGGGAAGGATGAGATGAGGGAGCCTCGTATACCTTTCTCCCTTTCTTTCCAAAAATAGGTGCCATGGAAATAAATAGACAAAAGTAAGGAGTTATACCTCAAATAGAGGGGAAATATTGGAAGAGAAACTCAAAATTGCCTTGGATCATCGAATTAGCGAGGAGATGGCTTGGATGGAGTAGAATCTAGGGTTTAGAGTTTCTAGGGTTTCAATATGCAAAAGATGAACAGGAAAGGGAATTTTGGGGTTATGGAACAAATAAGAGGAGAAAAAAGTGGAGCCACAACTTAAAAACAAATTGGGGCCAATCGGTTCTGTTCTAGAAACATAGGGGCCGAGTTCGGCTCGAACTCAGTCAGAGTTTAATATATTTGGTTCTAGAATTACATAATATGATTTATGTTGGAAAGATATTATGAGTAATTATGAAGCCCATGTTTTTGTTAATTATTATTTGCATATTTTTTATTAATATTGTTGAGCCCATTGGTTTGTAGATAACTTAAGCCCATACCCAATCCCAACCCGAAAACCCAATCAACCCACGTACCCCTCCCTCCTATGGTCCTGTGCCGCACACACACCCCCCTAACCGGATCTGGAGAAATTATGGAGAGTTTAATTCAGAAACTCTTTTCTTCTTCACAGAACATCCCATCTCCTCCACCTTCCCAAACTTCCCTTAACTCCTTCACTACTCCTCCATTCCTGAAACCGAAGCCGTCCCTGCACTCCCGCGATACCCTGGTCATTTTGACACCGCTCTCGCCCTGTTTCTGTCGTGCCCCGACCGACCCGACCTATCGCCCCTGCCTGGTGTCCCCACCGCTCCAGCGGCTCCCCCGCCGCCTCCGTAGCAGCTTTCGTACGGCCCCCGGTCGGCAGCGCCCTCCGGCGACCCCCCGCAGCGCCGACAGCACCTTCCGCTCGGCCCCCGGCCAGCAGCACCCTCTGTATTGTCCCGCGTTTGAGGCATCCCCTTGGTGCTCCGTCAAAGCCTTTAGTAAACCCCGCAACACTCTGTAGTTTCACAGAAACAATTCTGTTCCTGGAATAGCCAGTTTAATTAGTTTTCTAATTAGTTCGGTAATAACTGTTAGTATTAGTTAGATGTTATCGTTAACTGATAGATTAATGGTCAGATTTTGATTACGTAAAATTATGACTAATGTCGTAGTAGATTACTTTAACTATAATTTGATTATTATTCATTAATTGATAATTTAGCTGCAAAATAGTAATTATATAGCAAAAACGTATTATTTTTATATTAGAAACGATATTATAGGGAAAAACATTATATAATTACGTTTTAAGTAAAAATATGTATTTTAGTATTATTAACCGTTACTTTATGGGAATGAAAACTAGAATTGATAGCGTATATTTTCTAATAAAATCTTAAATTTTGCTAAATGAGGTTTATGTAAATTATTATTAAAAATGATTTTCTTTACTAAATAATAGTATTAGTAAGATATTTCGTAAATGTTATTTAGAAAATAATTAAATTAGTTTTATAATAAATTCGAGTTTTACGCGATATTTACTATCAAAATAATGTTCGATAAAAACCGCTATTATTTGTGATAATATTCCAAAATATATATTATTTTACCGCCCTATTTACAAAATACTAATAAAATAGTTTTACCAAAATATTACATATTTAAATTATTATTTTCTCTAATAAAAATGACAAATGTTTTATAATTAGCGTAGATTTACGTTAGTGGCTTATTAGCCAATCTTGGTTTAAGTTCTAAGGACAGATTATTGTTAATGTAGGTTCGGATCCCTGAACCCTAGCCGAGACCCTTCTAGTTGTTGCTTTCTACACCGAGGATACACCCAAGGCAAGTTTCATATCTTTTATGTCTGTATTTTATTTAATAATTAAATGTACTGCATCAGTATAATCAAGTAGTGATACTGATTCATAATGGATCCCTCTCGGACTCTACATCGATTGATGGATTGATTGATTGCCTCATTGACTCGTTGCCTCGGGGATTGATTGGGGGAGTAGTATAACATCTGTGACCAAAGCCATTGTTTACCGTTTGCCTCTCTCGCGCTAACCCCTACCGCATAGGGGGTTGAGTCGTACCGTATACTATCATTTTGGCCAGAATGCTAGTATACATATTGTCTCTATCCAGTCGGTCACATATTCTGTTATATACTCAAAAGCACTATTGTAGATTGCATCATTGTAGCTTCTGGAATATTGACTGCTGTCTTTTATTATTATTTAGAAAATATAAATAATGCTTTTAAACTGTCTTGCATTCATTTATTATTATCTTAGAATGTTAGATGTGGAAATATTTTCTTGCTCCCTCCTGACTGGAGACTGAAAATTTTAGATGACTGTGTAATCCCCCTTCTAGAAATTTTTAATATATTTTTAATTATTTTTTATTTTATTTTATTTTATTTGAATTATGATTTTTAGAATTTTATAAATAATTAATTAGATAATTATTACGGTGGATGACTTTAGCCACGGTTAAGTTTTGAAGTACCAGATGGCTAGAAATCATGGCACGTATAGCGTTATTCGGGTGGATGACTTTAGCCACGGTGGATGACTTTATTCGTATCAATTGAAATTTGGTTTCTTGATTATTCTTCATAGTCATGCCTAATCGTGTCCTTTAAAATT